>CM077027.1:141246186-141631366 GCA_039090855.1 Macrothele yani | reverse complement strand
AAAGAACATGAACTTGAGCATTCCCTGCAAGGGCAGTGCAAGCACGAAAAATGGAAGGACGGAAATGCTTCAACTGTAATCATCGCCACCTTACAATGCAAAGTACTGTTCATAAAAAAAGAACAGGAACTTGAGCATTCCCTGCAATGGCACTGCGCGCACAAAATACGGAAGGACGGAAATGCGGCAACTGCAATCATAGTTACCTGACAATGCAAAGGGATGTCCATTAAAAAAAAGAACCCTAACCTGAGCATTGCCTGCAAGGGCACTGCGAGCACAAAGAATGGAAGGACGGAAATACGGCAACTGCAATCATAGCCACCTTACAATGCAAAGTTCTGTTCATAAAAAAAAAAAAAAAAAAAGAACACGAACCTGAGCATTGCCTGCAAGGGCACTGCGAGCACAAAGAATGGAAGGACGGAAATACGGCAACTGTTACCATAGCCAGCTTGCAATGCAAAGTGTTGTTCATAAAAAAAAGAACACGAACCTGAGCATTCTCAAGGGCACTGCGAGCACAAAAGATGGAAGGACGGAAATGCGGCAAATGTAATCATCGCTACCATAGAGTGCAAAGTGCTGTTCACAAAAAAAGAGAACACGAACCTGAGCATTCCCTGCAAGGATACTACGAGCACAAAAAATGGAAGGACGGAACAGCGGCAACGGCAATCATAGCCACCTTACAATGTAAAGTGTTGTTCAAAAAATAACCCCGAATCTCAGCATTCCCTTCAAAAAGCACTCCGAGAACAAGAGATTGGAGGACCGAAATGCGGCTACTACAATCACATGCACCTTGCAAAGCAAGATTTTGTACAAAAGAAGAAGAATAAAATAAAAAGGACCCGAATCTGAGCTTTCCCTGCAAGGGCACGGCGCGCACAATTGATGGAAGGACGGAAAAACCAGCACTTCATCATATCCGACTTACAATGCAAAGTGCTGTTCAAAAAAATCCCGAATCTCGGCATTTCCTTCAAAAGGCACGCCGAGCACAAGAGATGGAGGGACGGATATGCGGCTACTGCAATCATATCCAACTTAAAAAGCAACATGCTGCACGAAAATGACCCGAATGTGTGCGTTCCCTGCAAGGGCACGGCGAGCACAAGAGATGGAAGGACGGACGGACATGTGGCTACTGCAAGAATATCCACCTTACAAAGCAAAGTGATGTAAAAGAAAACCCTGAGTCGGAGTATTCCCTGCAAGAGAACTGCTATCACAAAAGATGGAAGGACGGAGATGCCTCTGCTGCAATGACATCCACCTTACAAAGCAACATTCTGTACAAAAGAAAATAATAAAGTGAAAAGGACCCGAATTTGAGAATTCCCTGCACGGCTAACATAAGAAATGAAAGGGCCATTTTACAAAGTAACGTGCTGTACTAAAAAAAAACCCTATCTGAGTATATCACTGCAAGGGCAAGACGAACACAGGAAATGGAAGGACTGAAATACCGCTAGTGCAATCATATTCACCTTACAAAGCAGCCTGCTGTATATATTTACTGTACAGAACGACGTGTTGTACGGTAGAAAAGCTCGAAATACTAAACCGTGACCTGTAGACGACCAAACAGCTTGTGAACTACGTATTCGTCCCGGCCAAACTGACGTAGAAGTTAACGATCTCTTAAAGCATTAACTCTGAGTTTTAAGGGAGTGGAAATCTGAGCAAGATGTTCCCAAACCTAAGTGGAATTCGGTGTTTGAAAAAAAAAAGAGAGAACCCTAATGGGCGCGTTACATACGTTTACATTGCAGGGACACGACGAATGCACCAAATGGAATGTAAGCATGACCACATCACAGTGCGACGTGCTATACCAACAATAAAGAAAAAAGGAGCTCTGAATACTCAACCATGCTGTTCGGACGACGAAACTACTTGCGTGCAATGTATTCGTTACGGTCAAACTGACATAGTGTTAACCCCTCGGAAGCCAGAAATCTGCATTTTCAAGAATTGGAAAATCTATGCAAGATGTTCCTAGGTCTGAATGAAATTCCATATTACAAAAACAAATAAAAAATAAAAGTACTACGATGGGAGCACTACTTCAGGGGCACGGCGAATGCACCAAATGAAAGGCAGGCATATCCTGTGCTGCAAGCATATTCACATCACAGAACGACGTTCTATACCAAAAAGAAGAAAGAAAGAAAGATAGAAGCTCTAAATACTCAACCGTGGGGTTCGGACGACCAAACTGCTTGCCAACAACATATTCGTCCCGGCTAAACTGACATAGAAGTTAACGCTTTCTCAAAATAGAACTCTGTCGAGACGCGGAAAATCTATGCAAGATAATCCTACATCTCAAACGAATTGTATGTTAAAAAAGAAAAACAGAAGAACACCAACGGGAGTGCTACGTGCAGGGACATAGCGATGTGCACCAAATGGATAGACAGAAGTCCCGCTAATTCAAACATATTCGCTTTTACAGAGCGACGTGCTTCATGGGAAAAAAACCCGAAATACTAAACTTTGAAGTTATAGACAACCAAACTGCTTGAGTACGACGTATTTGCCACGGTCAGACAGACATAGAATTGAACGTCCTGTGAAGCCAGAATTCAGCGTTTTCAAGAAGTGCGTAATCTGTGGAAGATGTTCAAAGAGCTGAAAGGAATTCCATGTTAAGAAAATAACAAACAAAAAGGAACACCGATGTGTGTGCTACCTAGAGGGACATGACAAATGCACCAAATGGATGAACGGAAGTTTCGCTAATGCAAACATATCCACTGCACAGAGGGGCGTGCTATACAAAAAAAAAAAGAATCGAAGCTCCAATACTCAGCCATGGTGTTGCCGAAGACCAAACTGCTTGCGTACAACGTATTCGCCTCGGCCAAACGGACACAGAAGTTAACTCTCTCTGAAGCCAGAACTCTGCGTTAGTGTTAAAATAAATTAACCCCGATTAGATCATTAACTGCAGGGACCCTGCGGATGCACCAAATGGGAGGTCGGAAGTTCTTCTACTTCATGCATATCCACTTTACGGAGCGAAGGGCTATACGAAAAAAAACCCCAAAAAACTCGAAATACTAAATCGTGAAGTTGAGGACGACAAGACTGCTTGCGCGTACAAACATATCTGTCGCGGCCAAACCCACGTAGAAGTTACCGCCCTCTGAAACCAGAGAAGGATTCTGCATTATCAAGAAATGAAAAATCTGTGGAAGATGTTCCCCACACCTAAATATAATTCGATGTGAAAGAAATAGAAAATAAAAGAACCCCAATTGGAGAATCACATGCAGGGACACGGCGAATGACCGAGTAGACGAACGGACGTTACACTACTACAAACACCTACACTGTTTAAAACAACGCGCTGTATATTCACACAAATCCAATCCCGAATGGCTAATCTATGAAGCTATGGATGGTCAAGCTGCTTGTGTGGTACAATATTGGAACTGGCATGTCGAAAATGCAGTAACGCATGCTTTCTCTATAATTGTGAAGAAGTGAAAAATTTAGGCAAAACAGCTAAAATGAATCCGGTATTAGGAAAAAGTTCATTCTGAACAGTTCCAGCAGAAAACACAAGATAAACGGACGGACGGACGGACGGCCACAACACTACTTTAAGCATGTACAGTTTTCAAACAACGTGTTAAAAAAGAGGGAACCCGAGTCACTATACCGTGAAGCTATACGTTATCTACAGTACTTATTTGAGTAGCACATAATGGCCACTGGTAAATCGAAATAGCAGGTAATGCTTCCTTCCGTTAGAACTGTGCTTTTTTACGAAGTGTATAATGTGTGCAAAATATTACCACGGCTGAGAGCAATCCGACGTTTAAAAACAACACTCAATGGGAACAATTGCTGTGACTCAGCGGCGGACACACCAGATGGACGGACGGACAGCAAGAATATATACTTTTTCAAGCGACGTGTTTTACAAAAAATAAGGATAAAAAGCGCGGGAAGCTAATGAATGATGCTTTAGATGATCCACCTGATTGAGTAAAACAGAATAGTAACTGGCAGTTCGAAATGGAAGTCAGCACCTTCTTACGACAGAACTGAGCTTTGTCAAGAAGTGGGTTACGTAAGGAAAATGCTCACACAGCTGAAGTGAATTCGATGTAAAAAAGTTTAATCGGAACAGTACCTCCAGGCACACGACAAATATACCATATCAACGGACGTACATAGCGCTTTTGCAAGTATGTACTCTTTTACAAACGCAGTGTTCACACACACACAATGCTGAGATACCAAACCATGAATTGATGGATGATCTATCTGTACCTATCTAGAAGACAAAGGTCCTCAGAAACCTAAATAAACTTTAACACCACTTAATAACATAACTGGTTGTTTGCAAGAAGTAGAAAATATGTGAAAAGTGTTCGAAGTGTTGAAAGCAATACGTTATTCAGGGGGAAATCCCATCGTAGCAATATGTGTAGGAACACAGCAATTGTACCAAATGGGCGGACGGATATAGCTCTATTGTAATCATATATACATTTTCAAGCTCGATTCAGTGCGCGCGCAGAGCAAACATATACAAAGACGAAGGCACTGAACCATGAAGTTATGAACGATCGACCTCCTTGTCTAGAACAGAAAAGTCTTCAGGAGATCAAAATATACGTTAACGCCTTTTAATGACAGAATTGTGCTTTATCAAGAAATGCAAAATATATACAAATGTTCCTGTAACCGAAAGGAATCGGGACATATTGGGCGCATTATTTGGAAGGACAGACATGGCGTTGCTTCAAGCATAGACGCTTTTGCAAGAGACGTTCTACACAAAATATCTGAACTGTAAAGGTTTCGACGATCAAGTGGTTTGTCTAAAACTAAAAACTCAGTCTCAAATCAAAATAGGCGTTGAAGTCTACTATCGCCAGAACTGTTCGTTGCACAGAAACGGAAAGTGCATACAAAACATTTCCACAACTGAGAGGAATCCGATTTTCCAAAAAACTGTAATTGGAACCAGGGCCGGCTTCATCGTTCATGGTGGTAAAGCACGAACGCTAAAGTCTGGTATGCGGTAACATTGTTGACACCCGTCACAAGTTGTGCGTGTGTGTGTGTATGTGTGTGTGTCTGTTGGATTATATGTTTTTTCAGCCATTTATCAATGACATTTAATGTGAATTAACAGTCGCGCGCGTTGATCCCAAGGTCAGCGCAAGAAACGATACTCCTTCTTGCGCTTAATTTTAACACTACTCTGTTTTGCTGACTTTGATTGTTCCAGGCACAGCAAGCCCTTTAACAGAATCCAATCATCATCGCTCATCATCTCAAATTACAAAACTCACAGGGTATTTTTTTATACTCGTGTACATATACTCTACCATTTCACAAAAAAAAAAAAAAAAAAGGATGAGTTTAGCTCATCCTTTGGTCTCACAACCAATGCCTCTCGGAATTTGGTTCTGAAACAATCTAAAAAGTACAAGGCCATGGCATTAGAGAGATGAGCTCCCTCCGTTTGTGACGTCACTCATGTTGCACTGTCTAATACGTCGTTGGGACACTGACTCATATTTCTGCGTGACATCACTAAAAGAGGGAACTCATCTCTATAATAACACGGCTTTGTATTTTCTATCGGACTTGCCTAAAACTGGTGCTGATTGTTGCGAACCGAAGGATATAATGCTACCTTAACCATATAGACTTTTTCCGAGAGATATACAAGGAAACGTCAGACACCCTAAACCGTGAAGATATGAACGGTTCAGCTGTGTGTCTATAACAAGAAGTGTCAGTGGCAAATCAAGATCATTAACGCCATAACTGTGCATTATGAAGACGTGGAAGATGTGTGCAAAATGGTCCTGGTAACTTAAAGATTTCCACCGAAAATGAAGAAAAATGAATCAAATCAGAACAGTAGCTGCAGTGACATATTTGACATATGGTGCTCCTGCAGACATGTGTATTTTCCTAAGTGACGTGAAAAAGACTGCGACACGTATCCGTGAAGATATTAACGATTTAACTGCGTGTTGACACTGAAAGGTGAGTCAAAGTAAAATGATTAAATAAAATATAATGCATGGTTTTCCTCAAGGAGGACGGTGCATTATACTATAATTTTGTGCATTTTGGAAATGTACGCAAAATGTATTCGGCTCTGGGAGGAATCTGTAGGAAAAGAAAAAAATGCCCAATTAGAACAAAGTTTAGAAGACGTACCTGACGTACATAGCTACAAATTTGTTGCCATAATTTTCAGAAAATTGTATTATGAACTGATACAAGCTGATTTCAGCAATTCTGTTACGTATAAAAGAATCAAAACTAACCACCTGTAATTAAAAAAATTAATTAGTTGCCTTTCACAAACTTCTAAAAAATTCCGCAAAATGAAAACCAGACTCCTGCCCTTCTCATTTCTGAACTCCCATGTTCCAGGAAACTCAGACAAAATTAATACTTATTTCGAGTTGTGTCCTCATTCATATCATTTTAAATCTGTTTCCATGTGCTCATTATTGACAATCATGAACACGTGGAAACAAATTTTCTAAAAATCTACTCAGCGTGCCAAAACTAAGAACAAAAGCATAACCGACCAACTTAAAAATAACTTTGCCTATTCCTACAGAAGACGTCTTTGATAAGAGACAAGAGCACAGGAACTATTTTCAGACAGCGGGGGCAAAATATCCCAATATGTACTATATGTACTTTTAGATTCCAGATTCCAGAGAACTACCAAACCTACAGGGGAAAAAGGCTGAAAAATATCGCTGGGTATAAAAATAGCTTAAATAGAATTAAATGTGAAACAACCAATTCCAACGGCATTAATAGATCATGAAGGAAGAAGACACACAAATAGATCAAAGATTAAAAACAAATAGAACAAAACTTCTATAACAACCTTTTTGCATCAAAATACCTCTTACCCGAACCAAAATTAGATAGTGCAACATGCTGTACCAGACGTTATCGCAGATGAAACAGAATATGCACTTAAAAATATGAAAACCAATACAGCTCCTGGCATTGATTAGATGAAACTTGAAGATATTCGAAAAGAAAGACAACGGTTTTTCAAAGCTTTGGCTGAGAGATTCAGTTGGTATCTGAAACGAGGGAAAATACCATCGAAATGGAAGACTTCGAAAACAATTCTCCTCTTCAAAAAAGGCAACATAGAAGGTATCAAGAATTACTGCCCTGTATGTCTGCTACCACATATATATAAATTAAATTATATAGCAAACAGAATTAAAACCACTCTGCAAGAAAACAGCAGCAGAGATCAAGCAGGTTTCAAAAAAGAATACTCAGCAATAGATCACGTACAAGTAGTCACTCAACTTGGTGAATGAAGCAAAGAATATCGGATCCCTCTGTTTTATTTTTATTGATTTTAGAAAAGCTTTTGTCGCCATATAGATCAACGCAGTATTACAGGCTCTACTAGATCAAGGCATTGATCCAGCATACATCAATCTGATCAAAGAAATTAATACTGGAAGCTCTACACAAATAATTATAATCCTATTCGATGATCCTATAACAATCTTTATAAACCGAGGTGTGAGACAAGGAAGTGTTTTATCTACTAACCTCTTTACATGCCCTCTGGAAAACATTTTAAGGGAAATTGATGGACAATTGCTCCAAATAGTAATGCTTGCAGATGATATAATTATATTATAGCTCAGGGTCCTTTACAGCTTAATATATGTATTATAGCTCAGGATCCTTTTCAGCTCCAAATAGTAATGCTTGCAGATGATATAATTATATTATAGCTCAGGGTCCTTTACAGCTTGATATATGTATTATAGCTCAGGATCCTTTACAGCTTGATATATGTATTATAGCTCAGGATCCTTTACAGCTTGATATATGTATTATACCTCAGGGTCCTTTACAGCTTGATATATGTAATATAGCTCAGGATCATTTACAGCTTGAAAAATGCTTCACCAAATAAATCACGCCTGTAACAAAATAGGTCTAGAAATCCACCCTGATAAAACGAAATGGATGAGAAATAAATACTGTCCAAATTCCATCATCCAACTAAATAATTTCATTATAGAAAATGTAGATTGCTACACATACCTCGGGCAAACAATAAATATTAACAATGACATCTCTAAAGAAATATCTAAAAGAAAAGGATTGGCATGGACCTCCTTAACCGTATCAAAACCACAATCACAGATGCAAAGCTAGATTTCAAAATAGGCGCTGACATGTTCAACAGCTGTATCTTCTCATCTCTACTATACAGCTCTGAAACATGGAGCACCACTCAAAAAGAAGAACTTAGCCTTCGAACCACACAGCATTCTATGGAAGGAAGAATCCTGGGGATAAGTAAAAAAGATCACATCACAAAAACAGCTATCAGAAATTTAACTGGACTAAAAAAAGCAGTGAAAACTATATATGACAACAAGGCACGATAGGCAGGTCATATCGCCAGACTCACGGACAACAGGTGAACATTACGTGTCACAAACTGCTATCCAAGATCAGCCAAGAGAAAATCTGGTAGATCTACAACTAGATGGAAAGGCCTCTCAACCAGAGCGATGGGAAACAATTGGAGAAGACTGGCTCAAGATCGCCCTTGTTGGAAACTTTGCGACCTGCATTCAAGGAGAAATCCTAAATGGAAAAACAGGTTCATCTAGGTAATGTATTTTTTGGTCTGAGCATAAAACGTATTCTATACTGTTGTAAAACAGGATTTGATGACGTCGCTAGAAAATGTCACAGATAACAGGATTATACAGATAAAATCGAAAGCGATATAAAACCTAAGTTTTGTACCGATTTTGGGTTAATCGATATAAAAGCATTTTACTCGTATCTTAACCGATGTTAAACTGCATTGATTTAGACGCCTGCTCATTAGTATGAACTTCTGAAGAACCGTAGCCATGATGTAATGCAGCAAACAACATACACTATATTGACAAAAGTCACCAGACACCTAGAAGAGAAACACAACATAGCATTTATTGACATACATTAGTACTGTGTCGGTCCACTTTTGGTCTTAATGCATGCACTGACGCTTCGAGACATGTTTTCGACAAGGTATTGGAACACAGCGATAGGTATACGCTTCCATTCAGTACATAATGCTGCCGCTAACTTTTGCTTAGTAGCAGGCCTTGGTTCCAAACTTTTTATCCGGCGCTCTAATTCATCGCATAAGTGTTCTGTGGGATTAAGATTAGGGCTCTGTGCTGGCCAGTCCACACACGATACGGAATTATCGTCAAACTATGCCGTAACAGTCCTTGCTTTATGGCTCGGCGCATTATCCTGCTAGTACCAACAAGGCTCGGTTCCATAGTATTGCCACAGAGTTGGTAGGGCATAATTGTCCAGAATATCGAGGTAGACGTCCTGGTTAACAAGTTTGTCTACGATAACCAATGGGCCTGGACCATGCCATGAAAAACACCCCCACATGAGTACGCTGCCAGCTCCAAACTTGGCCGTTGACCGTAGGAACAGTACACTGTGGTAAAAAGCGTTCTCCCGACTGCCGCCATACCCACACACGGCCATTAGACTGATGGATCGTGTATCTGGATTCATCAGTCCATAGGACCCGTTGCCATTGATCTATGGTCCACGATAAATGTTCTTTACACCATGCTAAACGACGAGTAGCATTCTGAGTGGAGATTAAAGGCTTATGCGCAGCCGCACGATCAGGGTAACCCATGGAATGAAGTTCTCCGCGAATGGTATGTGTATATACCGAGGTTTCAGCGTTTTTACTCACCTGTACACTGAGGTCTTGTGCATTACTCCGTTGATTATCTGCAGCGACTCTCCTGAGGCTTCGACGTCCTCTATCACTGATTTTCTTTGGTCTGTCGGTACGCTTTGCTGCATCAGGCACGCCATGTGTCTTCCACTTATTCAGTACGTCCAAAACAGTTGACTTGGGTATGTTTAAACGCCTCTCGGTTTCTCTTATGGACAACCCACTAATATAACACCTAACAACCTTTCCTTTCTCAAAGTCAGTTCTCTCCCGCCGAGACATTTTCACTCAAATTTACAGTGCGATATGATCCCGTTCAGCTGCAGGCTTGTTTTTATACCGATACCGTTTGGAGCTGTACCGCGCATCTTAACAACGCAACGGGTCCGTTCATTTGCTTTTGAAGGGTGTCCGGTGGTTTTTGTCAATATAGTGCATGCGTAAATACACATATAATTTTTTCCTTTCCCTGTCCTTCCATTTTCGGTTTTTTTTTCTTTTAAAGAAATTTTATTATACTTAAATGAAGAAGAAAATGTTCTTGCTGTTCTTATAAAAAGAGTACCTTTCAGGAATTTCTGGTTCAGTAATTTTTAGTAAGGCTGATACTTTGTTAAAACTTTTTTTGTGTTTTCTCATACTGGAGAGAACGGGGTCAGTTTAACCAGACGTCATTAAACAATTCAAATTTCTAGATTTAGTAATAAAAACAGAAAATATCACAAAAGATTCCGGTTAATTGAGACACACTGAGGCCAGAACACTTTGGCCCAATTATGCGGTTGCCCCAGTTATGCGAAGATTTATTCCAAAAAGCTGATTTGGGATGCTCTTCAAGAATTGTCCCAAATAAGCAGCTGCCCCGATTAACTAATGACCCAGTTAATCGGTATCGACCGCATTTTACTTTTTTCGAGAACGAGAGCCGCTACCCACTCTGTTCCCATGGTTACGACGCCACTAACAGTTCCCATCGAAAACCATTCAATATGTCAATTTTAACAGTATTTCCTCTTAAATTGTCTCTAACATCGTAGCTGCTCTAGTAATTAATTAGATATAGCAAAATTTGCTCTTCGAGATAGTTATCTGTTTATCATTTGAACTTACTTCTCACTAAACTCCTGGATAACGACATTCCACGAGTTCTGAAATCCAAATATTTTGACAAGCTTACTGTAAAATATCAAACTAGACTTCCAGCTTATATATAAATTTTCTTTATACTACGCGAGAGCCATGGCATGCACACTAATTGTCATAAAAATTGCGCAAAGAAGGAGCCGTCGGATTGAAATGAGATTTTAGTTGTGAGATGGTACATACCAAAGACAGAAGTGATTACAATATCACAGCAGCGTGACGATTTCCCGCGGACATAGGTGCACATTCTGGTCAGCGCTTGTACCGCGTCGGACCGTCTCGTGCTCGGATACGTGCGGTGACACGGTCTGGCATGGAGTCAAAGAGACGCCGTGTGTTACCCTAGGACAGACTACCCCACACTTCTTGCAACAGACGCTCCAAATCACAAACATGGAGAAAGCTGGCGTCCCATCTGGTCCCACACGTGCTCGATGGGCGAGAGATCAGGCGATCTGGCAGGCAACTGAAGCGCTGAAGCATGACGTCGACAATCCTGGGAAACCTGAGCCGTATGCGGACGGCCGTTATCTTGTTGGAAAATGGCTCCGGGCCACCCCGCCAGGAAAGGCAGCACATGGGGTCGCAGAATCTCCTGTACAAAGCGTTGGGATGTCAGCGTCCCTCGGATCACTACAAGGGAAGTCCGGCTGTCATACGCGATGTCTCCCCAGACCATCACGCTTGCAGTTCGGGACTTGTGCCGCTGTACAGTGAGGTTGGTATTGTGGCGCTCACCTGCGGTCCTCCACACTTTGACACGGTGGTCGTCCGTTCCCATACAGAAGCGGGATTCGTCGCTGAACACTATACGTCGCCAGTCCGTAGCATTCCACGTTGCTCCCTGCTGACACCACTGCAATCGACGCCGAAGATGGTCAGGTGTTAATGGCAGAAAACGTAAGGACAGTCGAGAGTGCAGATTCGCCTCTTCCAGGCGTCTGTAACTGGTTCTGGTGGACACGGGAGTCCCTTGAACAGTCGCCACATGTCTTTGGATATTGGGCAAGGACGTCGTTGCATCTGTACGTGCTGCTCTCACGAGCTCACGATCCTCTCTGCTGGGGGTGTGTCTGGGTCGTCCAGACCCAGTTCGCCGTGTCTGGGTGCCTTCCCGTGTCCATTGCTCCGAACACGATAGCATCGTACTGTCCGACCGGCCCAAATGGTGGCCGATTCGGGGCGCCGGCCCAAATGGTGGCCGATTCGGGGCGCCGGCCCCCCTGCCTCTCTTATCCCGACGATACGGCTTCGTTCAAACTCCGTCTGTTACCCGTACGCACATCTACGGTGGTTCCTCAGCATGTCTACCGCTCAGGGATCTCACCTGACTCTTACCGTGCATTTCGGCACTAATGTAGAGTCCCCTGCGAGGCGCCTTATAAGCTCCCAAGGATTGCGATTACAGCGCCGCTTTTGGATGACCGGACATACAGAATTGCCCGAAACTTTAATTTTTGCCCTCGCTGTAGCTATTCGCCGAGTTCCGCGTTAATCGTCCGGTTTTTTCTTGGGGACTTTTATGACAATGTGTGTATTAACGAAAGCCTCCCGGACGTTAATAGACGAATGTTTTTCTTTAAACTTTTATGTGTTTTTCAAAATATATTTCATTTCTGAGACAAGTAGTTTCAAAAAATAAGAAATATTTAAAAACACAAAACGCTCCGAAAAATGCAAAATCCTAAAATTAATTAACGAATGACAGTTAAAATAATGCATTAACACATAAAAATAGAAATTAAAATTAAAAATTTTGGAATCTCTTTCTAGACTGCATTAATACTTTGCACTGTATTTATGGAAACTGTATTCGATTTAACTGTTATGTTAGTAAATATAAGCTGTAACTTTAAGGCTTATGTGTTTAAATTTTTCATTGCTTAAACTATGAACTTGTAAACATAAATGTCAATCACTAGAAAATATGTAAATCATTAACGGCAGAGGTAATGAATTATCTGAAACCATTTACAAGCATCCACGTTTATTCTCGTCAGTGGCATAGGTATAATAGATCACATTTGCCAGAATACGATCTTGTTGGCTTCAATTGATATAACATTCACAACACAATAGGCAATATCAAACTGCTGTTTTAATAAGTCGACATATCAAAAGCTCTTATCAAAATACGTTTCCTTCCAATGAGTTGCTCTTAAGTCGGTCTCTATTACAATGCTCACCTAACTAACAAGTCGTCCTCGCAAATGCATTCCTACTAAATCTCTATCATAAAATACACTCTTACTACATTTCGTGTTGATGTTTTATTGACTTTTGACCCAACTGCCAGTGCTGCCAAACACAGAAACTCAAAAGAAAGGACAAATTAGAGGAATACGTCATAACAAGCAGACACTCAGACTTACAATGCGTTTACATTAAAATTGGATATTCCTCCATTTTCTGTTCGTACAGTAAGGGAGTTCCTCAGCACCCTCTCCCCACTATAAAATTTAATAACAAGGGCTAATTGTTTAAAAGACCTCTCCAGCCTTCTCAGCAGCAAGAGCTAGTTTATTAAGGCTGCGGTACTTTTTTATTTGTAACATATTCATTCAGGCTGTTATTCGCTGTTTCCACGCTGGGAAGGCCTCGTGGTTATTACTATTATTAATGATCAAAAAGAAATCATCCATGCTGTGCTTTTTATACTTTAATTACACAATATCACTTCTTCCCAAGTAGTTTACTTTAAATTATCCTGTTTTTCTCCTAACACTTCTGTCAGCCTTTGTTTCTTTAGGTGTCTCCAGGTTTTGGCACCGCAGGCGTGAAGGCAGCTGTGCGTGCCGTGTCACAAAAATCAGTCATTGCTCATGTTATTCCGTTTGGATGAGTACATTTTTTTCAGGTATGTGGACTTTGGTTTCTGCGGGGATTATTGTAACTTTGTTTATTAGTTTATAATTTTAGCTTCTATTAGGTGTACAAATAAGTTTTAAAGCGTTTTTTGAGTGACGTACACCGCTAATTTACATATAAGACATTTCACCGCGTTGTTGTCATGTGACCGTAACTGGTCCAGAGTATAAAATGTGACACAGAAGTTTGTCCAACAGTCAGACGCACTTGCATATCTGTAGGTGAAATATGGCAAGCGATACAGCATTTACAAGGAAAAAGTACTGCAAACGCACGTGCATCGATCTGTTCTGTTCTGGGGGAGAATAGTGTATCGAAAAGCACGTGTGAGTTTTGGTTTAGACGGTTTAAAGCAGGTCATTTTGATGTTAGCGACCGAAAACGTAGCGGCCCTCTGCAGAAGGTTTCACATGAGAAACTGCAAGCATTGCTGGATGAAGATTCGTCTCAAACGCAAAAAGAACTAGCTGAACAACTGGGGATAACATTTCCAATCGTTTACGCACAATGGGAAAGATTCAGAAGGAAGGAAAATGGGTGTTACATGACCTGAGCCAAAGGAATAAGGATGAGCGTGTCATGAAGTGTTTGAATCTGTTGAATAAACAAAACAGAATGTCTCTCCTGTGGAAAATCGTTACGGGTGATGGAAAGTAGATATGGTATGACAATCCCAAATGCAAAAAAACACTGGGTACAACCCCAGTGAAGCAACAGCTTCGCGATATTCACTAGAAGAAAGTTCTGCTGTGCATTTGGTGCGATATAAAGGGTGTACTCTATATTATGAACTATTGGAACAGAGTCAAACTATTACTGCTGATTGCTACAAGCAACAATTGCTGCGATTGGACTAGGAAATCTGTCGGAAACGTCCATTCACAGGCAAAGGATTGCGCCCCATGAAATAACTGCATGACAACGCTTGTCGCGAAATAGGTCAAGGAAACGTTATTGACGCTTTGCTGGGAAGTTTAAGAGCACCCGGCGTATAGACCCGACATAACCCCTTCAGACTATCATTTCTTCCGATCAATGCAACATGGTTTGTCTGCTGAACGGTTCCGGACATGTGACGAAGTGAAGAAATGGGTTGACGACTTCATCGCATCACACGACGAAGTATTTCTTCATGGCTGGAATCTGTCAGCTGCCCGACCGATGGTGAAAGGTGATAGATAATGACGGCGCATATTTTGATGTGTAAAGGTATTGTTGTTTTCCCTCAAATTACATGTTGCGTTGTCTTAAAATGCTTTAAAACTTATTTGTACACCTAATATATTTATATTTTTGGGGGTGGTCAGCTTCCTCGCAGAATGTGCAGTGTAAACGTACTTTATTTATTTTCTCGTTCTCCATAGGACAGGAACATACATAGTTGACGAGGTATTATTATCAGAGAATACTGTTTAGGTAAGTTGAAAACCAGATGCCGCCCCGGTGGCGCAGTGGTCTAAGGCGCTGGCCTCTGATCATTCGTCCGTAAGGGGTCCGGGTTCGAATCCCGGTCAGGCATGGATGTTGTGTTTGTCTTACGGCACTGGCTTTCTCCCTTCCCTGGAACCAGTGACCCTAAATTAGGGACGGGCGACTGCTTATAGCCCATTGAGTTGCTCACGGTGGTCGTTAAACCTCCAACCAAAAGAAAAAAAAAACCAGATTTCCTCTTAAAATCTGGTATTTATCGGTCTTTATATGCTAACTCGCTAACCGCGACGAAGCTTGTGCTTCGTAGATCTTTATTTGGGGGGAGATGCTAGCAAACGCGGGTTCTCCTGAAAAGTCTCGTTCTTGCACACTCCGCTGGAAAGTCCTTTTAATTCTATAACTTAATTTTTCTTTCCCTCCTTTTTAGAACCCCCTTTCATCTAGAGATTTCGTACACTCATTACTTTTGTATTAATTTGCTTGATTGATTTATTCATTTTGGACTTAATTCGGATTTCATCTTGAAATTCAGATACCCTGAACTGCCACTGTAATGTTTTGCGAGGTTATCTTTCGCTGCATAAATTTGTTAATTTCGGAACCAGTTTTCCTGCTCATTACATACACTCAGAGGACAGAAATCATAACGTATCCGGTTTCAGGACAACGCGACCTTGTCACCGCTCTCCATAGTAGACGAACCCACAGCTTGGCTGGAATGTAGGAGGCAGGACATCACTGCATTCACATAGACGGTAATACGATGCCGGTATAGGCAAACGTCGTGAGTTAACATACAGAGGTTGGACAAAATAATGTGAACACCTATGGAAAGAAGGTGTTACGTACCTAGTAGGGTATGTGACCACCTTTGACAGTCAAAACTGCCTGAATCCTCCTTGGAATGGACGCATATAAATCCTGGGTGGTTGTAAGTGGGACGTTACACCATTCTTCATGCAGAAACTGTTCCAGGTCCTTGAATGGATACAGAAGGAGCATAACGGGATCTTACTCTGTTTTCCAACACATAGTGGCTCGATGATGTTTAAGTCTGGTGATTGAGGAGGCAGAGGAAGGTGTGAAAGTTCGCTCTCATGTTCCTCAAACCATGACTGGACATTCCCAGCTCTGATAATCGGGGCGTTATCATCTTGATAGATGGCATCCCCTACAGCAAACAATGCCTGAGACATTGGATGGACTTGGTCAACCAAAATGGTTTCATACACCCTACCAATCATCCACCCTTTTAAGGTGATCAATGGAGATGCTGAAAACCATGATATGACCACCCAGAGCATGACAAAACCGCAACCATGCTGCACTATTGGAAGCAGACAGTCTGGGCCGTACTCTTCTGACGGTGTTCTCTACACGTAAACACGTCCTGTTGTGAGGACTATTGTGAATTTGGACTCATCCGACCACATCAAACGCTGCCATGATTTGGCAGTTCACATTTTATGCTCCTGGCACCACTGCTGTCGCCAACTGTGCATTCATCAGGGTCACCATAGGTTTTGCAATAACAGCTCTGCCATGAATGTCTTATTTATGCAGTTCCCTGCACACGGTTTTCATTGATACTGGGGTCTGGAAATGCAGATTGAGCTCCGCACTAATTTTCGGCGCCGTGGTCTTCTTATTACGGGTAACAATCCTCTTTAATGCTCTGCTGTCTCTATCAGCCATGGTCGTTTTCCAGCCGCTCTTGTGTTTCGCAGACGAGGTTTTACTACGAACACAGTATGCTGTCATGACGCTAAGCACAGTAGCACTCGATACCACCACAACCCTTGCGACTGTCGTCACGGAGGCACCAAGCAGCTGGCTACTAACAATTAGCCTGGTTTCGAAGTCTGTTAGGTCGCTTATTTCGTCGTCACTGTGAAAGAAATTTTGCAACAAGGCACTATAAATGCACTTAAACAAGACCTTGAGGTTCTAAACAAAGCTATTACAACCAAAAAGTGGTGGATACCTTTGCGTATTGCAACGTACGCAGCTGCGTTAAAAGTCACGTCTCTGAACGTGGTATGCATATTATCCTGTCCAACCCCTGTATTTTGAAAGAGAGATGATAGCGGACGTGCGACGCATGGGTCATTCTATGGAGGAGGTGTTACGGAAATTGTACTGTCCCTGTTCGATAGTTTCGTTGTAGGCTAAGGGTGGTGGACGAACACGGGCGCCGACGTCTGTGTCGTATAGTTGCAACCCACCGAAGAGTACCAGTACCACAATTCACCACGAACTTCAACGAGCGAGGTGCCAGAAACGTCTATGCTACGGCCATCAGGTGATCATTAGGCGCAAAAGGTTATGGAAGTCGCAGACTTACGCGACTCCCATTGCTAACGGCGCGTGCGCGGACTGTACACATCAACTGGACGAAATAACATCGGCGCTTGATCTTGAATGATTGGAGAGGGTCACCTTGTCAGTTGAGTCCCGTTTCCAGTTACTTCGAGCAGACTGGAGAGTGTGAATCTGGTGAAACACGGTATGTCAACAAAAACTATTCAGGCTGGTGGAAGCTTGGTTATAGTCTGGAGAGAGTTCAAATGTTACATGTTAGGACCTCTAGTATGTCTAAATGCTTCTCTGAACAAGCCACGCTACGTATCCATCCTTGAAAACCATCTGCATCTGCTCATGGTCATACTGCACCCACAGGACAATGGACTGTTCCAGAAGGACAATGCGCCACTCCACAGAGCCATGCTGACTAAAACATGGTTAGAAGAACATTCCGCAGAAGTTCCCATCCTGGAATGTCCTCTCCGTTCACCATACATGAACCCTGTGGAAAGCTTTTGGAATGCTGTGGAAACGTCCCTTCGAGCTTCGGATACTCCACCTAGTAATGCGCAGAAATTGTACACAGCACTGCACCAAGCATGTGTGGAGATACCTGTGAAAATCGTTCGTGGACCAGTGGACTCAATATGTCGCCGTATGACTGACCTTATCCGGACAAAATGGGGCCTACCCGTTACTACATAGGTATCCTATGAATTTGTCAACTCAGTATTACACAGTCGTGTCACATTGATGCGACCGCCTCCTACTTTTAACACCAACTGCTCGTAACCAATGAAAGAAGGCACCTGTCGTGAGATGGCTTGGAGGGTACATAAGGTATGCTGTAGGCAAGCTGAAAACATATCATTCGTTGCTGTCATAGATAAAACAAGCGATTTATCATATTTGCAAAATGGGATTATTATCAGCTTTCGGACCAAGAGTGGCAGTATTTCTGAAACATCGCAGTTTGTGAATATTTGCGCGCGACTGTGGTTAAAGTATATCGTGATTGGAGAAATGGCACTACTGCGAATAAGCGACGTGGAAACTGCAGAGTACCACGTGCCATTGATGTGAGAGATGAACGCCGGCTTCGACGGTGCGTGAGGGACGATCGATACGCTACAGTGGAGCAACTCACAGGCCAAATGAACCAGGGGGTACTGGAAGTGTGTCTAAAACGACAGTTCATCTAGCCCTGATCCGTATGGGGCTCCGATGCAGACGGATGGTCACTGCACCTATGCTAACGAAGGTGCATCGGCAGGATTGGCTTACATTTGCACGGCACTATCGGAATTTGACCTCGCTGATTGGCAAAGGATTGCCTTCTCCGATGAGTCACGTTTTCTGCTTCATCGAACGAATGGACGTTGGCGTATACGGCGAGAAACATCGGAAAACAAACACTTTTCAACCATTCCATTGCTGGAAGAACACAAGCTGGTGGGGGCAGACTATGGTCTGGGGAATGTTTTTGTGGCATTCTCTGGGTCCACTCATACCTGTGAAAGGCACTATGGACCGAATTCGTTATGAATCCATCCTTGCAGACCACGAACAGCCATACATACTGATTGTCTTCCCTGGGGCAGATAGGATCTTCCAGCATGACAATGCTACGTGTCACACAACTAGAAACGTCCAACAGTGATTAAAAGAGCTCGATGAAAATTTCAAAGTACTTCCCTGGGCCCTAATTCCCCAGACTTACACCCAATTGAGCATCTGTGGGACCACCTCGATCGTGTTGTTTGCTTTATGGATCATCCACCACGCACACTCCAGCAGCTGTTAGGCGCACTGCAGTCAGTATTTCTCAACATACCTGTGAACATCCTTCCGGTACCTTATTGAGTCACTCTCAACCCACCTAGCTGCTGTCTGCGCTGCACACGGCGGTTACTCCGGATATTAGCAGGTGATGACAATAATGTGACTCGACCGTGTATATAGGATGCATACAGCTCAAAGAGTCATGAAGATGCTTGGTGTAACCAAGAAAGATAGGAAAAATAAATCATGGATCAGGAAAATGACAATAGTGGATGACATCATGATCAAAATTAAGATCCTCGATTAGCAACGGAATCGACATTCTGCTAAAAGAACTGGACAACTCAGATGTTAGACTTGATACTAAGGGATAGGAAGAGGCACAGAAGACCATGCGGTGATAGATAAAATCGAAAGAGTTCAGGAGTGACGCTGAAGGGAACTGCTCCAGACAGAGTTTGGTATTTGACTTAAGGACATCCAGGGGTGGTTTGAGAATGGTTAGTGATGACATACAGCGAAATCTGAGTAAAACGGAAGATGCCTGAGTCAAAATTCTGGGACAGCAGCATACCGGGGTGATTCAAAAGTTCGTTCCGATTCGAGCTACACATAATGTTAGGTTTCCATTCCTGTGCGAAATGCGCATCAGCGTCGATTGGTTTCACTTTGATGTACAGCACACAAGACGTGCATTTTACACACTGCCAGGTAAAAAGAGGATGGAGGTCGGTTAACGCGCTGTTCGGGTGCTCCTATTTCCTTACTAGAAAAAGAGGCTA
This sequence comes from Macrothele yani, assembly GCA_039090855.1. Classification (NCBI taxonomy): domain Eukaryota; kingdom Metazoa; phylum Arthropoda; class Arachnida; order Araneae; family Macrothelidae; genus Macrothele; species Macrothele yani. The sequence goes on along the minus strand of CM077027.1, from coordinate 141,611,287 downwards.
AAAGCAGCAGAAATTTTACTAGTTGAAGGACAGAAAACAGTGGACAACAGCATTGCACGAAAATGGTTGCGGCGCTTAATTGCTGGAAACATCAGTCTCGAAGACAAACCTAGGTCAGGTCACTAACCACCGTAAACACTGACACCCTAGCTGAAGCTGTGACAGTGAATCCCAGTACCAGTACACGACAGTTGGTAGCTGTGTTCTTCACCGACATCAGCTTCGTTAATTTTATTTTTGTCAATTTTATAATTACTCAACAGGCGGAAAACGTATCGCTCTCTGTCGCAGATGGCTGTCAAATCCCTAGAAAGATAGAATTTTTTTATTGGATGTTTAACGACTACCGTGAGCAACTCAATGGGCTATAAGCAGACGCCCATCCCTAATTTAAGGTCACTGGTTCCAGGGAAGTTAGAGCGCCAGTGCCGTAAGACAAACACAACATCCATGCCTCACCGGGATTCGAACCCGGACCTCTTCCGGACGAATGATCAGAGGCCATCGCTTAGACCACTGCGCCACCGGGCCGGCGATAGATTTTGGCATCGTATCGTTACCGATGATGAAAAGTGGACACTCCTATGTTATCCATTACTGGTAACAAGTTACAGGGACTACGCCAAGAAGCACAGCCAGTGAAGCAAAAAAGGTGACAGGAAAGTCATTCTGTGCATTTGGTGGAATTGTAAGGGTTCTGTTCATTGGGAACTCGTGTTAAATGGTCAGGGCGTGGACGGGAGAACTGCAGTGGGCTCATGATGCTCTGAGCCAACGCTACCCAGAGCTCATCAATAGGAAGCAGACGTTGCTGCAAATGGATAGTGACCCAAGACACCCCTCCAGAATATTCAGCCGAAAACTACTCGTTCCGCAATTTTAAATATATACATTGCAGACCTTTGTCCCATTCGACTACTACTTGTTTTGATCCATGGCCCATTTCCTACAAGTTCCAAGGAAGAGAGAGAGCCAGTGCATTCACTGGTGGATCTGGAATCTGCAATTAAACAGTTTCTTCCTCGAAACCCTGCCAAGTTGTACCGCCGTGGGATTATGTCTCCGGTTGACAATTGGCAAAGGACCATAGGAAACAATGGCCTGTATTTTGCAGAATGAGGTGAGAGTATGTGGCTTTCTTGCACCATTAAACTTTTTGCGGCAAACGGGACAAACTTTCTGCTCACCCTGGCATACTTTACAATGGGACGGTCTCTGCACAAGACAGAGTCATCGTAATGCCTAAAGCAAATGCACAAGATTTTTTCTCTCATAAAAATCAAATTACTTTGTGCAATAAAAACAGAACACCTTTAAAATACCACCACACTGAGACCAGAACCTTCCGCTGATGAATGTCTGCTTTGGATGTCATTTGAGGCGAAGCAGCACGTCGGGACCAAGATCGTTTGCGCAGCACATTGTTGTACACAATCCACTTTTCGTCATCAGTTATCAGTCGCTTTAAAAAGGGTCGTTTTCCTCGCGTTTAATAAGCATATCGCAGATGTTTATACGCGCCGTCAATTGAGCTTCTTTGCGTTCATGAGGAACCCACACATTGAGCTTGCTTACTTATCCCAGCTTCTTCAGGTGGTCGTGAACGCTTGAATGATGGATGTGCGATGTGTCTGCAATCTCTCGTGTCGTGTAACGTGGGTTTGACTCGATCAATGCCTTGATGTGGTCGTCATTAACCTCGGTGGGCCTCCCGGGCCGAGGAGCATCGTTGAGGTCAAAATCACCAGCACGGAATTTTGCGAACCACCGCTGGCACTGATGTTCTTGTAGAGCACTATCACCGTACTTTACGCAACTCTTCACAAGCCTGGCGTGCGTTCTTCCCTTTACGGAAGTAAAACAGTAAAATATGGCGAAAATGCACAGTTTGGTCTTCCATCTTCAACTTGGTGTCAAATCTCCGCAAATCAACCAAATCTCTCACTATTCCTTTTAGACTGCAGCTAGAAATGGCACTTGTCGAATGCCATAGCGATAACAGAGCTGCGCATGCCTCTAGTACTTCCAAAACCGCCGAACCGCCATCGGGTGCCAAAATACGTCATGACTTTTCCGAAAACCCAATATTAATATAAAGTGTCTTCAAAAATTGAAAAAAAATATAGCTTCCTTTCAAATTTTCCTGAAAGTTGCACTTGTCAAAGTGCTCTAAAGGCGAATAATCTTGATATGTACACCACAACAGAAACAAACTGGTCACTCCATATTCATTTCCTTTTGCTATGGAAAAAAATACAGCCTGTACTCTCATAAGAATTGAGTGAGCATGGGGGAGGAGCCCATTCGTGTTAGCTTCTGCCACCTCAAAGCCCAGAGGTGACTGGAAAGTGCACAAAGAGAACAGGGAGAAGCAGCGAACGAAGATCACAAGTGAAATGTTTGTTAGTCGCCTTTCGAGGTAACCAAGCAAGACACGGAAGGACACGGAGATATATTCCCCTTTCCCGTTATCGGCTCCCTGAACGTAGCGCAGTTCGGTTCCGGACTTTAGTGTGTAATCTTTTACAGTTGGCAGCGCTTTCCTAATTAAAAGCTTTTATAGATTTGCACGAAGAATTTTAGTAGTGTTCGTCAGAGAAACATTTTTAGATGCATGTGCACCGCTTTTTAACGATGTTGAATAATAGGAATCATGCGGTACCTTTATAAGATAAAGATGAAGGGCGAAAATGTTCCCTTGAAGTAAATTTGCGGAAAATATACATGTGGAAAGACACAAGTGTATGACACTTTAAGAAGAAAGCAAAAAGTGGCTTAAAGGAGATGCAAGTAAATAAAACAAAACATACTGTATAAAATGGAGACATGCATGAACTGACTTGGAAATGAAATTTAAATCAAATTCATGAAATTTCACTCAAACTGGCGCTTTATTTTGCTGCTGTCCTAGAAAATGTGATTTACAAGCGTCTAGTGGATATCTGGTTAGTTTTAAAAACTGTCATGAAATAACTAAGAAGCAAATCTGTGATGACTCAAAAGACGTTTGTGTCGAAAAGAAGTCACACGGCAGCAAAAGTTTCCTACACTAACCAAAGGCTACGAGTAGATGAATATTTGAAACTGTGACAAAAGTGGTTTATTTTCATAGATGCTTTGTCATTCCGATATATATATCTTTTCCGTGTTGTCGGGATATACCAACGACATACGTACACACCCGCCTTTTTTTTCTCACACTGTCTCTCATTGCAACTTGATATTATGTGTGATAAAGGGGTCATATGTAAAACTTCACATATTGGTTAAAGAATTTATTACGCAAATACAACATATTAATAGCAATGAAGTCCCCGACCCCGTTATCACATATAATATCAAGTTGCAAGGAGAGACAGTGTGAGAAAGAAAAGGCGGGTGTGTACGCTACACCGTTGGTATATCCTGACAACACGGAAAAGATATATATTGGAATAACAAAGCGATCCTTGGACACTAGATGTAAAGAACACGTACGAAGTGTGAACCAGGACATACAGAATACAGCCCTCTCCAGAGAAGTTATGCATTGCTCGGCCGCTCCTGTATGGAATAATATTTGAAGAATTGTCCCTTACACGAATTTCAAAGAGACTGCCATCAGGGAAACAGTGGAAATCCTATCCAGGAAAATGGCATGCAATATGATATAATCTCTACTAAACTACCAATGATTTGGCATGCGTTATTAAAAGATGGAAACACATCACGGCGCACTGTATAATTACGTGATAAAAATTCATGTAATATGCTTGTGATGTCACCCGCGTTATTTTCAAAAATCATCTTCGTTCTTTACATGTACCAATTCTGTGCATTTTTGTGTCTACCATTGCCTTGAAAAAGCCTCCCAGTGGAGTGCGAAAGCTTGGCAAATATTTGTGCTGACTACACCACAAAAATAAACGGATTTCATACGCTATATGCGTTTCATTATTATGGTTCTAAAAGTTTTATTCAAAAATGCGGTGTGAAAACAGGAAGGTAATCTTGTTTTCGGATAACTCGGCATGACGTCCAAAAACTGAACTGTCCAATAGGAAACGGACATTTTTACCTAGCAAGAGGATCGCTAAAATGAAACCATCAAGTCCGTAACCGTTTTTTAAAAGCAGGTGGCTGATTCAAATCAAAACCACATCTTCCTGCTCCGCGGCGTTTGTTATCCCGATTGAATTGCGCCGGCAAATTTATTGCTGCTTCATTGTCGAATTGACTCATGCGTCACCTCAGTAGTGCGTCATCTTCGTCATGTGACAAAGTACGTTGCAAAAATCAAACTATTATATATACGCAGTTCAAAGAGCACTACAGGAAACTTCGGCTTCAGTCACTTTTAGCAGTAATGAATGCTGCAGAAAACGCTTCTGAAATAGTTAAAAACATAGCTGTTTTGTACGCTGTGAAACGGATAAGTAAAACTTGTAAATTTTCGCGGGAGACTGGTAGGAAGTATTTCATTAAAGATATTTTTGTGTCAAACGAAAACGAAATGGCAGATTTTACAGATGACGAATTCCACACTCTAATGAATGATGCCACCTATTTTCTTGATCGTAACGAAATAGCGGTACAACACTATGTGGTGGAAGGCAGCAAACTCAGCACAAATGTTTGTCCTGTTCGTCCTGTTGATGATCTCATTGAACATAGAGGAGATCTGCTGAAAATGAAGAAAGTTCAAGCGATGATGAAGGTGTGACAACGAGAAAATTAAAATTCCATGCTTCGTAAGCTCAAATTTCTCAACAAAATAAAAAACTTGCAAAAAATATTTTATGCAGAAATACAAAGCCGATTGGTTTCCGTAGCAAAATGTCTCCATTTTGTACAGTATGTTTTGTTTTATTTACTTGCATCTCCTTTAAGCCACTTTGCAAGTGAATGCAAGTGTAAAAGTCGTTGTAAAAGAAATCTCCATTTTGGATTCATGTTAAGGAATCTACATTCTGGAATGCTGCAAACAACCTTTCTGAAAACACAAATTTCTTGTGATGGAGACTCAAATCTGCATCGTTCTGCTCCGGAGTCGAATATTTTCCCAATTAAGCTACACCGACGGAATTAATCGATGCAACTTTGCCATGTTCACATGGGCTTCGCCTCTGTAGCACATGCATACTCCCCGCCCCCTTGAGAAAGGCAGCGGCACAAAATACACGAAATCGCAGGCTTCGGGTCTGCCGTAAACCATGCTTGAAGTCACTCTCTGTAGAAGAAGGAATCCTCACTAATCACAGACGATGTATGGAAGAAGCATCACATATTTTTTGAAGCGGAGAAAGAATTCTAATTAATTCTATAGGCGATGTGTGGAAGGAACATCACACTTTTTTCGAACTCAACGGCCAATCGATCCAACTTTATGTTCCGGCGCCAATGTGAAAACCCATATTTGCCAGTGGCAAAGATCGAAACGCATCCTTCTGCTCCGGAGACAAATGGATTCCCAATGAAGCTATACCGACGGAATTTATAGCTGCAACTTTGACGTTCTGACATGTTCTTCACCTACAGTACGGTCACACTTTCTGCAAAAATATAAATGACTCTGTATCATCCAGTTTAATACGTAAGTAATTTTCTTCCCACTTTTATAAAAAAATTAATTAATTTCATTTTATTACGCATTTCCAAATCCTAAAAAGGAGGAATCAGTAAATGCTATGTTTGTATGGATACTATTATGTGAAATAAAGTTTTCTTTTCAGCACAAAAAATAGAAAGCATTGTCTTTTATTTTCTTAGCATTAAAGCTTTTGTTGTCGCTATTTACGTACCAATTCATCCGTAAATACCAATAATTAATTATAAGTGAAAAGCTCTGCGAATCAAAAAATCTAGATTTTTGTTTGTTTAAGGATGATTATTAGCATTTTTCAATCTTATGAAAAATTACGAAACAAAAGACTTCGCTTTCGCAGTGATGTTTTTGTTTTAGGTTTCCAAGTACGTTGTTTTTGGATATAAGGTTCATGTATGGTATGTAATTAAAAACTGGGAAAATCAAGAACTCTAAGAGAATTTTCCCACAAAAGATCTAAGATTTGCATTTTTGAAGCTTATTTTTCCTGAAAATACCTAGTCTTGCCATAAGTACTGTTACAAAGTATTCAATGAAATAACAAAAGAAATTCCAAGATATTTTAATATACTGTACCTGTGATATGACGTAAGTCGTACACTTGTGAATACATGGCACCAATCGCTTTTCAAAAGGGCATTCTTTTGCTTTCACACAGTCCTTCAGTCTCTGTGGCCACTCATCAATAGCTTTGCACAGGGTCTCCGCTACTGCCCGCACCACAGAGCGTTTGAGACTGTCAATACTGGGGTGTCTCTATCAGCAGGTTATGTCTTCCAGTGTGGCCCACAGTTTATAGTCCAATGGGTTGAGGTCTAAGCTGCTTGAAGGTCAATCAGTTGGAGAAATGAAATCTGCCAAATTCGCCTCCTGGGTTGACTTGGCCTTTTGGGCAGGTGAGGAATCCTGCCGAAAGCTCCACTGTCGGTTTTGGAAGAGGGTGTAACTCACATTTTTGACCACTGGCTCCAAATCCCTGTCCTAGTAGCAGGGCCGTAGCCAGGGGGACGCCAGCCTGCCCTGAAAATGTTTGCGCCTGTCCTGCCAATGATTCGGAAAAAATTAAAAACTCCTAATTGCAGTTTCCAGTGATGAAGACGAAAATATTGATTTAGACAAAGTCAAATATTTGCAAACTTTAGGTATCAAACTTCCATCTCCAGAAGAATTTGCAGTAGTCAACAGATTCATAGAAACCCAGAAGAAAGGAAACACAAATTCAGTCATTTTTTATTAAATTTTTAAGCAGCGAGTAGTCTTCAGAGATGCTTATAATTTATTGGCCACAGTCAGGACTTTCGGTTGTAGTACGGCTACTTGTGAATCCACCTTTTCTGTTTTAACGAGAATTAACTGCGCACAGCAGCTTTTGATATGCCACCAACGAATGTCGAATTTGACTCTTCTTGCATTCGAACAAAACCGTACAGAAACTCTTGGCATGGACTTACTTTTGAGAAAATTTAATGGTCAAAAGAACCGACGACTACAACTATTTTGATTTTCTATTGGTAAGCAACGATTATAAATGTATTTTTATTTTACAAAATGTCTCTTGTTGTTTTTTTTATTTATGTTAATCCTAAATGGTACTTTTGTACATGATGTACCTAGATAAGGTACTCTGGGTTGAAATTTGTAAAATTGTAGTAATGCTCAAAAAAAGAAAAAAGTATTTAACTTTTTTGAGCATGCCCTAAATTTTATTGAGCCTGCCCTAAGTACAGAGTTTGGCTACGGCCCTGCCTAGTAGACTTTGGAGGATGTTTTCATTCCTTTCTCAAAGAAATGGAGCTCCGTGGTACCCTCGTAGGAGACTCCCCACCAAACCATGACAGAAGCAGGATGATGGCCCCTCATGAGCCTTGGAGCTTTCTTCTGAGCTTCTCGTGAGATTGACGCATACACCCTGTCATTTTGGCGGTTGAAAGCCTCTTCAATAGTAATTTTTTTTCATTACAGAAAAGGATCTGTCTGTGGTGATTGTCTGCGTAACGCTGCAGCAAACGTTTCGCTTTTAGCACCCTCTGCTGCTTCAGTTGTAGGGTGAGGAAGTGCCCTGTATACCGCCAGTAAGCTCTCACCCTTAGGTCAATCCGCAGCACGTGTGACATCGACATTCTTGAAATGTTCAGCTCACGAGCCATCACTGATTCTTTTCTGACAGGATTTAATCAAATATGGGCTACCACTGCTTTCACCAGGCGAGCAGTCCCCACGGTATGCGGAAGACACTTTCTGGAGTTGTCAGCGACGACCCCAGTCTCAAGGAACCTTTTTATGGTCCGACACACAAAAAATTTGTCCGATTTTCAGCTTCATCAGCATGTTGGAAATCTCAGAAGCTGATTTTCCAACTTTTTGCAACGCTGTTACAGCAACACGATTCTCATAATCGCCCCACTCCATGGCAAGTACTCCACGAAACACGTTATCTCCTCTGTGACTGAACGCACAATGATTCACTAGCTGCTTCATGCCTCCTGGCTGGTCTGTGACGTTGCAAACCGGTTGCGTGTCATCTGTCGAACGTTTCTAACAGTATTTATGCTAAGACTGGGTAGTATAAGTATTGATATATTAATAATCCAAATTTACTGACGTAGAATAGAAATCAAAGTTTCCAAACTTTCGCACATCAACCAGATGGCTTTATAAACGAAGGTCGACAGCAAACTGAATAATGGAACACTTCAACTGTAAACAACAGCAGAACACACCTCTTTTTTCCGTGAAATGAAGGGGGAAACTGAATTTTACGGATTTCTTCTTGCCATGAAAATTCAGAACTTTCAGAAATCTTTCCACAGTTCCTTTCATACATTAGCGTAAAAATTCTGTTCTCACTTTTTCTACACTGCTGGCCACCCAAAATGCAACACCAAGAAGGACACGAGATAGCAAAGCCAGATTTACTGGACACATAACAACAGATACAAAAAGGAAACGATTGAGCTTACAGGCCCGTGAGACTTGCGGAACACGCAGACATCAATAGTTCGTGTGGCCCCCATGGCTGGCAATAACGGACGCTACATGCCGCGGCATCGAACGAAAGAGGCTTTGGATGTGGGCTTGGGGTATGTCGGTCCAGGCTGCTTCCACACGTTGCCACCGTTCATCAGGCGTAGCCGCGGGTGGTGCTTCCCGGGCCACTCGGTTGCCAATCAGCGACCAGACGTGTTCGATGGGCGACATTTCGGGAGAACAGACGGGCCACGGCAGCAGTGACACCTGGTGGGCCGTGAAGAATTGTTGCACGATGCGTGCCACGTGCGGGCGCGCATTGTTCTGTTGAAACGAGGCCACTGGCAGGTCCTTCAGGTAAGGGAGGACTACAGGCTCCAAAAAGTCGGAGATGTAGCGGTGGTTGTTGAGTGTACAGGCGATGCGTACCAGAGGGGTGCGGGTGTCATATCCAATTGCGCCCCAAACCATAACGTAAGGCGACGGACAGGTATGGCGATGCATAATGCAGACGTCATACAGTCTCTCGCCGCGGTGCCGCCACACGAGGATCCGACCATCGTGGTGATGGAGGCAGAAGCGGGATTCGTCGGAGAAGACAATGTCGGGCCATTCAGTAGTCCAGGTGCGACGTTCAACGGCCCACTGCCGCCGCACTCGCCGGTGGTGTAACGTCAATGGTAATCGGAGCAATGGGCGCCGTGCAACAAATCTCCGCTCCTGCAGACGACGTCGAACGGTACGTGCTGACACAGGTTGTTGCGTACCACACCCTAACTGCTGCGCTAACGTTCGTGATGTGGCGGTGCGAGCCGTCAATGCCCGCCGCACAACATGCCGGTCCTCTCGTTCGGTGTTGTGCCGCAGCTGCGGCAATCGCTCACGTCGGTCCGTCCGTCTCTCCTGCACCCACCGAATCCATACTCACCTCACTGTGGCTGGATGTCGTCCCACACGGGCGCCGATGTCTCGGTGCGATAAACCGGTGTCTCGGTAAGCTACTATTCGTCCTCTGTCGAACTCCGAAACGTGCTGGAATGACTGCCGTATTCTGCGACGGCCGCCCTGGTGGCGCAGTGGTCTAAGCGATGGCCTCTGATCATTCGTCCGAACGGGGTCCGGGTTCGAATCCCGGTGATGCATGGATGTCTTCCTTCCCTGGAACCAGTGACCCTAAATTAGGGACGGGCGACTGCTTATAGCCCAATGAGTTGCTCACGGTGGTCGTTAAACCTCCAATCCAAAAAAAAAAAAAAAATATGTATATATGTATTCTGCGACGAGGCATCAGGAAGCTTCCCACGCACAGGTCCGGCAGCACAACACACTTCCACTACTTACACCCCGTCTTCTGTGCACCCTTCTAGTGCTTTTCGGTGGCGTGCCAGGCGCACATGATTTGCATATGCCTTGCAATGCTAATCGTTTGCATGTCCTCTCGCGGGCGACGCATGCTGCGAATGTCAGGCCAATCGGATGCTTCCTTCTTGGTGTTGCATTTTGGGTGGCCAGCAGTGTATATCCATATGACGGAAAGTTTCCTGTAATAGGAGCGATTTGATGGAATACTTGAAGTTTTGATTAACTGCGAAATTTCAATCGTCGGATCTGATTTTGAAGTTCTGTAGAAGGATTGGATGTTGTAGATTCCATATCTCCTGAAATTTCGGTTATTGTAGTGCCGGATATCCCTCCCCCTCTCCCCCATTTTCTGTACCACCTACAACCTCAACCTGTATATACATCTTACTCATTTACGCTTTTACATTTGTAGTGCTCCAACACATCTGAGGATGAACACCGCAGCGGGCCCGAAAGATCTTATGCTTCCAACTTCATGTTTAATGATTTTTAAGAATAAATAGTCTTTAAAACGATCATCGAAGTTGTAATTAAATTGTTTTTATGCATCACAATTTGAATCGTACAAAGAAGGTAAGTGACTTATGTAGCACAAATATAATGAATCAACGGAACACCTACAGTGTATTGTGTTTCTGTAATAAATCGGGTACTTAAAGTTATTGTACAGATGATTATACGATGTCTGTGTATCAGTCATTGGACAACTTAAGACAAAAGCTATTATAGCTATCAAGAGTGAATTTTATGTTTAGGAGTTTTGTGAAATAATAATGTAACGCGGTGTATTTCGTCTTTTATTAAAGATAACTGAAAATCGTTGTCAGTTTAAAGAGATCTCAAGTTCCAAAGTATTGCTTCGAAAAATTACGATGAAAAAAATATGTAATTTGTAATATATAGAAAAACTAAAATTATTACGAACCTATTCAGGAAAACAATGAGCTCCAACAGTAAATAAAATAACTAATTTACCCACATTTAATAATAACAAAAAAACATTTCGTTATCGCACGATTAGAGTTCTACGGTGTGCATGACTGTTCGTTACGTGTCTTTCTGGTCAACGGTAGCATGAGCGGCTGCCGTTGAACACGAACATTGTTCGAAACACATCAAAGTTAGAGGGAAAAGGGTTCATTAACTTCGTACGTCAACAAAAAAGAATCTCTGATAAAAGGGATGAAAAAGTCAAAATTAAAGATTTTGCGAAATTTAACCCGAAACCGCCTTTTCTGAGATAAACGGAATTACTGACTACGGAAAATCTCTCAAAATACTCAAGTTAGAAGAAACGGAAATTTTTAAAAACGGAAATTTGGTTAAAAGACTGACACCTACCAGTGTTACGATTATTTCGTTTAAACACGCTGCCCATTGTTTTCAGGAATATTTGATGAATTCACACCACTTATTTTTTACAGTGTAGGCTACGGCCTAGATTGGCCTAGTCGTAAACCCTCTCTTGCTCACTCACTTGTATTTTACAGCACTAAATGACCCCCATCTTCCACTTCGGCTTCAATACAGATATTAGGGGTGTGCAAAAGTTTCCGCCGCTCCCGCTATCGGGCGCTGTTGGGGTCTAACCGGCCGGCAACCGGTGCTGTCAGTTCGTACATGAAGCCAAGCATGGCGGTCGATAAAGTTCATTTGCGGCACTGTTTATTATTCATGTTTAAGTTAGGGAAAAGTGCGAGTGAAGCATTCTGCTCAATATGTCAGGCGCATGGCGAAACGGTTATGGGTGATCGGACGTGTCGAGACTCGTTTCCCCAGGTTTAAAACGTGATCTAAGCTTGGAAAATAAGCCAAGTGTAAGTAGAACACAGGAACTCTCAGACGAGGAGCTGGAATCGCTGTTACAAGAAGATGCCACACAATCGACCACGCAACTGGCGAAACGTTTGAAAGTGGCTCAATCGATGGTGGCACGACGTCTACAGGCCTTGGGGAAGATCCGGAGGATTGGTAAGTGGGTTCGCATACTTTAACGGAGCGTAATATTGGTCAATGATTGGGCATCTGCATGTCGTCGCGGAAGATGTTTCAAGGGAAGAATTTCTTCTGAAAGGTTGTCACTGGGGATGAAAAATGGGTCTATTGCGAAAACCCCGTACGCAAGCGATCCTGGGTCGACCCAAGCCAGCCATCAACATCCACTGCTGCAAAATAGGATATACACGGGGGAAACGTGCTGTTGTGTGTGGGGGGGGATATGCATGGAGTGCTGTACTTCGAACTATTGAAACCGGGCGAAACAATCACTGCACAACGATATAGCGATCAGTTGCTGAAACTAAACGCCGCAATCAGGCAAAATCGCCCATGGACAGATAAAAGACGCCGCCCAGTCATCGTGTTACACGATAATGCCAGACAACATGTTGGTTCCACCACGAAATCAACCCTTGAACAGTTACACTGGGAGGTTTTACAGCACCCGACTTACCCCTGGACTTTGCACCCTCAGACTTTCATCTGTTTCGCTGTATGCAACATTCCCTAGCCCAACAGCGGTTCACCACAGTTCCAGTGGTGGAATATTCCGTCACTGCATTCTTCAGCTCAAAACCCGAGTCCCTCTATCACAGGGGAATTCATTCTGAAAAATGGCAAAAGGTCATTGATGCGAACGGCCAATATTTCGTTGAATAAATGTGTACTGGTTTCCTGATTGTTCCTGTCTCTTTTTTCCTTAAAACGGCGGAAACTTTTGCATACCGCTAATAAAGGAAATGCACGAACACATGCTGAGTATACTCCTGACGCAATTAAAGTGCGTAAAGTGGCGTTCCCGTTTGGGATACATTGGGATAAGAAATGTCACCTCGCTCCACAACACTCTATTTATTATATCATACCCTGATATGAATGCTTAATCGTTGGATTTTTAAATTACAATGAAAGCGGCAATCTCGATAGCGAAAAAGTCGCGAAGACCCCGCCCCGAAAGTAGGAAGTTCCCGTAATTCGTAAACCCTCAACATATTTTTATTGGAATCAGATGTTCTGCAGGTACAGAATGTGACACATCCTAGGAACTGCCGTATCGCTATCTTCCGCTGTCTCGTCATCAGCTATAAACACAGCCTTTTTTTTTATTGGAGGTTTAACGACCACCGTGAGCAACTTAATGGGCTATAAGCAGTAGCCCGTACCTAATTTAGAGTCACTGGCTCCAGGGAAGGGAGAGAGCCAGTGCCGTAAGACAAACACAACATCCGTGCCTCACCGGGATATTCGAACCCGGACCCCGCTCGGACGAATGATCAGAGGCCATCGCTTAGACCACTGCGCCACCGGGGCGGCAAACACAGCCTTAGTATGGCTTATTATGTTGATGAAATAAGCTCCTATTATTTGTTAAAATAATGCAAGATTTATTAACTATTAACGTTGAATATACTGCCCGTGTATGTGTAAGTGTGTTATACGAGTAAAGTAAAACTCCCACTATAAATTTGTTAAATGACTACGAAACGACCATCCAGAGCAATTCGCAAGAGGAAGAAATGTATAGAACAGGAGAAGTCTAAAAGTGATTAAAGTGGCTGAAAACAATAGACGAAGACCATGATGTTTTAAAGAATATCAAGTTGAATTCTTCAGGGGGAAATGAAAATATGCGATTCGCTTGTATCACAGGATAATCAAAATTCTGAAGAAAACTGAATGCGATAAACAATTTTACGATAGCAAAACCTTAGATAATGAAAAACCTTCATGCAACATGGGTTCAAATGTAGATGAGCACCAAGAGTCCTAGGATTCCGATGTAAATAAAACCCTCTCTTCGTGAATTTAGATCATTCAGAGAACAGTGAATGCTCGAAAATCGAACTGAATGTTTTGTGCACTTGGACACCGATGGTGACGTCTTGTAAACCAATAAACTGATTTTAGCAAAGATGCTGACAATTATTTTGTATATTAGAGAACGAAAGAGAGACATATTTTTCAGATTTTTATTTTTATTTTATTTTTTTTTCATTTGGCATATGTGCGATTTTTGCTGTTGCGATGTGCCTTAGAAAGTTCCTCTAGGTAAGTGGTCAGGTGGTCCTATTCCCTAACAAATCTCCTTAAGCATTGTTTTTTTTTTCTGTTTGTTCCGGGAAGAGGGAAGGGAGGGGGTGCACCACTATTCGAAATTTCGGGCCCAGTCAACAAACTCCACTTTCCGCCGCCCTTGATATGGTCAGGGTTATGACAATGGCCTCAACAACTCGGAAAAATACCAACGGGTACAGGCTGGTGTGATGATATGCCATATGGATAAAAATCGGTTCGCATGAGCCGCAACATGAATTATGACGATGCAAGATAAGTGTTTGTTTTTTAGGAGTGGGATGGGTTGTTGTTGTTGTTGTTGTTGTTGTTTTGCATGGGGATTTAACAACCAACGTCAACCACTCAATGGGCTATTAGCAGTATCCGAGATAAGTGTGACACAACAAGCGCCATTTACAAACAGAAGTTTGTAAAGTATTACACGTTTTGTCAAAAACCGGATCTTTTTTTTAATTTAGTTTCAGCTGCAGACAGGGTCTGATTTATGTACAGCTCAACAGATCCTAAGCCCTGGACCCCTATTTTTAGATAACTTTAAAAAAATTTCAAAGTGCATCATGTCGAACAAAATTTTTCCGCCCTATATGGCTTCATAAAATGTAAGGGCCTTGATTTGCAGATAGACCCAGGGGTCCTCATGTCTAAGTTGGGATCTGGTACCACATATTAAGGTCATTTAAATAGTGTCTATTGGACATAGAATAACGGCTTATTTTTATGAATGCTTTGTGGCATTCTGTTTCTCATTCTATTAATATAAATACATGGGTAATCTTGTAGCGGTAAACAACAGGAACACATATGCACAAACAATAAACACACTTAAATCTGGGAAAGAAAAAAGATTTTGGAGCTATGGGAGGGAGGGAAAGCAATATCTCATGGACTTCTCCTTGAACGTCGCGCAATCAGATTAAATTGTATAAATCACAAAATTTCGAGGAAACCAAGCACTGCAACGGAGTTAACCCCTTCTCATGTGGCACTTAACTCCAGATAACTCCTCACCCCGGCGTTGAATGCACGCGTCACCAAGGGTTTCTGTGTTAAAATGTATTTTGAGCCCATGATACTGTGACGTACCTGCCAGCAGGACGCACACGACATAAAGGCAGATAGGAATCAGAACAAATGTCTGCGTAGCTCAGTTGGTAGAGCGACTTGTTCCGGAATAAGCGGCCTCGGGTTCGAATCCCGGCGTAGACCAAAAATGACGGAGAAATTTACTTCGTTATAATGGCGCCCGAACTATCCAGATGACCCGGCCGTTCGAAATCTCGCAATGGTGTGATGTTCTTTCCACACCGCGAGACAGGAAAAATCAGAGAATCCCTTCTCCAGCGCTTCGAAAAATAAAAATGTGTGATGTTGCATTCCAAACAGCAGATTGACTGGGAGTTCTCAAGTGCACGTTCTACAGTGGATGGCTGCCTGCAACGATTCATGGTCACGGCTGACCCGTGGGCCATGCCCCTGGCCCTCTTTCGGGGGGGGGGGATGTGACGTACCTGCCAGCAGGACGCACACGACATAAAGGCAGATAGGAATCAGAACAAATGTCTGCGTAGCTCAGTTGGTAGAGCGACTTGTTCCGGAATAAGCGGCCTCGGGTTCGAATCCCGGCGTAGACCAAAAATGACGGAGAAATTTACTTCGTTATAATACATCGAAACTTTTCAGAAAAAGTCGCAAGCTGCTATCCCTCTTCTTTCCCAGCGTCATGCAAGTTGTTTTACGGAGGGACCACCGGCTATGAACTCAGCAATCCAACTATTCGAGTTCCTCCAGGAGCTTCAGGGGGTGACGAGGACAAAAAAGTGTGAACCAGCGGCCCTTCTATAGGGTGCGCTCGCGTGAGTGTGTGTGTAATTTTTGGTGTAGTGCATAAACTAACAACAGATATGAGCGTGGGAGGAAATGGAAAGATATGAAAAAAGGAAAAAGATATTAAACTTATAACGTAAGGTCTTTTCATACTGCTACGTTATTTTAAAAACATCACCATACGATTAAAGAGTTCATAAATTAAACCTTAACGGCCAGACGAAACATTTAAAACAGAAGTCAAACTTACGGAAATCAGCTTTATTTTCAGAATAGTATAGAAATCACATAACAAATCAACATCCCACACTCCACACGAGCAACTGTTAACTCGTAGATTTTATCTCTGGTTCTTATCTCATAACAGGCATACGTCACGTTCATTCTACCTCAATTGTGCTGCCAACAGTATTCGTTTGAGAAAGAAGATATCACGTTAAGTGTGAAATATAACTGAGAACAAACTCAAAATTTACATAGGAAAAGAAACTAAAAAGGAAAGTTAATTTAGAATATACGTCACAAACTCAATAATAAACTGACAAATATTTGACTTCATACAGAGGATTTTCACACATTTTTAGACTTTTTTTTTAATAAGAAATTACAGAAAATAAAAGAAGTTCAAAGAATTAAAACTGGTAACAGCGTGTTAGATGGACACGAAAGAATCTTCTGCTGCAGTTAAATATAGTCTGCTAATAAAATGGCACACGTAAACAAGCTGTGTATAGAAGGTGTAGGGTTGAGAAATAGGCTCTCGTGCTAAGTCCCGCCTTCATTCCGATAGGCGTCCATGAGTTGTTTTAACAACTCCCCATTGACAGCAAATTATCTGAGGTTCTCACTCTCGTAATTTATTCATTATAAATTTATTTTCCAGGGCCCTCTTCCTCCGCCTTTTTGTTTAAATTATCGCGAATCAAGGAAGGGAGAGAATGGCTACCATAAAGCACTTCATCAACTTTCAATAACTACTCCGTGAATAATAATAATGACAATAGATTTAATGAAGCAAAAGTATTGGTAAGAGTCTGGTTCCTGTGACAATGTCCACGTCGAAGAACTTATTTCACATGCGACGTCCGTCACGAATTGTTCAATCAAAAATCAGTTGCCTTATAGCAACTCTAATATCAGAGTCGTTCCGACTCCACGCTTTCTCCCGAAGCACTCGGCTTCACGCTAAAACAGGAACTTCGTTCCTCGGAGCCTAAACTCCCCGCATCTACCCGCCTTCCGAGCTCACTTCTCACTGTCTTCTCCTCTGCAAGAAGCCCTGTCTCTTATCGGCCTCGCTTCGGAGGACGTCTCCTTTTCTCTGCCCTCCTACCACGAGGCGCTGACCTTTGACCTTGTCAGATTCCGGAGCGAACCTGAACTTTGCCCGCAGGCCAACTTGCTTCGTATCAGTAACGTAGCAGCTTCTTCGAACTGGCCCTCACTTATTGTCTTCGTGTCTGACGACCGCATGTTTGACATTCCTTCTAACGGACTTCTACGCGTGGAAACCAGACTCTATACAGACAGAACAAAACATACAACAATACTGACATTATTTCACATAAAGGACGTATTCAGACCTCCCAGACAAGCTGGCGCCTTTCTACCATTGGGAATTGGCTGCGTTTGTGCAGGTATTATCTTGGACCAGATTTTCTGTGTCCGACAATGTACTACGAAACAATGTCTTTCCGCAGCTTTGGATTAGCTATATACCTCCTGACGTCGTCAGCGTACGCCAGGCATTTTGCATTGCATATGCACACAGTTAATGAAATAAAGTTATTTCCTGAGTAAAACAAACATTCTTCTAGGGCGACATTTCGTCGTCCCGCTGCACGTGACATAGCCCCTTTTTTTATGCTTTCCAACCGTAGGTTGAAGCAGCGTATATGCTCCAGCTTTGTCCGTCCGTCCGTCCGCACGATAACTCACGTGAAAATGGTCCGATTTCGACGAAATTTTAGTATGTCGTAGGGGACCACCTGGGGACGAACCCTATTAAAAATGGGCAAAGCGGGGTTAAAGGTCAGGACATAAAAGCGGGATCCACTCCATTGCTCTTATGCGTCATATCTTGCGTAAAAATTCTTCGATTTCGATGAAATTTTAGTATGTGGTAGGGAACCACCTGGGAATGATCCCTATTGACAATGGGCGGAATGAGGTCAAAGGTCAGGACATAAAAGCGGGATCCATTCCATTGCCTTTATGCGTCATAACATGAGTAAATATGGTTCGATTTCGATGAAATTTTAGTATGTCGTAGGGAACCACCTGGGCACGAACCCTATAGAAAACGGACGAAATGGGGTCAAAGGTCAGGCAGGGCATAAGAGCGGGATTTATTCCATTGCCCTTATGTGTCATAACTTGCGTAAAAATGGTTCGAATTCGATGAAATTTTATTATGTGGCAGGGAACCACTGGGAACGAACCCTATTGAAAATGGGTGAAATTGGGTCAAAGGTCAGGACACTGGAGTGGAATCGATTCCATTGCCCTTGTGCATCATAACTTACCTAAAAGGCTTGGATTGCGACAAAACTTTATCATGTTGTTCCGGAGGTATAGTGAACCGGTTCTGTTGAATATCAACGAAATGGGGTCAAAGGTCATTGCACAAAGGCCAGATTTATTCCACAGCCATTATTCTCATAACTTGCGTAAAACTGCTTCTATTGCAACAAAACTTTATCATGTTGTTCCGGAGGAATAGTGAACCGGTTCTGTTGAATATCATCGAAATGGGGTCAAAAGTCAGGACACAGGAGCGAGATTTATTCCACAGCCATTATCCTCATAACTTGAGTAATAATTTCTGGTATGTTGGAAAGCGTATCATAATCAACGCATTGCATGATTTTACTAACTTGTTTTCTTGTTTTTATACACATAGATTAACACTTGATCATATCTTAATTGATATGCATCTCATTATTATTTTTCGCCCTTACAGAAGGTTATGTCTTTGCTCTGTACGAAGAAAAATATTCGTATTCTGTAATTAACAAAAGCTGTAAAAATCATGGAATTAGCACTTTTAAATGTAAAATAAGCAATATTATTAATACTATAGGAAAAATCGTCAGGTATTACTTTTAACAAAAAAGAAAAAAGAACACCAAACGAATATCGAAAGAAGGTACGTACTTTTACGACTATTTCAAAAGCAAGGTCTCTGGTCTTAAAAGGAAATCCACCGACCCAAAGACCAATCGCTAAAAACTCTGTATCAACTGTAAACAATAGGTGATAAACAAAGATTTGAATCTGAAAAAAAAGGCACGTGGCTGAGCGCAGAACAGAGTGTAGATTTCTTTATGAAAATCACTTAACCGGAGACCGATGGAAACTTATTGTGACTATTGAAGAAGCATGGATCTACCTAAATGACTGTAACAAAGAAATCGATTTACTATCGCAAAAGAGCAGAAAAAGACTTACAAACTTAGTCTCAAGAATCCAAAGAAAGTTTCTGTAAAGGATTCATGATTATGACTGGTTTCTCGTGCAATGGGAAATTAAGGTTAAGAAAAGTTGAAAACAATGTTGAAACCAATTCTACCTGTTACCAAAATATTGTTTTAATTATTATATTTAAAGAGGAAATATTATTCCTTTATCCACAGAGCTTTCAAAGAGTAGAGCTCCATCAGGGTATAAAGCTACCAGTCATACATCCAAGTCTATTTCTAGAAAAAATATAAAAAAAGACGGCTATCAAGACTATATCCAGAGGCGTAATTAGGCTATTCGTAACTATTATGACGGGGACAAACCACAAAATATTGCGCCCCGATCTGTCTTTCTACCTCATATATTACATGTGTGTGTGTGTGCATTGGAACTCTTATCTCAATTGCTGCATAAAAAATAACCATATCTTATATAATAATACTCTCTATAAGCAAGTGAACGGTATTCCCATGGGAACATCAACGTCCACGAATATCGCTAATCTATTCCTGTTCTTTAAGGAATATAAATTCATTAAAAATCACCCCACCTGCTCAGATAACTACCTTTACACTTTTAGATATATTGATGATCTGCTGTGTATCAATAATTCAGAAGTTATAGAGAGTGATTTTGATAATATCTATCCCAGCTCTCTTAACTTATGTAAAACCAACCACAGTAATCAGGAACTTGAGTTCCTAGACTTAAGCATTAAGCTCAACAGAGGTAACCCATCTATTAGCCTCTTTGATAAAAGAGTTAATTTTCTTTTCAAAGTAATAAAATATCTACACTGGAATAACAACATATCAACCAAAGTAATTGAGAATGTACTAATCTCTCAGGTCCTAAGAATTTCAAGAATTTGCAGCAACAATCTGGACTTCAATTACCACATTAATATACTATTAGATAGTTTTCTAGAGAACGAAATTCCTTCTTCTTTCATCAAAAGAACTTTAAGAAAAATTATTCTGAATAATAGAGTAAGGTTGGCAGATCTGCTTAAATTTTCTACACAGTTAATAATATGATTCTGACCAATCAAAGCCGTAAGGAAGTTAGCTAGAGGATGCCTATTAACTACCTAAAGGAACCTTAGTGCTATGGATATGAAGGTCCTATTAAAACAAAAAATTAAATAATATAAACAAAATCACAAAAAAAGCTTAAAAATCTGTTTATAAAAGAAAATAAAAACAAATAAAAAAGAAAACTAGTTATTCATCACTAGGATAGCTATACTAAAAATAGTAAAACCAACATTAAAATTAATGAGATTCTGATTAATCTATAGAAGCTCACTAAGGTGATTTAATACATACAAAGATTATTAAATACACTACTCGTGTATTTTATAATATTTCTCATGTATTCTGGGGAGTTAATTCTGCTCTTTCTGATCATACAGATCCACAGTCTTAAGTTTATATATTTTTTTTTCTCTGGTTAAAATCTCCGCGAGTTGGTTTCTTTCTGTATGAGGAGGCCATCAGCCCCACCCTCACTGCCCCCAGCGACTAGGGAGCGGCAGAAGTGTTACGTAAGAGGTCAGCCATGTTTTACCCTTGTGAGGAGAAAGTTCAGTCGCTCAAGAGGTAAGCTCTCTTCCTTGTATTTGGGTTTTAGGTTTTATAAGTTCAATGTTTGTACTTCATGTACTTTTTATCTCTGTTGATTTTTTGCTTTTCAGCTTTTAGGCACTGGCTTGTCTGTTAACATTTTTGCGGGTTTTAACTCTTTCTTTTCTTTGTAACTTTGCGCGTCTTTTGGGGTACCTAGGAACAGCAGATGGCTAAGCTTGTTCCTTTTCTATGCGCTGTATTTTCAAAGTAGTTAAGTTCTTAATAACTAATTATTTATTCACTTAAAGCACTGCTGAAATACTTTGTACATATTGCAACTAACTGTTTAAGTCATATAACTTTCACAAAGTTTTCTTTAGTTAATTATTGTCTTTAACTTATTCTCGTGTTCGTGCTGTCATAAGTTGTAGAGTAGGGGGTTTTAGACTCAAGTTTTCTTTCAAAAATCTGTTTTTTAAAAATTAATATTTCCTTTTTTAATTGCAATGTAAAAATTTGGATTTCTTTTGCATTGTTTTTCAGGTTTAAATTCTCTCTCAAACGAACTTGGCATTTCGTTATAGCTGAAAATTATTTCTAATTATTATGTCACTCTCACAGCTTGAGTTCTCTTTAATCTTCTTCTCTCTGTTTAATAGTAACAGATGAAGAGCATGGGTCGGGCCAGGAAGGTTAATGGATGCAAGCGAAATTGTTAACTAGTGCTAGGTCATACTACTCTGCGGAGGACATGACATATATATATTTTTTAAAACAATTTTAGGTGGGAATGTTACTTGCATCTATGACCTTGCAGAAACCCATTTCCAACTAGGTCTTTGTGGAAGTGAGAAAATGCAGAGTTTTTGCTGGTCCTTGATAAAGCCAAGGCTCAGTATTCTCGACACCTTCTACATTCAGTTGTTTTATTTTATTTTTTTATCTTTTACTCACACAGGTAGATACATAACCTTTTCTATGTTGTACTTGGTGTGAGTCAAAATTATATATGTATTTTTTTGCTTAGGTTTCTTCTTAATAGAATTACTAATTTAATATTTATATATGCATTACTAATTTAATAGTTGCATATTCTGTATCATCATCATCATCATTGTCAACCATTATCAATCCACTGCTGGATGAAGGTCTCCCCAAGTTTCCTCCACAACGGTCTGTCTTGTGCCAGTCTCCTCCATGTCACTCCCGCATATTTACGAATTTCATCCACCCATCTCCCATGTGGTCTTTTTCTGGGTCTTTTCCTGTCCCTTGGAATCCAATCTAAAATTTCGGCTGTCCATCTATGGTCTGTCCTTCTGGCAGTATGTCCAGCCCATTGCCATTTCAGGGATTTAACTCTGATCATGATGTCTTCCACTCTCGTCATTTTTCGGATCCACGAGTTCCTCTTCTTATCTCTCTTGGTTATACCAAGCATGCACCTCTCCATGCTTCTTTGAGTTGTCTGCAGCCTTTGTATGTCTCTTTTAGTTAAGGTCCACGTCTCTGCACCATACGTAAGCACTGGAAGGATGCATTGATCAAACACTTTTCTTTTAAGACATAATGGCATATTGCTCTTGAAAATTATGCTGTTTCTTCCAAAAGCTCTCCAGGCAAGTTTTGTACGCCGATTAATTTCTTCATCAATGTGACCCTCACTTGATATCTGCCGTCCAAGATAAACGTACGTATCTGTTATCTCCAGTTTTTCTCCATCAATCGATAAATCTTCATTTCTTGTAAAAGCATTGAACATCACTTTTGTCTTCTGAAAGTTCATTTTTAATCCCACTTCTTTACTCTTGTCAGCAAGTTCCTGGATCATACTCTGCAGCTCTAATGGGGTAGTTGCAAAAATGACTATGTCATCAGCAAAACGAAGGTGGGTTAGATAATCTCCATTAATCTTTATCCCTTTGTTTTCCCAGTTCAGTGATTGAAAGACATTTTCCAATGTGGCATTAAAGAGCTTCGGAGATATGGTGTCACCTTGTCTCACTCCCTTTCCAATTTTTATGTGTGTTGTATTTTCAAACAGCCGAATCTTTGCACTTGCATTTTCATAGATGTTATTAATAATATTAATGTATGCATCTTCAATACCGCAGGATTTCAGAGCCGTGGTAACTGCTGATGGTTTCACCGAATCAAAGGCTTTTTCATAATCGATAAAAGCCATGCACAATGGAAGTTCATATTCCCTCGCTCTTTCAATTAGTTCTCTCAGTACGTGGATATGATCTATTGTGCTGTAGCCACTCCTGAATCCAGCTTGTTCTCTCGGTTGAGCCATGTCCAGTGTTACCTTCAAGCGGTGTGAAAGAACTTTAGTGAAGATTTTATAAACCACTGATAGGAGGCTGATAGGTCTGTAGTTCCTGAGATCCTCAATGTCACCTTTTTTATGTAGCAGGATCATTGTAGCATTGTTCCAATCCTCAGGAATCTTCCCTTCATTAAGGCATCGAGTGAAAATTTGGGCGAGTACTGTTTCAATTTCTCCACTTGCTTCTTGTATGATGTCTATAGTAATTCCATCTTCTCCTGGAGCTTTCCCCCGCTTCATGTTCTTGATTGCATGAGCAACTTCTGCTGGGAGGACTGGAAGACCTCTGGTACCTTTCATGATGTCTGGAGTACATGTATCATCCCTTTCATATAATTTGGGATGTAAGGTCAGGTGATGCGTAACATCACAGCCTCTCCTTGACAAATGTCAACCCCGCCTTCTCGTGGTGCATCCTGTTCCCACTAAAGGGGCTCTGACGACCGCCAATAGCGGTATAACTATACCATCGGGATCAGAGGAAATGCTATCCCACACTCACCAACCCGCTTGGCCAGCGTGGTGAGTTATGGCCAAACACCTCCAAAATGACTCTACAACTTAAATCTTGGCCCTCAGTCTCCGGCAGCTGGAATGTACCTGGCCAAGGCAGCGGCCAGTGCGACATGAAGGCAGAGGGTGCTAAGAATCCCCGGAGGACCGGACTAGGCTGCCATTTGATGCTGACCTTGGCTACCTATAACGGACGCTCCCTATCTTCTGATTCAAGGCTTCTTGAATTGGAAGAGGAACTACAAAGGATCAAGTGGGACATTGTTGGGCTAAGTGAGGTAAGGAGAAAAGGAGAAGATCTCATTGAACTGAAAAGTGGACATCTCTTCTATTATCGTGGGACAGATACTGGCAGAACTAGTGGTGTTGGATTTATAATAAACAAGAAACTGAAGGATAAAGTGATAAAAGTTGAAAGTTCCTCTGACAGAGCTGCACGACTCGTTATCCAACTATCGAGAAGATACCAGGCTCAGATTATTCAAACTTATGCACCCACCACAAGTCATCCTGAAGAAGAAATTGAAGAATTTTATGAGGAAATTCGTCATCTAAATAATAAAGGTAAGCAGCACTTGAAGATAATTATGGGAAATTTCAATGCAAAAATAGGGCAACGACAACAGAATGAAACTTCAGTAGGTAAATTCGGTCACGGCAACAGAAACCAGCGTGGAAATACTCTCGTTGAGTTTGCAGAGGCAGAAGGATTTTTCATCTTGAACTCCTTTTTCAAGAAAAAGCCACACAGGAAATGGACATCCAATTGGGACGACAAGTGAAATTGATTTTATTATGTGTAACAAAAAATTCGTCATCGAAGACTGCAGTGTGCTGAACAAGTTCAACACAGGTAGTGACCATAGATTGGTGAGATGTAAGATGCACCTCAACACTAAACTGGAACGTGGCAAGCTCATAAGACAAACAAAATGTATTGACATAACCAACCTTAAAAAACACCATAATACTTTCAAGTTGGAACTGAAGAACAGATTCTCTGCTTTAGAAGGCCTAATATCGGAAGAAGTGGATATTTCGGAAGTTAACAGAAAAGTAACCAAAGCTCTTATGGAAACAGCAACAAAATTAGCTGGGTCTAAGAACAAGTTGCATGTGAACAAATTATCAGGAAAAACCAAAATGTTGATGCAAAAAAGAAGAGAGATGAGGACAACTAAAGAAGATGTGACTTCCAAAGTGGAATATATAGAGCTATGCAAGACAACACGGAAAAGTATCACTGAAGACGTAAGGAAATTCAGCTGTGAGCTAGTGAGGAAAGCAATTGAAAACAACCAAAGCCTTAAGATAGCAAAGGGACATCTCAGTAAGGGAAGAAAACAGATTATGGCTCTGAGAAAAGAAGATGGTTCTATAACAAGAAATAGAGGCGAAATTTTGACAAGAGTGAAAGATTTCTACTCCAAATTATATTCTGTATATTACTAACTTAATATGAAAGTTACATATACAAGTATAACTATTAAATTACTAATAAATAACTATTATATTAAATTAATAATATACAAATATTATTAGTACTACCCACACAGACACAAATCAGCATGCATTGCTCGGCAAAACAGAATTGTCATCATAATCCAATGTTATTTGTATGCGGGAGGCACAATCACCTGCTTTCAGGTTCGGGGTTTACACATTCAGTACCACATCAAACAGGCCGAATCTAGCTGGAAGTCGTGGCTGGCAGCCACAGTAATGATCGAATGGCCCCAAGAGAATCTCCAACAATGTGACAGATATCCTTATCTTATTCAAACAATTATAAAAAAATTATCCATCCAATTAAAGAATATTCTTATCCATTCAACTAAAGAGAAAACCTTGGGCCCATTGTCGACAAAACCGTGGTTCTTCAGTTTTTATAGAACCACGCCTTCATTTCCGAATGTGAATAGCTAGCTAGCGTCTGCTGAACAGTTTGAGGAAGAAATTTGCATTTTAACTGTACCAGAAACTGCTGTAAAACTTTCAAATCCAATTTAAACCAGACTGCAAACAGCGATTTTCGCACCCTCTTTTGAGCTGCGCCGGGGCAGCCGTCTGCCCAGTCTCAGTTACGCCTGTGTCTATGCCTCTCGCTCATATTCCTTCAAAGTCCCCTGATGTGTCACCAATGGACTATTGTGCCTTCGGACTGCTAATAAAAGATGCTTTCTAAACGCAGACCGCCGCCCCGGTGGCGCAGTGGTCTAAGGCGTTGGCCTCTGATCATTCGTCCGTAAGGGGTCCGGGTTCGAATCCCGGTCAGGCATGGATGTTTTGTTTGTCTTACGGCACTGGCTCTCTCCCTTCCCTGGAACCAGTGACCCTAAATTAGGGACGGGCGACTGCTTATAGCCCATTGAGTTGCTCACGGTGGTCGTTAAACCTCCAAACAAAAAAAAAAGAAATAAATAAACGCAGACCTAAAACATTGATTGGACCATGGAAAGCAGTGGAATAAAATACCACTACCAATTTTAAGAAATGCCCTGTCATCTTGGAAATCAAGATGTAGGTTTATAGTCCAGGAATAGGGCCACCAGTTAGAACATTTAAAAAAGAAGGAATTTTATTTTAAACATTGATTATATTGCAGGAAAGCGGTTCTAAAACTGTGTGAACATCCTCTCTACTTCCCATCCGGGCATTTAATTTAAAAAACGGTTCCTGGCAGAGCCATAAATATTTTTGCGAGTCCGCTGTCTTTATAAACTAGTTTGATTAAAAAATATAATACAAAGTTTATGTGCTAGTCTGAGGTATACTGGTCCGTTGATGCATATTTAGAGTAATGGACAGAGAAGAGATACTTACGCATTTATCTATTATACATCCAATGCTCTCTTGAACTCTTTAGGTCGTAATCACTGCATTCCTAGATTGTAATCTATTTCATCGTTAGCCATGGTATCTCTAGGAAATTAGGAATTTATATAATAGCCATGACTATCTCCTCTATAGTATTAGACAATGAAGCAAATGTCGAAAACACTTGTTTTTGAAATCCCAATGGAAAACTTGACAATTTTATTGGCAGCGAGCCTTATTACAAAGTAACACGCTGACGAACGCAATGATATTAAATATGCGAGATGTAAGACTGAAATCCGAATTACAAAATAGAGCTTTTCTTTTACATACAAGACTGCGTGTGTTTTGGATGTTCTATTCACAGAGCAGTGGATATAAAACGTGAAATGACATACAACAAAAATTCCTAATTTGTTACAAATTCATTCTAGAAAATTTATTTTTGTAGCCTTCATTTCAGCAAAATCATTAATTATGTTGTTGTAATTCAGATTTTCACATGATGTCCTGTTGACAATAATGGCAAATTAGATAGCATCTCTTTAGTCATTGTAGTTCTAAGATAGTTTTTTTTTATCAATTTCAGTGAAAACAAACTCTGCTCTGCTAAGACAGTAGTAACAGGAAATGGCAATTAAAATTTTTAAAGTAATATTGAAATCTGAAAAAGAATCAGTACAAAAAGTATATACGGGAATCGGGAGATATAGGAATCTGAAACTGTCCCTTCTAATCTAAAATAATTGGTTGGCCCAATTTAGGTGTATTCAGGCGTTTTCTTATCCCAAACAATACATCCCACTCAAAAAAGATTTTTTTTTAAGTAGATGTAAATTCCACCATAACTAAGGTGACCAGATATCGGGACACCGATTTGAGGACAAAAGGGCATGGCGTCCCCAAATCGGTAGTTCATTTGGGGACACATACGTACTCAAAATAAATATGAAAATATTTTTGTCACGAAACTGCATTGTTCAATAAGTGTGATATTACACATTAAAATCTGTGTCTTTAAAGGATATATCTTGTGGAATGTTGGTAATTTGTATTGACAAAGCAGAACTATGATGGTGAGAACATATTAGCAAAAGTGAAATGCTTTACCTTAGGTACATGCGCTGAATTAAAATTAGGCTGCACACCATAGTAATTGCATGACGAATTTTTCATTTTGCCAAAGTTTTTAGATAAAATTAAGAACAAGTACAGTCGAAATTTGACAGCGCCAGTGGAGCATTGACCCAGTGCTGGCTACTAACCTTTCGTACAAGTTGGTACAGATTCGAGTCCCGAATGAGGCACAGGTGGTGTGTTTGTCTTGCAACACTTGCTCTCTCCCTTCCCTGGAACGAATGTCTCCAAATTAGAGACAGGGGACTGCTTATAGTCCTTAGAGTTGCTCGTAATTGTCGTTAAATCCAGAAAGAAGAAAAAAAAAGTCAAAATTTGTTTTCACAAGAAGCATGTTGAAAAATTAATACAACGGAAACTACTTTTAAGAACATTTTTCATTGGAAATCTAAAAGGTCAATGAGGAAGTGTAAATTCGAGGACATTTGGGGACAAACATTAAAATTTGAGGACAATTTGCGTCCCCAAAGGCTTCAGAGATTTTTGGGGACAGTAAACTAAATTTGAGGACTGTTCTCAAGAATTGGGGACGTCTGGTCAGCTTAACCATAACGAACTTGCGTTCTTGAGCAAGTTTCGTAGATTCGAGTTCTCGCAAAATTAGAAAAGAACTATTAATAATGGTAAAGATGTGAAAAATAATGCCTTACGTAAATAAAATATAATATTCTGAAAACGGGGTTTTTGGCAATCATCTTTAATTAAAAAATAAATAAATCTTGAAGACTGAAAACACCCGTGCTCCGTACATCTCTCTATCAGAAGTAGGGGACTTTTGCTTTAGGCCGCCATCTGGCGGCAGAATGATGAGAGCGAGGCACAGAAATTCATCGCTTTCGGCGCCAGTCATTCTAGTCCACCATAACGACAGTTAATAAACCAGTAACTCATAAAGGAAGGATTATAGAGTCGAAACAGACATAGGAGTCCGTGGAAACTCCTTCCATAGAAAGTGACGCCCTCATCGACCTAAAACAGAACCAAACTGTGACGTGTTCCATCCCGTCGGCAATGGTTGCTATGGCAACCCTAACCCAGTGCTGCGGTGGTGAGGACAGATATTCTTTGGTGAGGAGTAGCTGCTTTGCGCCGCCTTTCCGTTTCCCCTCCACCCCACCCCCCACCCCATGACCTTTGTCCTTTCCTTTGCCCAATCTAAGCCAAGTGAGGCATCGGAAAGACAACAATAACGAAATATAGATAGATATTGAAGCGAAACAGGTAGATTGCACTTGCAGTAACTGATGACGCAGTTTCAGCTATGGCTTTTGTAATCAGACCCAAAGATCTTTTGTTCAGACGACTCCTGTTGCATCTCCTGTCACGTGCTCTAAAAGAGAGGTCATTTATGACTCCGTCATCCAACATGTTGATTATCCTATGTTTGCGCAACTTGCAAAATTCGGGTTTTGCAGATCGGATACGTAGCTCATCATCGCATCATGTCGTCAATGATACGCTCGTTACAATGGAATAAGCGAACAATTTTAATCATTTCCGGTGCGAGTCGAGGTCTCGGTAGATGCATTGCATGCCGTTTTGCTGAAAAATTAAATAATGAAAGCTGTATCTTTCTACTTGCCAGACACCAAGAAAAACTGGAGGAAACGAAGGAAGAAATATTAACCCGTAGTTCTGTAAAATATGTAGTTCCTATAGTTTTAGACTTATTACACACAGATGTTCAGAAATGTGGGCAGCTGCTTAAAAATGGATTGGAGCAAATAAGTTTTACCGGAAGTTTTGATCAAGCTGTGCTTGTAAACAATGGTGGAACACTGGGTGATGTATCACAGCTGGGTGCTTCCTTAACATCGGCTTCTGAAATTAGGGACTACTTTGAAATTAATTTGCATTCAGTGATATATCTTTCATCAGCTTTCCTTACTAATTTTAAAGAAGTTAATAGCCGATTCATTGTGAACATCAGTTCCCTCTGTGCCGTTCAGCCGTTTAAGGGATGCAGCCTGTACTGTACCGGTAAGATATCAGTGCCCACACGAAAAAATATGCTTGCTTCAGCTGTTTTTTAAAACTGAAAATATGTGTGAAAGTGTCGTCACATTTTATTACTACTGAGGTGAAAGAGGGTAAAGTAATTTGATGAATTATTAATTAAGCCGCCCCGGTGGCGCAGTGGTCTAAGACGTTGGTCTCTGATCATTCGTCCGTAAGGGGTCCGGGTTCGAATCCCGGTCAGACATGGACGTTGTGTTTGTCTTACGGCACTGGCTCTCTCCCTTCCCTGGAACCAGTGATCCTAAATTAGGGACGGGCGACTGCTTATAGGCCATTGAGTTGCTCACGGCGGTCGTTAAACCTCCAATCAAAAAAAAAAGGAATCATTAAATGTAATTAAAATTTATTTTTAAGGTGCGTGAATTTTATGAGGTCTTTCATCTGAAATCAGTTGGTATTTAACGAAATTAAGTTAGATCACAAATCCTGTCTTCTCCAAATGGTACCTCAGAATTACTGAACTTTAAAAAGACAAAAACAACATACTGTTTGTATATAGTATTGTTTAATGTGTCTATCATGGTCCTCACTCTAAAAGAAGTAAAATGAATATAGTGGATTTGATAAATATCTATATTAATTTCAAACTGTGTATCACAATGTGAATGTATTTAATAGGTAGCTGCCCTGGTGGTGTAGTGGTCTAAGCGCTGGCTTAAGAACATTCGTCTGGATTCAAATTCCTATGAGGCGTGGATGTCATGTTTGCCTTACGGCACTGGCTCTCTCCCTTCCCTGGAGCCAGTGGCCTGAAATCAGGGATGGGTGACTGCTTATAGCTCATTGAGTTGCTAGGTGGTCGTTCAATCAAAAAAAAAAAAAAAAAAAAAAGATAGGTAGGTAAAAGTTGTCACGTTATATTACGATATCAGCTGTACACCCCAAACTAAAAAAGCAATGTGAGGTGGTACTAAGTGCTGGTTTCTGACTGTTCTTCCGAGATGGGTCCTAGTTTGAATCCCAGTGAGGCATGGGTGTTGTGTTTGTTTTGCACCCTAGCTCTCTTTCTTTCCTGGAGCCAGTGGCCCTAAATCAGGGACAGGCAACTGCTTATAGCCCATGGAGTTGCTAGGTGGTTGTTAAACCTTCAATAAAAAAAAAAATGGGTAGCTGGGTAAAAGTTGTCATTATATTATAAAATATTATAATATAATGACAACTTTTACCCAGCTTAACACCCCAAACTAAAGAAGTAATGTGAGGTCACACTAAGCACTGGCTTCTGACCGTTCTTCAGAGATGGGTCCTGGTTTTAATTTATGTGAGGCATGGATTTTGTGTTTGTTTTAGAACACTAGCTTTCTCTCTTCCCTGGAACCTGTGATCCTGAATAAGGGATAGGTGACTGCTTATAGCCTATCAAATTGCTCACACAATGGTCATTAACCCCCTCCTCCACCACATAAAAGAAAAAGCTAAGAAGAAAAGACTAATTTTTAATTATTGCCAAGGCCGCCCCGGTGGCGCAGTGGTCTAAGCGATGGCCTCTGATCATTCGTCCGAAAGGGGTCCGGGTTCGAATCCCTGTGAGGCATGGATGTTGTTTTGTCTTACGGCACTGGCTCTCTCCCTTCCCTGGAACCAGTGACCCTAAATTAGGGACGGGCGACTGCTTATAGCCCATTGAGTTGCTCACGGTGGTCGTTAAACCTCCAATAAAAAAATTTTGCCAAAAGGGGTGACTGTGCATGTGTTGGTGAAAGATAATGAAATATTATGGAAACAGTTTTTGCGAAGGAAGAGAGTTGAGGATTCTGAAGTGAAGTGTTATAATAAACGACTTGAAAGAAAATGCAGAAAGTTCATATAAAGAAATCAGTCTGCAGTCTAGCTTTTGTACATTATACATGAACTGGTTTTTCTTTTAGAGATCATCTATTATGTTCTATAGCCAACAGGAAAGTACAATAACAGGAATTTTAAACTAATATTGCATTTCAGTAGTGGATATGAGCAAGTTCTCATGAAAATTTTGGGGATGTTCCTGTCATATTTGGATATTGTGCTATGGCAATTTTAAGAAGAAAAAAATCCTTGAAGGAATATTAACAGCTCACATTTCAGTCAGCATTAAGGAGTACAAGCAACACATGGTTGCCATTTTTCTGTCGTTTATAATGTAGCTGCCCCACAACTATTTAAATTTGTATACTCTGAGTATAATTATGTAATTAATTTGTGGAAATCAATGCAAATTAAAAAAAATGTTTTATAAACACATTTCAATGGCCAAAAACATTTACTCAAGGCCTCAGATAAATATACTTAATTCTATTGTAACTTGAAGAACTTACAGTAATACACAAGATAAGATTGAACGAAAAAAATGTTGTATATCAAACCACTGGACTGTACCAGGGCCCGATTTGCACAGAATCAGGCCCTAGCACAGCACAAGATGAGGACCTGCACTCATCCACATTCTTGAGAGTAAGTACATTTGTTGCCACACTAAATATCAATTAATTAAAAAGTTGATTTAATAAATGGGACACTACCTGCTTTTATTAAATCTTAATGTTTGCAAGGAAATTCACATTTAAAAATATAGAAAGTAAAACACTAATAGTTCAGTATTGCTATTTTTGCATTTAATTATTTAATACTTCAGATATCCACGGATAAGTTATTCATCCCACTTTTATTTTTTACTGATACGTTATTTAGACTTGGTACAGACTGATTTTTGTGGGGCAAGGTGAACTTTCATGTAGCTGATTAATCACCTGTAAGCCACCCCGGTGGCACAGTGGTCTAAGCGCTGGCTTATGACCATTCTTCTGCGAAGGGTCTGGGTTTAAATCCTGGTGAGGCATGGATGTTAAGTGCTTGTCTTAGGGCACTGGCTCTCTCCCTTCCCTGGAATCAGTAGCCCTAAATTAGGGATGGGTGACTGCTTATAGCCCATTGAGTTGATCACTGTGGTCGTCAAACTTTCAATCCATAAAACAAATCGCCTGTGATATCTTCAATTTGTGGTAGAACAATTCTATTAACAGAGTAATGATACTTAGATTTGCGTAAACATGCAAAACTGGATAATTCTCACACACGTAAAAGCACATTCAGCTCATTAATTCACTTAATTTTAGACCCAAACAATTTTAAAATCTGATACTTTACAATATGAAATACTCAAAGCTTCTACAAAGTGTCTTAGCAATGAAAAACCTCTCTCAAGAGGTGATATATGTTGGAACTGCAACAAAATCTAAATTTTTCAGGTGTAAACAAAACTTATGATAATACTTCTATACATTAAGAAGATGCCTTGACAAAAAAAAAACAGAGGGTGGCGCAGTGGTCTAAGCGATGGCTCCTGATCATTCGTCCAAAAGGGGTCCGGGTTTAAATGCATGTTGTATCTGTCTGACGGCACTGGCTCTCTCCCTTCCCTGGAACCAGTGGCCCTAAATTAGTGACAGGCGACTGCTTGTAGCCCATTGAGTTGCTCATAGTGGTCGTTAAACCTCAAAAAAAAAAAAAAAAAAAAAAAGAAGCCAGAAATGTCGTAAAACTAAAAGAATTCAGAAGAAGGGAAGTTAAATGAAAGGTTTTTGGTTTTATTTATATATTTTTAACATTTGAGCAAAAACTACTCACTATAAGTTTTCTGTATTGTTTTTATAATTTCATTATATTTTTCAAGAACATGAAAAGCATTTTTGTCAGTGTTGCATTCAGAGTTTTTTTTTGGGGGGGGGGGCAATTACAAATTTTGAGGAGGCTGAAACTCAGACTGATTATATACGTATAATCACAATTTTGTTATTTATAATATATATGAAAAATTTAAATAGGGTATAAAAATTGTCTTATGCTTGTATATCCCAAATGCAAATTCCAAATAATCTACTGATACAAGTGATTAAAAATGTTATACCTTTACTTTAATTCAGTAATACACCACGGATTTCACCATGGAGTGTGGTTTAAAATATTGAGGATGCAAGTAAGATAACGCTGTGCTGGAGGAAATCCCGCCTAAAACATTAACATTGGTAAAAATGTCCTCATCTTACTACAAGCATGTTTGATTATTAAGGAATCATTATAGTTCTTTGAATAAAGCTCATATTGAGAAAAAGATTTCAGAAAAAATGAAAGTATAGTTGCTGTGAAAACAGACAAAAGTAAGTTGATTACTATTATGGATAAGAAAGATTATCTAGAAAAGATGGAAGAAGAACTAAAAAAACCTATGTATGAAGAAGTAAAAGAAAACCCACTACCAGATTTGATTAAAAAGTCTCTAAGCTTATTTCACTTCAAAAAAAGAAAAACCAGCTTCCAGAAAACTATAAACAATTCTCAAAATTACAGTTCAGATTACCTCAAATATATGGAATAGTCAAACTGCATAAAGAACACCAACCAATTAGACCAATAATAGACTCAAAAAACTCTATTCTTTCAAATCTAAACTATTTTTTAAAGTCACACCTTCAGAATCTTTTAAAAGAGCCACCTAACTTGATTAAAAACTCAATGCAGCTAAAAGAAAAACTAGAACTTCTTCCTAAATTAGATTCTCCTATTATGGGTAGTTTAGATATAGTGTCTATGTATACTCACATTAATATAGATCAACTTATAGACTTTATAGCGGAAGACTTGGCAGACCTAATAGTTTTTCACAACAAGGAAAAAAACATATTAGTAGGAATTTTTGAAATGCTTACTTTCTCTTTGCAGAACAACTACTTTCAATTTGAGAAAACTTTTTCATTCAAAAATCGGGGCTAGCTATGGGCTCCCCACTCTCCCCACTCTTAGCTAACTATTATGTGGGAAAACTAGAAGAAAAGATACTAGTACAACCCACATACTTCTGCTTATATAGCAGATACATGGATGACATCTTATTTATAATAGATAGCTCAGAAATTGTTCCAGAAAGAATTCTAGACTCATTCAATGAATTAGATGATTCCCTTAAGTTCACTATTGAACTTCAAAAAGAAAGAAGAATAAACTTCTTAGATATTACTATCTATTATGAAGATGAAAAATTCCTCACTAGTTGGTATAAAAAACCAATGAATACTAAAAGACTACTGGATTTCAATTCGTATCATCCAGTTTCTATTAAGAAAAATGTAGCAAGTCAGTTTTTAGAAAAAATTAATAAAATAGTTTCTACTGCAGATAAAAAAGAAGCCCATAAAGAAGAGCTTAAAGTCATACTTGCAGAAAATAACTATCCTAAAGAAGAAATTGAGAAGCTTCTGAATTTTAATGGTAAGAAGAACCCACAAAAGCAAGAAGTAAAATTCACTAGAAAAATTTCTTATCACAAAGGTTTATTTGAGGCTTTAAAGAGAATTAGTAAAAAATACAATATTAGGCTAGCTCCAAGTTTAGAGAACAAAGTTAAAAATTTTTTCCCTAAAATAGTTCAAAGAGAAGAAGATATTTTAAAAATGCAAGGAGTAGTTTATGAAGTAAATTGTAGTTGTGGACTATCTTACATAGGTGAAACAGGTCGCAGACTAGAAACTCGTATAGCTGAGCATAAAGCAGCTATAAAAAATTGCTCAAACAAGACTGGATTAGATAGGCATGTTAGAGAAACTGGGCACAGCATGGATTGGAATTCCCTTAAAGTAATCAGTTTCCAAAGCAATTTCCAAAAAAGAAAACTGAAAGAAGGAATAGAGATTGAGAAAAAACAAAATTCCATCATCAATGACTGCAAAGGATTTTCCCTGCCTAACATCTGGCAGGATTTGGTGAAAAATAACCTAAACCGTCAAGGTTAACCGTAACCGTCAAGGTAAACCGTAACCATGATAGTGACAAGCAAAAAGTGACAACAACTAGAGAGCCTGAAGAAGGAGAAGAGTTTTCTCCGAAAATTTGCTATAAATGAAAACATTTCCTAGTAAATTCCCATAAGTTGCTTTAGATTATTAAATCATTATAGTGTTACCTGAAAACGTAATGTGTAAACCATTCCCCTGCCGTTTGGTTTCAGCCCCTTAAGATAAGCACATAGTAGTGAAAAACAAACAACTAACTAACCATTTAGATTCCAGTTTGAGGTGCCCCATTTTGTTGTTTTTTTTGTCACAGAGTATAACCACCCTCTGCCAGGAAGAAAAAAACTTTTTATGGAAATAATTTCTAATATTTGCTATTGTTCAAAATTAAGTAACAAATATTTTGTTGTATTGGAAGCACTAACGTCACGTTAGCTACACCGAAGCTTAACCATATACATGGAAAGTCAACATCCAGAAGACTGAAGTAAAGCTGAATGCCAGATTCCAAAATATGATGTATTGCAGCACAAACATCTCTACTTTGTGGAACTAGGTTTTTATTGCAGAAGTAGTCCGAGTTGTCAGTGCTTGAAAAATTGCCACTTCAGCGAGGACAGTTTAATGTTATTTTGAAGGATGATAAAAATTTAAGATTGAAGTCTATGTGGGAGCTTTCTTTTTATTATAATATTCTCCCTTATTAAGTTTTTTTAATAATTTCTCTAAATATTCAGCTATAAACGAAAGCAATTAGACTAAATATAAAGGGAGGTCACCCAAAAACCTACAGGTGGGGGGGGGGGCTAAGCACTCTCAAAAAGATGCCTGAATACATCACTGATTTTTGTAATTGTAAAATTGACTCCAGCTATAGCACTCCAAAGTGGCCTTTGCTTAGGGCTATATTTCTCTTAAATTAGCCACTGAGTAGTTTAAAACTTTTCAGTATGTATAAGAATACTGAAATCTTGTATTTGGGCTTTAGTTGAGACTTACAAAGTATGTAAATATTCTAAACATTGTGTGTACTTATATTTAAAAAATGAAAATCCTAGTTTGTCGTGTTTCTAAAAAATACTTATATTCACGTTTTGGCGATATCATTGTCACTACTGTTGGGCATTAGAGAAACTATATTCGGAGAATATTTACAACCATTGGGAGAGAAAATTGTTGGCAGGAGAATAAACAGTAAGTTAAGTGGTTTGGGGGTCACTACACGTCGCTCCTTTTTTCCTGATTGGTGTTTTAAAATACTCATTCTGTCTTGGTGTTGATGGAAAGATCAGCAGGAAGTTTCCGGTTTTTTCCTGCCTCCCATTACATTGGCACACTCTCAGGGTGATGGGAAGGTCTCCTACTCATAGGACCCCATTAGTGTGAAGAAAAAAAAACTCTTTTCAGTGAAAAGTTTTTCTAACATTCACAGTGTAATCAGGTTAGGTTTGTCTCATGTATAGGATCAAGAATACTCTGACCCTAGAATTTCTTTATTGGATTGGAGTGGTCCTCTAGTATACTTTTTCCAAAAATACCTTTAATTTTGCTTCATTCATCCGGAAAATAAATTATAGTAAGATCAAATAATTGACTGCAGAGGTGCATGACTGAAACCAAAATTCTTCCTGGAAGAAGCTAGCCTCTGTGTAAGTGGTAAAAAGACATTTCTTATAAAATCAACGTTCAAGCAATGCTTTTTGTCATTAATTATCAGGACCTGTATGTTATGGACATAATGTGTTTTATAACCTTATGTCTTTTCATTATTGTCCTTTGTTTTCAGGATAATAAAAAAATATTTCTGAAGGAATCCGAAATGCAGTATCTAATCCAGTTTTCCCCTATGATGAATAATTTTAAAATCTAAGAATGAGCAAAATATAGTTGCATGAAACTATGCCTACTGCACAAAATGTTGTTTCCCAGAAAAACATGCTGATAGACAGCATGTTTGGGATTTAAGTAAAGTGTTGGTCTAGTGTTAGTTGAACCTGTTGGGATAAGAGGTACTTGCAGGGCCTGATTTATGCCTAGGCATGCAAGGCACATGCCTAGGGCCCTCAAATTGAAAGGGCCCCAAAAGCTTGGTTTAAAAAAAAAAAAAACTTTCCCTTTTTCAAAATATTTATATGTGGGTAGATGTGATGTGGAGTAACTATATATAAGTCGCTGGCAAAACACAAGCAAGTACTGGCAATATAATATAATATGTGATATTTCTAGTTAATATCAGTAACATTTTCCAGATAATTTGGGGAGGGGTTTTGTGTGAGATTAAACAAAAAATTGTCGTGTTGTGTAATAAAAACTAGCAGTATGTGTATGTTTGTAATTATGGCATACTAAGATCAACTATATACTTCAATTTCAAATACTGCATGGTTCTAAAGCAATTTTTAAACATTTTGACATTTTAGCTCCCAAAAGTTATATTTGAAAAATTTTTGGACTTAATTCGGGCAGGGTTTGAATCCCCCAAACCTCTCTCTTAAGTACACCCCTGGTTAATATGGTAATAGTATAGTTTAGACACACCTGGCAAAATATCCAATTGAATTTTACCCGTCATATGACTTTGTCACACACAACTGTTTCATTGATGAAGGTTCAAGTCTTTTCAAATACAAATCAGTAAGACGGCATAAAAATCTAGGAGAAAACAATATTTTTACCAGGTACTACCGTAATTTAATGTCAGTCCTATAAAAGTATTGTGTTTTTTACGCTGGATTGTAATACAGTCACCCAAAATGGTCGCACTACCTACTCGACTCTGTAAAGTATATGTCGAGTGGAGGGGGCCTCGTTTTGGTTGTGCCTAGGGCCCAATTCTGTGTAAGTCGGGCCCTGGGTACTTGTCAATAGTAAACAAAATAAAGAGCATGAATATTGAAACAGTGAACTGAAATTAAATAAAAAATTAAATGCATTTCTGAAAATGTTTTACATATAGTACGTTCAAAAAGTTCCTGAACTTTTTATATTAAAAAAGAATGAGTACAGATAATACCTGTTTATGCTGTGTTTCCTTCAAAGTAGTTACCCTGTGCAACTATGCATTTTTGCCAGCACTCATACAAAGATTTAAATGCAGATTGCAAGCCTTTTGCCACATCCTCCAGTGCGTCTGTTGCAGCTCATTGCACTTCTTCAGAACTTGAGAAGTGTTGCCCCTTAAGCAAATTCTTCATCCGAAAAAAACAGAAAAAGTCACACAGGGCGAGATCAGGGGAATAAGCTGGTTGTGGAAGAATGGAAATGTGATGTTTGGACAGGTAATCGGACACCGGATCTGTGAGCTGGCGCATTATCGTGATGGAGCACCTACGAGTTGGTCTTTCAAAGATTGGGTCGCTTGCATCTCACTGATTCTTGGAGACGTTTTAGGATGCTGACATAACTTCTTTAGGGACTGTACGACCATGTCGAAGGAATTCCTTGTGTATGATACCCCTTTCAATCAAAGAAAACTGTTAACAAGACCTTTCCTTTGGATTGGTCAACCTTGAACTTTTTTGGTCATGGTGACGCCGGCGATTTCCACACTTTGACTGTCAGTTGGATTGGGGGTCGTACAGAAAGCACCAAGTCTCATCGCCAGTGATCAATTGATTCAAGAGATCGGGATCTGAATCCACTGCATCGATGTTATCCCCGCAAACTTGCATACGCTCATCCATTTTTTCTTGTGTCAGGTTTTTGTGAACAATTTGTTGGCACATGTGATGCATGCTCAGTTTCTCTGTTAAAATGGCATGGCAACTTCCAACTAAGATGCCAGCAACTTCTGCAATCGCTGCAACAGTTTTTCGACAGTCATTTTTCACAATTTCTTTGACAGTGGCGATTTGTTCATCCGTTGTGGATGTTGAAGGTCGTCGCCCTGACCTCTCGTCATCCTCGATACTCTGTCGCCTGTTTTCGAATCGTCGATGCCACTCATAAACTCTAGTTCAACTCATTGTACTCTCACCGTATGCTGACTTAATCATTTGAAAAGTCTCAGCGAAAGATTTTCCGAGCAGAACACAAAATTTTACACTTGAACGCTGTTCAAAATTCGACATTATTGTCCTCGCGACGAAGAGCCTCGAATGCCTCTAATCACGAACTACGCACATACGCTGTACGTGTTGGATCTGGATCAAACCGGCTCTGGCTGGTCGGTCACCTGATGCTTTTCGCTTGCTCAGCGGGAAGTGACGTAATTTACTGACATTTGGCAAATATTCAAAAAGTTCCGGAACTTTTTGAACGTAGTGATATATTGTTCTGATCCACCTTTTAGATCAGAAAAAATACCATATACACACACAATCATTTCTACTTAAAACAAGAAAGACGTCTTGCATTTCCAACTATTTTTAAAACAACTTTTAATGTAACTCTGGGTAAAAGCTAGGAGACATTGCCAAGACTGATTTTTTTTTTTTTTTTTACTCTACAACATTTAACTGTAAGAAATTATGCATTATGCTCACAGTTGTCTCCTATATCTTCATTTTTGAATGTATTGCCACCTATTTATGCATGTGTTTATATATATAAATACACTGTACATGTGAGTGCCACTCTATTATAAGCAGGACTTGAAAAATATCTGAAAGTTATATGCCTGACTCTGCATGTACAGAAATTATTTACCTGCCCAGATAGTAAAAGGGATGCCCTGGAAAATTTACCTTTTTATTTACCAAATCAGAAGTAAAATATATGATAAATTTTCTTTTAAGTAAATTTAAATAATTTTTTTTATTCTTTTGCATTGCCATTTTAAGTATCTGTATTCAAAATTTTCAATGCACAAAAGCCTGTATCTCAAGTTTCAAGAAAGGCAATGATGCTGTCACACACACACTCACACATGTTCATGAATTTTTAAAGTATATCCTTGTTTTGCAGAAAAATTAAATACTCACAGTTTGAATATACAATTGTTGTATATTCAAACAGTCTAAAAAGTTTAGAACGATTATGAATTAAATGATTTATTCGTGATTCCTGAATTGTGCGACACCATCTTTTTCATATACTTAATGGTAGTGCCTGCCTGTGTAAGTTTCCATTTTACCAACGATGTAAGTTCCGATTTTGAAGCTACATCACTGAGCAATGCAGAAGACGAATTTGTAACTACTGCAGACTGATTGGGAATTTCACATATTTACATACTTACTAGAGATTTACAGGATTTTTTTCCAAAAAAAACATTGGGTATCCATTACTTAAAACAACTTGATCAACTGTAGCTGAAACAACAAGCTGCTGTTCAGATATATTAAGTATCAGCATTGGTAATGTTAGCTGTTCTCCTGGCCTGAGTTCACCAAAATGCATAATCACGCGTCTAGTACGCATGGAAAAGTGTGTTTACGCATCAAAATTTTACCAACGCATAAAAATACGCTTCAGGAATTTTTCTCGACACATAAAAATGAGCATCGAAAAATGCGTAAAATACACATCAACGCATAAAAATACTCATCAAGAAATGCCTAAAATACATATCAACGCTTAAATCTGTGCATCGAAGAGTTTTACCATTGTGCAAAAGTATGCATCAGGACGGTATTTTGTCTTACGAAAACAGAAGTAAACGAAATGGATTTTTTCTGTAATCATAATTCCATTTTCCTGCAACGTTGCCTCTGCCCAGTATTGCTGTTATATATCATTTTATTCCATAAATATTGGTATTTCAGTTTGAAAATGGAGGGAAAATTTCCAAAAACGGAAATTCGACAGCACAAAAATTCCCCTGTAATCTTCAGGCATGAGAGTGCCACGGCTTCGAGGAATTTTTGGCCCATTCCATCTCAATTCAGGCAGAGAATACCAACGTATGTGTCAGTTGACCCCCTTAGATTTGTTCCAAAAAATTACAGTAGCTACTCCTACTACAGATATAAGATATTCCAAAGGGATTTGCTCCAAAAAAATTTATATCACTTGCTGCACCATTTTGAAATTTGGTGAAAAACGCGTTTTTTGAAAGGAATGTCAAAAACGGCATATTTTTAAAAATGTTATTGCGTTTAAACTATTTGGGCGATTCAGTTCATTTTTGTTTTGTTTTGTAGCTAATGAATTGATTTTTAACTTGACATACTTTAAATATGCATGTTATAATTATTAGTAATTAAAAAAATCCACATTTTAGGTACAAAATTTTGGTTTTTCTGACATTTAACGATTTTTTTTCTTACACTAAGAAAAGTTTTTTTAAATAAATAAAGATGGCAATGTGTATTCCACCAATGGTAGTTTTACAGCAAATTTTATTTATTGCTTAACATATATACAGTCTATACAATTCAACTTCAAAATATGCAAAAGTACGAAAATGCACTATTTTCAAGTAGCAATAACTCAAAAACCCCCATTTTTTTTAAATCTTAAAACTTGACCTTATGTTGTCCTATTAGTATATTATCAATTGGTGGGGCAGAATTGTGTGTTTTTGCCTCGTAAATTTTGAACGTTTTTTTTTTTTTTGAAAATGACAGTTCTCCAGCATTTGCAGGTCGCAAATAGAAACGATACAAAA
Source organism: Macrothele yani (assembly GCA_039090855.1). Taxonomy (NCBI): domain Eukaryota; kingdom Metazoa; phylum Arthropoda; class Arachnida; order Araneae; family Macrothelidae; genus Macrothele; species Macrothele yani. Next base: position 141,569,316 of record CM077027.1, on the reverse strand, counting down.
ACGTATACAATTGTTCTTTACAATGAAATTTTAAAGCCACCCTGATTTTTAAGCTCCACTGAACACTTTTATAAGTAAACTTAAGTTACTCATTTAGAAAAAAATAATGAAAAAAGAACAAAAAGAAAAACATAGAAAATGTGGAAAACCGAGAACTCATTGAACTGTTTGTCTTTTTACAATTTTCTGATTTCTGTAACACTAAAACAAATAATCGTAAACAACTCCATGTTAGCTGAGATCTATAAACATTATACTAAAATAATTACAGAGTAAGTTTACATAAAGTTCAGACACTGCAGATCTGTTGGATCTGGTTCAGCCTCCTTGGTATCGAAAATGTGGAGTCGAGCGGATTGTCCGCTGGGAGTGGGTTCCTTCACCTTTAGCACTACATTGTTTAATGGCACTGCACATACATCCTCTCTTTTTCCACATTCCTTTGGCCATTGGAACCCTTTAGCTGGGCCATGGGGATGCATAAACGACACAGTAATGTCTTCGAGCTCTAGAGATATGCTCTTTATCTGTCCCATCCACCAATAATCATTATATACACACCCAACAAATTGACCTACCATGAAATCACTCAAAGAGTACCTGTTTTTTACTTGGCTTGTTATTTCTACTTTCTGCACATTATGTTTAATTGTTCTTGCCATATAAGCTTCATTATTTTGCACCAACCAATAATGCTGAGATTGTAATCCTACAACAGGTTTTACAGTGATCCATTCTTTTTCTTTACAAGACCTGAATTTTTGAACAACTTCACTTTTGAGGTGTAGTATTTTCGTATTACGTATAAGATTTGAAATTGTACAAACAAATGAAGCTGCGTCTCTTATGGCTTCCACAGATTCTTGTTGTAGATTAAATCTTGTAGCATAGTGCTTGCATATGCCACCTATACCATCGCATGCACTCTTACCATGCCCAGTAGCTGAAAATATCCACTTTCTTTCTATAGTTGGATTACCCTTAGACAACTCATGAAGTTGATATCGATTTTTGAAATGTGCGGCAGCTCCATCTGAAACATAAACTACTGAGGTCTTAGTTTCCAATGGATATGATTTTGAAATGTCATTTTTTATAAGACCTATGGCACAGAGAGCCATGAGCTGTGTCATGGGTTATATCATCAGACACTACTGCAAAACTTTCTTTCACTTGACCAATTTGTGCAACACATGTAAACAATGAGATTTGTACATTTTGCCTGTGATAGCTTTGTATCTCATCAGGCAATATAACTGACCAGTTCTCTGCAAAATCAAAATGTAAAACACACACAGAACTCCCTTTCGCAGAGATTTTAGCTTTGGCTATTCCTTCTCTCTGGATTTTTCGGATATAATTATGAGGAATTGCTTTATTAATCCAATGTCTAGCATCTTCGAGGAACCTTTCAGTAGGTACAGTTTTCTTTATAAGGTCATTACATTCCCAAATAGCATATGTAACTTCTTCGTCATTCAACAAGCCAAGAGTATCAGCTGTCAGTGCATCTGTACCGAGACAGTCACCACACATTTGGAGCCAACAATCTTCATTGTCTGTTTTGTTACACAAACACTTAAGTAAAACAGCCTCTTCAGTATACTTTTCATTAGTTACATTTTGGAGAGCTATGCTTATTAGTGTAAGATTACTACAGTAAATGCAAGTACAAACTGCTTGTATAGGTTGAATTTTCACCCACTTTGGACATAGTGAATAAAATTTTGAAAGTCCAATTTTTATTCCTTCATTTTCCTTTTTCAATATACTGTATGTCTCTTTGATTGATCTTGTCATAAATCTTTTTGCCTTTTTAACTTTCTCACCATTACCATCTTTAACACATATAACATCTTTTTTGTTTGGACTCTCTCTTGTGCAGTCTTTGCTGTCATCTAGGTAGTATGACAAAGCAGTTGCCTTAGTATCTGCAGAAAATGGATGTCCACTGTAGGGATCAGGTTTAGCATGAATTCCTTTTTCTTTTTTAACACTACGTGACTTATCTATGATGTACTTTGATACTGAAGGTAACTTTGCCTCCAGTTGCATTTTAGTAAAAGTATATGGTAACAGTGTCAACAATTGCACTTTTTCATTGTATTTAGAATTTTGAAGAGCTGTGTTAATGTTAAAAAACCACTGATTGCAAGTATAACAGTCAGGTTTTTCAGCAGAAGGTTCACTTGAAATGTCATCATTGACACTATACACTTCTTCTAATTTCTTCACAGATGCAGTTACTAGTACTTCCTCTAATTTCAACTTTTTTCTTTTTACATAACTTTGCCTCCTCTCAGGCCTAACTTGTGAAGGGGATTTCAATGGCGACATATTTACATCAAGAATGTTAATACTTTTGTTGACAGCATTTACAATCCCCTCACTTGCAATAAAAGGTTCATCAGATGAAATTTCTTGTTCAGGTTCATTTGTAAGTTCCCCAAATTTTTTTTTATAAAAAACAACACATTTACTACACAAACTGTCATTACTTTTTACAATAACAGACCTACCTACAATCCTTTGAATTGAATCAGCTAAATCACCAACACCACATAACCTCACACTCTTACTTTTGTATACAGTTTTTTTGTGTCTTCTAATATAGTCCACACACTTAATTCGTTCAGAACTATCATAATCTGACATTATTCAATGGCCTATTCAGCAAAAATGTAAAAAACATATCTGAGAAATCACAAACACATATCAAGTGTTACTCTTCCAAACAAAAGAACAGTCTGCACAGTAGTTATAGCACAGGTGGGTGTGGCCATGGAGGGGGAGGGGAGGGGCTAGTGAGACAGTTGATTAGCTGTGCAGTGAGCAAACACTGGTCATGCATGTGCATGTATGATCCTGTTGATTCAGCATTGCACAGGTGTAGAACAAGCTTATTTGTTGTTTAAGCATTAAGACTAGGTCAGTTCATTTAACAACTGTAACTTTATTACAGAATTTATTATATAATAATTAAAATTATTTTATATTTTTTATTTACTAGATTAATATTTTAAATATTTTTACTTTAAGTATTATAATTAGTCTACTAGCCTATATTTTAACTTGCAGAGCTAATTTAAAACAAAACTTTGTAGTGTTTTTCTGCGACCTGCAAATGCTGGAGAACTGTCATTTTCAAAAAAACGTTCAAAATTTACGAGGCAAAAACACACAATTCTGCCCCCACCAATTGATAATATACTAATAGGACAATGTAAGGTCAAGTTTTAAGATTTTTTAAAAATGGGGTTTTTGAGTTATTGCTACTTGAAAATTGTGCATTTTCGTACTTTTGCATATTTTGAAGTTGAATTGTATAGACTGTATATATGTTAGGCAATAAATAAAATTTGCTGTAAAACTGCCATTGGTGGACTACACATTGCCATCTTTATTTATTTAAAAAAACTTTTCTTAGTGTAAGAAAAAAATTGTTAAATGTCAGAAAAACCAAAATTTTGTACCTTAAAAGTGGATTTTTTTAAATTACTAATAATTATAACATGCATATTTTAAAGTATGTCAAGTTAAAAATCAATTCATCAGCTACAAAACAAAACAAAAATGAACTGAATCGCCTAAATAGTTTAAACGCAATAACATTTTTAAAATATGCCGTTTTTGACATTCCTTTCAAAAAACGCAATTTTCACCAAATTTCAAAATGGCGCAGCAAGTGATATAAATTTTTTTGGAGCAAATCTATTTGGAATATCTTATATCTGTAGTAGGAGTAGCTACTGTAATTTTTTGGAACAAATCTAAGGGGGTCAACTGACATGCTCTGCCTGAATTGAGATGGAATGGGCCTTCTCCTTTTTCGTCATAATTTGCATTATCTTCGAGATCAATGTATAACTGAACAGAAATTTTGGGGCAATTTGTACTGGTGAAGGATGCTTTCTGCCTCAAACTTTAGAAAACAGAAATTTCGTCTTTCAAAACTTTCGAAAACGGAAGTGAGACACAGTGAAGATTTCTCCCGTAATCATAATTTTATTTTTCCTGTGATGTTTCCTCTACCTGGTATTGCTGTTAAATATAATTTTATTTCATAAATATTTGTATTTCACCTTAAAAATGGAGGAAAATTGTCGAAAACGGAAATCGAACGTAGCAAAAATTTATCCCGTAACTAATACCCCCCCCCCCCCACCAACAATGTTTTTAATATGTGTCCTGTGTTCTTAAATGTTCCCAAAAAAGATCAGATCAGATCACATGTAGAGGATTTTAGGAAGCGAGTGTCTGACACCAGGTCTTAAACAACCTTTAGAAATAGGAAGCTAGGAGATTTGGGCTAGAGTGCCCCATAGGAAAGTGATACGAAAGCGAGGTAGAAAGGGGGAGGAAGACACCATTATTTATTACTGGGGGGGCCAGTACCCTGGGTCCGACGTCTTAACGTGCCCATCCGAAGCACGGCGGATATTTAGTGGTTCGAGTGTCTGTACCTGCCTGGAATCGAACCTGAGGTTTTCTCCGTGTCTCCCCCCAAAAAAGGTTTGCATTTCAGCTTGATAAAGGGGAGGGGGGAGGCGAAAACGAAAGTGAGGAAGCTGAAAAGTTTGTAAGAAATCGATACATGGTGTTCAAAAGTATTCCTATTTTCAAAGTTACACTGTTTATCTTATCTAAAATAGTGAAAGCTATCATGCATTCATTGTCCTCACAGACTGAAAGTTTTTCTGCATTATGGATAAAATTGTCATCCAAGAGCATAAAAAAAAAAAAAGCGACAATAAAGAAATGGGAAGGAAAGCAAAGATATCAGCAAAATGAAAATTTAAGCACTGGATGCTGCGTAGCTGCAGAGTCAACAAAAGACAAATGTGGCTGTGGAACTTGCTGAGAAGTTTATTAGATATTTTTAGATGTCTATAAGAATCTCAAAAGTTCAATGTATTCACTTCTTGAACACATTGCTGTTACATGTGGTCATTACAGAACATGAGAGGTTTAATGTTATTGTTTTAAAATATGAATATTATGATTATTACTAAAACAAGAAGCAAAATACATCCAAATTCTAAATGCATTGAGTGGTAGTGAAATATTTTTTTAATATGAAAAAAATCTGGATTGATTTTTCATAATCGCCCAGCATTTTTATTTCACACACACACACACACACTCTGTTAATTTTTCTAAAATACTCCCCACTTTTAAAAAATACTCCCTAATTTTTTTCTTAGGAGTGAAAATACCCCTTTAAATCTTTTTTTTTTTTTTTCCAGCAAACTCTGCTCCTGGCTAACTGCAATGCGTAGCGCAGGCTCTTTTTTAAATAACACTCAACCTTCGTTACAGCAGTACCGCTGTTTGTTCATGGGCGGAAGCTTCCGTGCCCTCTCTTCTTGTCTCACTTGCTCAAGAAATTATACCAGAAACCCAACCTCACCATCTAGGCCATGCAGTGTCCCGTTGTCATTCACTATTCTAACCCCCACTTTGTTGGTTCTGTAAATATTTAGAGCAAAACTACCTATGTCCCTAATTTCTGGACCGAGAGCATAATATAATTAAAGAAATGATATTCTCCTGTCTGTTGCACTCCGTAATAATAATACAACTTCCGGTGATTTAAAGTGAAATGAAGAATGATATGCAACGACTGTCTTTTTTTCTTATAGGAAGAAATTATCCATTCCAAACTTTTTTTACTAAACTCTGGTTGCCCAGTCGAGCAACTGGATTTGATTTTTTACCTGCCAATGCCAATAATTTACATGTCGCGGCCATCTAGGACATGGTATTTTTCAAGCCCTGATAAGGGAAAACTAATTTCAAAAGTTGTCAGGTCTTACTTAATCCATAAATTTGTTCCGTATCATAATGTATGCAAATGTTAAAATTTTCAATCCATATGAAAAAGTCTTTGAGGATTCACAGCATCGTTGATTTATTTTCACTGTGAATATAACATTACTCCATAGAAGTCAAGCTCAGTCAATTTCAGCAATGCTTAATAGTAACTGACAGCAGCATGAAAACACAGAAAGTATGTTCCTTGGTATGATTTTTAAAATTCTTAAGTGTGAAGTAAGATCTTTCGACTTACTGTTGTTCTGAAATACCAACACTTATGGGATAAAATAATATTTAACAACAACACGTGACAGGGGAAACAATACGATTTTAGGATAAATTATCACTTTGTCTAATTTTTGCCTCTATTTCAAGCTGAAACACAAAGATTTACAGAATCAAATGATATTTAACAATACAGGGCAGAGAAAATATGAGAAAAGAAATTTAAGATTACACGGCTGTCTAACTTCTGTTTTCAAAGCTTGTTGCCTCCATTTCCAAACTAAAACACAAACATTTATGCAATAAAATTATGTTTAACAATATAGACTGAGGGAGCAGTCAGAGAAAATGAATGTGTGATAACAGGAGATATCTCTTTGCTGAGTCTAACATTTGTTTTCAAAAAGTTTTGAAAGAAGGAATTATTTCTCTCAGATGGAAGACTTACATACGTGGTTCGAAGTGTGCAAAAGTAATAAAGGGTTTGGTTTTGTCTGCAGTACCAAAGTAAAACCTGCATCATATGTCGCTCTGATTCTGCTATGAGAACAAATAGTCACAAAGTTGCTTGAAAATTCCTAAAGCTTAGGCAAGCCACTTGTTGCAAAGAAAAAGTCAAATCTGAATTCTCTGTGTCCATAGCCATTGGCCATTTTTATGTTTCATTGCTCATAGAAGTTCCAGAACTTTTTGTATAATCATTCAGCCAAAATTTTATTGTGCAAACAAGAAATGTAATGCCATGACTTATTATAGTAAAGTGCCAATATTCATGAAACATGGTAAAATAAGTAATGATAAATTTGAATGTTTTACAACAATTTATCCGGTTAAACATAAGTGCATTTTTTATATGCAGCTGTTATTTTAATAATTATTATTTCACCTGTTATTGTTTACACATGATCAAGCATGTATGTAAATTGCTTTCCGTTGTTTGGAAGTGTTTAAATCAGAATTCCATTCATGTGTTCCATGAATGTTAATTCAGAATTCCATTCATGTGTTCCTTATACACTGCTGGACAATTGCTAAGGACGGATCATAAACGGCTATATAGCGCATAAAAAAGTAAGTGTGGTTGGATGCCAAGTGAAATAAAATAATGTCAGAATGCCAGGATATTACAAGAAAGACAATTTATTGTGCTCTGAAATCCAGAAGGCTTTGGAACGTGTTCAAGGGACAAACAGGCCATTTTGTGCAGAATACGTAAACGTGAAAAAAATGCAATTACCGTCCGCAGGCGTTCCGGCGTAAGATGCCAATACGGGATATGGCCATCATGGAGGGCGATGCAAGATTCCACATGTCGTGTCATGCTTTGCACAACATTATCAAGCAGCTGTTGGGGTAATTTATCCCATTCCTCTGTCAGTGCATGGATGAGGGTGTCCTTGTTGATTGGAGGGCATTGGCGACCAGCAAGACTCCTCCCCAAAGCATCCCACACATTTTCAATGGGATTCAGATCTGGAGAACGTGCTGGCCATACGAGGCGTTGAATATCCTCGCTGTCAAGACACTCCTGGACAGCGACTGTTCGATGACATGTTGCGTTGTCATCCATGAAAATGAATCTATCACCAACAGCACCACGGAACATGCGAACATGAGGTAGCAGAACATCATTAATGTATCGTTGGCCAGTCATAGTCCCAGTTGGAAGCACATAGAAGGGCGTACGGCCATTGATCATGATGCCAGCCCATACCATGACACTACATGTCGGATATCGGTCCCTTTCCTGTATGTTTGCTGGACAATATGCAGTACCACTATCACGACAGATCAGTTGTTGTCGACAATCAGATGATAGACTGTATCTACTCTCATCTGAGAAGAGGGCAGCAGACCAGTCGTTATCAGTCCAATTGCAATGTTGATGGCACCATTGCAAACGGGCGGTACGGTGACGTCTGGACAATGCGATGCATGCAACAGGACGGCGGGCGTATAGTCCTCCTTCATGCAAACGTCTGTCGACAGTTTTTCAGGAGATCCGCTTGCCAGTAGCAGCCATAAACGGATTTGCTACCTCACTAGCTGTGCTGCGCCTGTGTCTTTTTGTTGATAGCACTATGTACCGATCTTCTGCATGTGTCGTGCTGCGAACACGACCTTCCCCGTGACGTTTGCTACACTCTCCATTTGTTTGAAATGATTTCCAAAGCCTTGAAACAACACTGTGGATGACGTCGAACTTCCTGGCAACATCTGTTATTTTTCGCCCTTCTTAAATCTTCCCAATAATACGGCCACGCGTAAAATCATCTAGGTGATGTCGGGAAGACATACTGAGAATTTCAAGTTCATCAATTGATTCTTTTCCTTTCAACTTTGCGTTTGAACAACAACGGTCAATACGCGTCAAATCCTTTATATCTCTTATCAGCGCTATGACGTCACGAACAATTTCAGCAATCCAAAATTTGCATACGCACAACATGTCTTACTGTATCCCGCACTTATGCTAATTTCCACATTTTCCTGCCTTCCATTTTATGGTTGCTATCGTTGCTATTGTCATCCGTCCTTAGCAATTGTCCGGCAGTATATTTTAAGCAGCATATTTCTGGTTATTTAATTGTTAAAAGCTTTCATTGATGAGTAGAGTAAACTTTGCAAAAACTGATTTCAGTAGTACACCTTAAACTAGCATTCTGATATCATGTGAAAAGTCACTGTTGTATGTTTGAAAACGTACTGAGGTTGTTCCACATAAAATCAACAAGAAACTGGAAAATTTTAATTCACCATCTCAATTTTTTTACAAAAATTAGTAAAATAATTGGCCTACAGAAGTAAAACTCTGCCAAATCTTAGCTCATTTTACTTTATGGTTCAAAAGTATAGTGTGTTAAAAAAATGCCCTTTTTTTTTTTTTTCTTTTTTTGCAACACAGAAAATGGCATAGCCCAAATTGGCTTAGAACATTAAGTTTAGGGGCATTTGAAAGTGACACCTTTCCAAATTGATTTACAAAGTTAATTTTGATGTCATTTGAAAGTAGAACCCTTCTGAATTGACTTAGTTGATTTTAGTAGCATTTGAAAGCAGAACCTGCACGGGCTTTGTGAAAAGCTTTTCAAGGGTGAGTTCTAAACTTTGAATTTCAGAATGGTACCCCCCCCTCCCCCCGGTTTAAACTTAACCATAATTTTTTACTGAGTATGTGTACTGATTTTTGGAAAGGGATTTTAAATAGGAAACAATTCAGGAACTGAATTATATATATATATGGGAAAACAAGGGAATAAAGGTTAATGGAGATTATTTAGCTCACCTTTGTTTTGCTGATTACGTAATCATTTTTGCAACTACCTCTTCAGAGCTGCAGAGTATGATCCAGGAACTTGCTGACAACAGTAAAGAAGTGGGATTAAAAGTGAACTTTCAGGCAACAAAACTGATTACTGATGTACAGTGCTTTTTCAAGAAATGAGGATTTTGGGATTGTTGTCCAAGGTAAATGAGGTAACCAATACCTACATTTACATCAATGTCTGTATTAATTACCTACATTTACCTTGGACAACAGATATCAAGCAAGGGTCACATTGATAAAGAAATTCATCGGCATATAAAACTTGACTGGAGATCTTTTGGAAGAAACATTACAATTTTCAAGAGCATTATGCAATTATGTCTTAAGAGTTTAATCAATGCATTCTTCCAGTTTTTATATATGGAGCAGAGACATGGACCTTAACAAAAAAGACATACAAAGGCTGCAGACAACCGAAAGAAGCCTGCAGAGATGCATGCTTGGTATAACCAGGAAAGATAAGAAGAGAAACTCAGAAAACAGAAACTGACAAGATTGGAAGACATCATAATCAGAGTAAAATCCCTGAAATGGCAATGGGCTGGCTGGACATGTTGCCAGAAGAACAGACCGTTGATGGACAACTGAATTTTAGACTGGATTCCAAGGGACAAAAGAAGGCCACATGGGAGATGGATGGATGAAATTTGAAAGCTTGCCAGAGTAACATGGAGGAGACAGGCTCAAGACAGACAGTTTGCGAAAAAATTTGGGGAGACCTTCATCCAGCAGTGGATAGGTAATGGTTGACAGTGATGAAAGATGATGATACATGTATATATGCAGGCTTACTTGCTTAAAACAATAGGACTTCACAGCCACATTTCATATTTATTTTTGTTTATTTTTTCCCTTGGAAATTACATGGAGATATGCCATTTTCCAATTACCAAACAGAACCCAAACTCATCAGTAATTGTTATTTTGTTTCGTTTTTCTCTAAGAATAAGGATCATTTCACATAAATTCAACCAAAAAGACAGAAAAATTTACTTTCTTAGATGTTTATAAAAAATAAGTGTACTTGTAGGCTTTCATGAAAACTGAAAATGTACCAGATTTTTAGCTCATTTGACCTAATGGTTCAGAAGTACAGTGTGTACAAAAAATGCATAGAATGATAAATTCTTCCATTTTTTGATTGCACTCACATACACACTAAAAAAAAAAAAAGAAAAAAAAAAGAAAGAAACAGAGAGAGAGAGAAACTTCAAATCCTAAAAAAAAAAAAAAAAAAAAAAAAAAAAGAGAGAGAGAAACTTCAAATTCTCCCATCTAAGAAATGTAGTGATACTGTTTTAAGTCCAAGAAATCCTAGGCACTTAGAAATGGAGTCAAAAAATGAAGGCAAAACCAAGGGCTTACTAATAAATAATGAAATAATGTAAAACACCCACATGTAAAATCATGTAATTATCAACATAATTGGGAAGGAAATTTAAGAATTTAAGTGGTAAATCCATTCAGCTGCCTAGGACAGTTGACACACATAGCTGGTGATACTGGAAAATAAATCAGAAAGATTCTGCTCTGATGGTTAACATTTGGCAGGCTTATAATCACCTTGAAAAGTGAGAGTCTTTAAGTTAGAATATGTTACCAATACATTCAGCCAGTTTTATCTTCTGGGTGTGAAACCTGTGCACTCACAAGCGGACTAAAAAATGATGAAATGCAAGTTTCCCAAAGAAGAATAGGGAAATGCTTGTTAGAAGTTAGAACATTGTAACAGATTGTTTGGATTGGACAACAACCCAAAATTAAGCTGTGGTGGCCTGCTTAAAGGAGGCAAAGTAGAAATAAGCAGGGTATATTGTTTAAATGAATGTTTCAGGGTGGGCATGCAGATCAAATATATGGAAATCCAGTTCAAAACAAGTGTGAACCAACAGTGAGGTGGAATGATTTTGCAAATTAATCTTACATTAACTGAGGATTTTAGTTTCATAAAATGGGTGATTTTTATATTTACCAAATTTGCAAAATTCCTGTGATTTTTATTTGCATGTTAAAACTCTTTAAGGAGGTGAAAGGAGAATTCTGAGGAAAAACTGGTGGTTTAGTTCCCTAGCAGAGCTATCTGGGTAAAATCCTAATTGCAACTATTTTTGTCATATTTTTACATAAAATTGTTTCCATCTGGTATTTGTTTTCTTATGTATCAATGTGTGCTGTTTTGGTTTCCTAGGAAAGGCAGCGAGAGACATGTTTTTCCGTGTTTTGGCTGAAGAGGATGAGTCTGTGACTGTTTTAAATTATGCCCCAGGCCCACTACACACTGATATGCTTACTGAGATGTTAAATGGAGCTGTTCCTGAAGTTAAGCAGAAATTTTATGGTATTCCTTTTTTTGTTTTTATTATTTTCCCAATTTTATTTAATGATTTAGTGTGCAGAATAATGATTCATATTCAAAGTGGAGCAAGACTCACATACTGAACTGAGGGGAGTGCTAATAAAATCAATTTTCAACACCACTGCAGTAAAGCAATAAACTCCTTAGCCAAAGAGATTTTAATCAAAATTCCAGATTATGCAATAAATTATTTCATGTTTATATCAAATAATGATAAATTCCATCTCATGAATAGGCAAGATAAAACATTTGTGCAAAAAATCTTGTTTAATAAACAGGTATAGCAGCCCTAGGTTATGCAATGAGAAAAGCAGATTTTGTTGTTGTTCTTATTGGGTTTATTGGCCACCACAATCAACTATTAGAGCTATTAGCAGTCACCTACCCCTAATTGAGGGCCACTGGTTCAAGGGAAGCAAAAGAGCAGGTGCTGAAAAACACAACTACTAATGCTTCATCTGAGACTTGAACCTGATGAGTATTCAGAAGCCAGCACCTCGGACCACTTAGCTACTGGGGTGACAAAACGGACCAAGGGTGAAATGATATAGTAAGCAATGGTAAAAAAATAAAAAATGGTTTAAGGCAAAGTGTAGGGGAATTATGATTGTTGGAGAGGGGGGTCTCATTTAAATGTACATGCCCCCCCCCCATAAAGATACTGATAGGAAAGACTTGTGTGTAAAACAGCAAATGTGTTTGCTGATGTAAACTGAGATATCATTTGATCTGGTATCACTTGCCCAGAGTGGGAGTGCGGCAATTTGGGGGCTGAGACAGTGACTGAATGGGGGAAAATTGTGATTTTTCCGTGCTGCAGCTCTTTTGGCAATGCAACATTTATCCAGAATTCTGTTTTTTTAACAACTGCTCAGCAAAAAACAATTGCAGGTTTCTATAAATTAATATTCCAATTATTTTGTCCTAGTTACCATGTTCCTGGTACTATTTCCACACCTGTAAAATTATAATGCAAAACCAGACATTCACTGCTACATAAGAAGAACATAAAAATATTACACCTGGATAAACACATATTTTTCTTCAGATGAGCACACCTAAAAGAAAAAAACTGTTTATCATTTGCTGTAAATTATGTGGGTAGGTGTAATATTTTTTGTGTCTTTCATATGCTGTAGTGAATGTCTTGTTTTTGAAAGGTTGTGTGTGATATCACTCTTCCTGTAAATGGCCATGAATTCCCCCCTCATCATCTTTTTGAACCATATGTTTATCCCTGCAAGTTTATTGATAACAATAAGAGGATCCATCACTGCTGCTTTTCCCTAGTGACTTGTCTTTTTCACTATTCTAACAAAATTGTACTGACCAAAAATTTTAGAACACAGCAAAATCTATCAAAAATTACAGTCTACTCTCAGTAAGTCAAATCTGAAAGGAGTGCAAAAATAATATCGAGTTATCAAAAATTTGGGTTATCAAAAAACATTATTGTGAATTTTATCTTATCAGAGTTCAAGTTATCAAGACTTGACGGCACCAAAATTCAATATTATACTACTAAATTTAACATTAATGAGAAGTGAACATATTACCAGACCTTGAATGCATTAACACATTTTCTCTTCATTAATGCTACTCATAATGTATCTTAATAATTGTCTACAAAAGTATTTTGATTTAAAATTATATCAATATTTCCATTTAATGATAAAGCTCCCAGAAATTTAGGCCTTCTGGAGTTAGCTCCCAGGTGCATGAAATTTGTAGCAGCATGTGTCTTGAGATGTGAAGCAAAATGTTAGCAAGGCAGAGACTAATATACTTCAGTGGTGTGGCCATGTTGAAAGAATGAATGATGAGATGCTTACTAAGAATTTTTTTTAGCCCAAGTGGCATGAAAGAAAGGCAGAGAAAGTCTAAGGAAGTCATGGGCGGATCAGATTCAGGTGTATCTGCATGAGAAACAGATTATGAGTATGAAGTATAGAAGATCTTGTGTACGGCATGTGATGGGTGTGAGCGAAGCCCAAGTTGTATGTCAAGATCACTGTAAATGGAGAAGTTTGATACAGCAACAGTAAGTAAAAATTATCTGGTAGTTTGTATTTGTTTGTGGAGCTAACCTCTGAATCCCAGAGAACAGCTTAGTGATATATATGTATGTATGTGTTTTCCATTTGAATTCCATCATTTTTGTGTTTTTGCCTTCTCCCCCCCCCCCCCCCCCACCTGCTCCAGATTGGCAGGTTGTATGTTACTGTATCAGGGTAGTGCCTAGAGAAGCAGTACTGTAAAAAAAGGAGAACAGACAGAAAGGAAACTGAAGGTTGTCTAAGGTCAAGCAAAAATCAACTAACACACAATTTCTTTTGTCCCCTCTCTAGCTGGGAGGTTAAAGCCAAGAATAGTAACTCACATTTATCATTGAGATGGGGACATTTTTCTCATACATGGCCAGAAGTAACTCAATAGCCAAATATACATTGTAAATAACAGAAATTTATAGCAGTGATCCTATATTTCTGTCATGTAACAACTTGCAGCAATTAGGATAATTTAGTGTTGTTCTTCAAAACAGGTTTTAATTTTTTCAAAGATAACATTTGTGGTTTTCACACAAGCAGCAAAAATACTTAAAATTAGAAACACAATAGATTTTTGTTTCTTCTTTCCAGCACATTTATGCTTCATTCATCCATTTACTGTATTTGTTTTTTGTATAAACAGCAGACCATGAAATACAGGGGAAAAATTGCCATATAACATCCCCCACCTGTGATGTTGATCATGAACCGTATTTTCCTACAGAAAAGCTGTGATGCATGAGATGACCCATCAGTCCAAAGAAATGAAGAGACAATCCTATTGAAAATAATAACTATCATTTTTAAGTGCTTTTGTGTTACTCTCAAGTGGATAAAGAGCAAAAATCAGAAGGTTTTTTTCCACTGTTCTGTTGTTAGACCTGAAAGTTCATTAGTCAGTTTCTGTAGTATGAAGTTCCATAGTTTGATCTGCGGCACCCATGAACATGTATGACGCCCAGCTTTGCATAGCATGTGTTTGTCCTACCATAAAACATCCTCCGAGCCAGATGGTATGGGGTGCTATGTCAAAGTCTGGTACTGGCACTCTACACTTCCTGCTGCTCAATACTACCATAAATGGACCAAGGCATGAGGAAATATTATGGGATAAACTGGTACTTTGTATGAACATCAACGGATGTGCCACATTCATGCAAGATGGTGCTCCATGCTGCGGGACTTTCAGACTAAGATTTAGATTACTGAGCTCGAGTGACTTGGTAACTGCCCAGACTTAAATCCTACGGAGAATATTTGGGTTGTTTTGAGAGAGAAGTTCATATACACACACACAGACACACACACAAAAAAAAGGCCATTAAATGTGAAAGCTTTGATTGAAGCCATCAAGCATCTTTGGGGTAAGGAAATACATAGTGAGTGCAAAGCTCTCATTTTCATCATGCCACACCATATTAAGGCATTAATTTGCTATAAAGGAGGCCATACCAAAAGTACTAAATCTGAATCATTTTGAGCCTTTTGTGTTAAATGTATCTGAGTGATATGTTCAGAGTACATTTTTGAAATATATCTTCCAAATAATTATATGTGTAAACATATCTGTGAACACTGGAAAAATGTTAAGTGGTCTTAAACTTTTGTAAAGGATAGTATATCAGGGTTCTTGCCAGGGTTCCAGAATCAGAGGTGAAAATGTCCCCCAGGCTTTTTTTCTGGGGGTGAATTTTAAACAATCGTAAACTTAGAGAAAAATACTACATTTATGGAGGGGAAAAAACGAACAAACACAAAAATAATATAAATATTTTATACATATCTTCTAATTTTGTTATTAAATATTTCCATCAGCTTTGTGAAATGGAAAGCTTTCTAGTGTTACATTTGCTGCTGATATTCGAATCAAATTTTTTAAAGTTATTCTTTCAGTATGTTCCAAAATTTATCTTTTATTCGATTTTGTGTGCTAAAAGAACGCTCTACTGATGCAGAACTTATTGGCACAACCAAAGCTATTTCATACAACAACACTGTGCTTGGATACACATCTTTATACCTGCAGATGAAAAGTTCTGCAACATCTGCAAATTTAAAACTAGCATAGCTATTTTTAGCAGAATAAATATATATGGATATTCACTCAACAAGCATTTCAAATCTTCAAAATCTTTGAAGCGGTCTAACAACTTCAAAACAAATTTGCATGACACTGATGAGGACATTTACTTCCCATCCCAAAAGTGTTTGAGCGAATTGGCTCCTTTCACAACAATGAATAGTAAAATAAACATCTTTACAACATCGAAAACAAAAAATCACTTTAACACTGTATCAGCCGTTGCTTTTAGCACAAAAATTACAACAGGATAAAACAAAATTCTCAGTATCAATATAAGCATGAGCCAAATTTTAGAAAAAGTTCTTCAGATGAGAAAAAACAGACCATTTATATATTGATAAAATAATGAATGGCATTAAACTTACCTTTGGCAAATAACGCTGGTTTTGATGACGCCTTGAAAATTAACAAAACATCAAAATTGCTTTGTTTTCGTCGGTTTCGACTTCAAGCCAGTCGTACATTTTGCGCCATTTCTCTTGAAAGTTAAGATTTTTTAAAATTTAGTTGGAGGTGCAGCAGGAACAGCCTCACTACATTTCTCAGGCAATATTTCACTGTTTAAAATCGTAGCACTCGATGCCAAACTTGCAGAATCGTTAGTAGAACACTTTCTCTTTCAAATGAGGAACTTTTCCATTGTGTTACAGTAAGAACAAATATCAGAGCTGACAACTTTTCAAAATAAAAAACCGGGACATCAATGCGTTCAGCGGCGTGTATTTACACTTTATAAATAATAAAATTATATATTATAGGTTTCTCTATTTTTTATTAGTTAATTATTTAATACAAATAAAGAAATATTTCAAAAAAAATTAGTATTTAATTATAAAATAAGATTAATAAATCTTGTTAATGAGTTTCATTTTTAGAGAGTGAATATTATTTTTTTCAGAGAGTCACCAATTTTTCTCCCCACCATAACAGGAGTCTTATCAAATAAGGCAAGACAGTTCATCCACGGAATACCAAGATACTGAAATTCTTCAGACACAAGTTTGGCAATATTTTCACCTGTTGAACTGGTTTCTAGTCATGGCAAAGAGAGAGCATCATGCATCTCACTCGCTTGCAATAATTATCAAAGTATGTTACCACAACCCCCCCCCCCCCCCCAAAATTTCCTAAATCAAGAAGATTGCTTTCAAAAATCAAGATTTACTATAAAATCAAGAAGATTTGAGACAGTACCAGAACTGTTAATTTATGATTATCTATTATTAGGGGAGAGCGGTAATGTATGGGATGTGCTAGCAGTATGTTTGATGATACTTGTATTCAATAATTTTTCTGTATCAGTCACTCGTAGATGTTCAGAAATTGTGATGATTTTCAAGGTTTTTTATTTTTATTTTTTTAATTGAATGATGCAATTTTAGAAATAACTTTATTTCATTTAAGCAATGACAAGACAGTGACTTTTTTTATTAATGCCCTTGGATGACAATTTTATCCATCACGAATGCACAATAGCGCTATTTTAGATAAAGGATGAATAATGTAATTTTGAGAATATGAATACTTTTGAACACCATGCATCAATTCTTACAAATTCTCAGCTTCTTCACTTTTGTTTTCAGGAAAAACAATTACGATTACGGGAAAAATCTTTATTCCCCCCCCCCTTTTTTTGTCAAGCTGAAATGCAAGCCTTATTTTGGGGGGTGGGGGAATATTTAAGAATACAGGATACATGTTCAGAACATCGTTGGGGGGGGGATACAATTACAGGAGAAATCTTTGCTACGTCCAATTTTCGTTTTCGGATAGTTTCCCTCCATTTCCAAGTTGAAATACAAATATTTATAAAATAAAATATTTAACAACAATACTAGGCAGAGGAAACATCGCGTGAAAAATAAAATTACGATTATGAGGGAAATCTTCACTGCGTCTAACTTCCGTTTTCAAAAGTTTTGAAAGATGAAACTTCTGTTTTCGAAAGTTTCCAGCGAAAAACATTCTCCACTGCTACCAATTGCCCCGAAATTTCTGTTCAGTTATGCATCAATCTTGAGGAAAACTCCAATTATGACGGAAAAGGAGAAATTTCTTGAAGCTGTTGCACGCTCATGCCTGAAGATTACAGGGAAATTTTGAATAAAGTGATGTATAACAACAATACTGGACAGAGGCAACATCGCAGGAAAAAGAAATTACGATTATGGAAATCTTTATTTTGTTTACTTCCGTTTTTGAAAGACGAAATACCGTCCCAATGCGCATTTTTACGCGTTGGTAAAATTTCGATGCGTAAACACACTTTTTGATGCGTACTAGACGCGTAATTACGCATTTTGGCGAACTCTGCATAGCGCAGAATTAAAAAAATATTTCGCAATTAGCGCAGCTATTCCAACACTGAGGGAGAGCAAGTTTGGAAGGATTGGCGGGAAGGGGTGTTACACTAGGAGTTTACACTAAGCGACAATAACAACGATATCAATTTCCATCAGTAAAAAAAAAAATCACGAGCCATTTTGGTGAAATCCAGAAGAAACTATCTTCCGACCGTAAAACTACCCAAAACTCCGTAAAACTTTCGGGAAATCCGAAATACTTGGCAGGTATGTGGACGTCATTGCACCGATATTGGCTTTTCCGACATTATGTAATATCACCTTGCCGTTCTTCACCCGATATCGGCTTTGCCAATGCATCCAATATCCTCTGGTTGTTCTTCACCCCATATCCGTACGATATTGGCTTTGCCGATGTATCTAATATCTGAATTTCAAAGGCGCTTACTTAGAAACGGGGCCAATTAATAGTTTTCGCATTTGCACAAAAAAAAACTATAAATATATTCGCAAAATACGATCGCAGATTAAACCGTGATTTTAACAAAAAATGACACAAAATTCAGAACTTTTACGAAATACATTGAAATCCGCAATTCTTCCAACCTGTCTGTAATTCGGTAATGATGTGGCCGAAACCGTAATGGTTGGCACCCTTAGCAGCGCGTGGGCTTTCATCTCGTTGCACTCTATGTGGATGATCATGATCACATGTAGAGGATTTTAGGAAGGGAGTGTCTGACCCCAGGTCTTAAACAACCCTTAGAAATAGGAAGCTAGGAGATTTGGGCTAAAGTGCCCGATAGGAAAGTGACGCGGAAGTGAAGTAGAAAGGGGGAGGAAGATGCCCTTATTTATTACCGGGGAGCCAGTACCCGGGGTCCAACGGCTTAACGTGCCTATTCGACGCACGGCGGATATTTAGTGCATCGAGCGTTCGTACCTGCCTGGGATCAGACCCGAGGTCCCTTCCGCAGCAGTCACGAACGTTGCCCACTCTACGCGGATTATCCCGTAATCTGTTCATTCATATACACGACCGGAAGGGAAATACTGGGATTGTACCGTGACGTCATGAAATCGGCACATTTGACTGAACAATAGGATTGTACCGTGACGTCGTGAAATTGGCACACGCGATCTGAAACGGCATCGCCTTCGTAGATTTTCCATGCTAATAGCTCACGATTGAAATCTTCCTGCGCGCGCGCTCCCATTTCACGCGTAACTTTATTTTTCTTGCGCGAAACGTGCGTCTGCGCACGCTCTCAGGAACCCTGGTATATGGAATCCATGATAAAAAATAAATATATAGTTTAATTCAACGTTTGTTATGTTACATTTGACTGCATGCTATGTTTGTATAGCTGTACAAAGTCTAATCAAAAAAGTATCTGATCACATTTTCCCTCCTCCTAAACTAGACAAAGCACAGTGCCGAGACTCAGTGGCATTCGACCTTGGAATTTTTTGCCATGCTGTTGGCTGGCTCAGTTTGTTCCTGGCAGTGAAGGCATACGACCTTGGAATTTTTTGCCATGCTGTTCACTGTGAACTCTGTGACTGTTACATTCTTGTCTTGTGCCGCAATGACTGAGCAAGTTAAGCAGAGAATCTGCATCAAGTTTTGCAACAAATAGGGCCACACATTAGCTAAAACAATTAAGATGTCTAGAAAGGCATTTGACAATAAAGCTATGGATATGACATAAATCAAGGGTGGTAGCAGTGTTTCAAAATGGGTGAACGTCTTTTGAGAGTGACGAGCCTTCGGGAAGGCCCTCCACAAGCAGAAAACCTGAAATGATCGAGAAGTGCATGCTGTAAAGAAACTGTGATTGGGTTTATCACAAAGTAGTACTAGGCAGTTCTCCATTGCTTACGAGATGCAGTGTGGTAGTTAAGAGACTTGTGCTGTGGCACCAAAGTGACTAGCATCTGCACCATGACCATGCCCCTGTCCATTTGTTTCACCTCATTCATGCCATTTTGTCCAAACACTGGATCCCACAAGTGAGGCAAGCTTTATGCTCTCAAGTCATGGCTGCTTGCTATTTCTGGCTGTTCCTGAAGCTGTAAATGCCTTTGAAGGCAGAAGATTGAAGGCTGTAAATGCCTTTGAAGGCAAAAGATATGACACACAGGAGATGAAGAAGAACGTGATGTGGCACCTATTAGCGATACCTAAAAGTTACGTTACGTCAAAAGGTATCCAGCCTACAATGTGGCAAAAATTCATGCATGCACACTAAATTCCAAAGTCACACACACACCACTGAGTTTCAACGCCAGGCTTTGTTTAATTTGGGAGAAAGGAAATGGGGTCTGATACTTTTTCTTTTTTTTTTTTTTTATCAGACTTTGCATTTGGGGTTTTCTTTAATGTCATTATTTTGTACTTTCCAGATGAAGAAGGAAAAGTTAGAGCTCTGACATGTGATTTCACTGTATCAAAACTGATTTCTGTCCTGGAGAGTTCAAGTTTCAAATCAGGCGATCATGTTGATGTGTTTGATTGTAATTAGTACAGAGCACACACATACACAAATCAGAGCTGTACTGTCTTCTCTTATGCCTTTGTTCAAGTTGTCTGAAATGTATCATTTGCAGAATTGTTTATTTGGTTGCTCATCAGTACTTGGAATTACATTTTAAAATATCGCTATATAAGTGTGTGTTTTTATTTATAATTTTTATGTTTGCATTGAATGTTGTGGACTGTGCAATTTACAAAGATCGCCATCTGCTTTATGAGTCTCTGCAATTTTCTCATTCCACTTCAGTTAACTGAATAGTAATTATTAGGGATTGTGTTGTAATGAAAGTTTAGCCATATCCTTAACAACTCATTGGATGTTCAAATCTTAATTATGAAAAAAAGTGCAAAGGATATACTGGAAAGAGAAATGCCGGTATATATCTGGTTCAATATAACTAAAAAAATTTAAGCATTTAATGGGATTAAAGACATTAGCAACTGCAGCTTTTTTTTTTTTTTTTTTTTTTTTTGGAAATAAGTAATCTTTGGTGATATAAATTCTCATATTTGGTTGCCAGATCATTAGTAACACTGTAAAAGGTATTACCCACATCAGAGTTCATGAACTGAATTCTATTAAGGCAAGAGGCAGAATTTCTAAAAGGGAATAATTGAAGGTTATGAAAAAGTTGAAACTTTGTGACATCCTTGAGGTTGAGGGGAACAGGTGAAAGAAATTAATGCATATATTTGTGTAGTAGAAGCTCCAAAGAATGCACAAGGTGTGATACTAAGCCTAGATTGGGAGAGTGGAAATTGTGGGTGTGTAATAGAAGCAAGCAGTGCTGCTAATGTACAAAAGGAGGAAAAGGAAGCATCTCAGAAATTCTTAAGGTGAAGTCACATTCTAACATGAACATTTTAAAAAGAGGTTGCCAAAAAAAAAAACTTTAATTTTACAGGTTCTATAACTAATTTGTGCTAAGATAAAGTTTCATGTAGAAAATAAAATAAAAATCTAATCCCAAAAGTTTTTTAGGTAGCTAAGAAAAAGGTAGATCACACACTAGGCACAAATATTAGGTTGTGAAATCACAGGAATATCAATGAAGTAAGAAATATTCTTCGTAATACATGGGAAATCGACAGAATATTCAAGCAAAGCAAACTGAATTTGCTTGTACCAGTTACTGGTCATCCATGTAACACTTCTCAGAAAACTTGAAAATTTCATCGTCCTGGAGTGGGGAACCCCCCCCCCCCATCTCCCGATTACCGGTCGAGTATATATGTTCTCAGGAATATTTTGAAGTCTTGTTGTAAAAGAATGTTTGCAAAGGTGATCAGGTTGTTAATGTGGATGTTAGTGGTGGACATGGGAAGGCCATAGGTGTTCATTAAGTAGATTCTTTTTCTGAGCAGTTACCCTATTTTTTCTGCCTTTTTTTTTATGTTAAAAAAATTAGCCCTGAATTAGTTAATCACAGTATAAAATTCCAAAATCGCAGGAAAATTTTGAAGTCCTGTTGCAAAAAAATCTTTGCAAAGATAATCAGGTTGCTAATGTGAATGTTAGAAAATCTTTGCTAAGGTGATCAGAGGAACACTATAGTTTTCCAGACTTTAAAAAAATCGGTGGTGAAAGAATTGATCACAGTATAGCTGGGAAACACTATATAAGTGTTTGTGAAGTAAGAGATTTTTATCTCTTGAGGGAGGGGTTCCCATGTTCAGTAGTATTTAAAAGCATTAATATTGAATTAGTTAATCACTGCATAGCTGCCAACTAACCCAATCTTTGCATTTTTTTTATTTCCCCGTGACTTTTAATATAATTTATAATATCTCCAAGATGCTAATAAGTTTGTTTTTTTTTCATTAAAAGGTTTAATTTTTGTTCCTTTTGTTTTTCCTATGCCACAACAGGGTGTCTACGAATTCCAGAAAGTCACAAAAAAGTAGCGTAATGAAAAAGTCATGAAAGCCAAGGAAAGGTCATAATACTAATGAGAATGAAAATGTTACACAATCTTCCTCATTTTAAATTTTTTAGGAAAAGTCTCCCCTGTATTTTTTTAGTTGCCTTTTTTTTTTTTTAATATTTTTTTATATTCCTTTTTTTTTTTTTTTTAATATTTTCCTGATCATGTTGCTCATTTTTTATGTTTTCTATAATAGTGCAAAAGAGCGACTTCATGCGTTTTTAAGAACTTTTTCTAAGGAAATGGAGATATTCCCCTATGCCTTACATTCATTCTCTTCAAATTTAATTTGCAGAGCAAGCACTTTTTTACACTCTTCCCCTGCCCCTCCTCTTTATTTTAAGAATTAAATCTCAAAATCAGTACTTAACCTGTCCCTGATAGAGTCGGCATTGGTATCATTTCTGTGACCTGTAAAAATTTTTTCATGATAGAGTGAATGTCCATATTGAATTGTGCTCAAATTGCAAGTTTTGTCATTCCTTATCCCCTTCTTGCTGTATCACAGGGCATAGCAAGCATATTTCCTTTTGTTTGAAGAAAATTTGAAGTTAAAAAATGGGACTTCCCTATCAATTTATAGAGAAAATGACTACTTGGGCATGGGCAGATTGCCCCACCAGGACATTACCCAGTGGACCACTTGAGAAATGGCCTACTTTCTCGTATTCTTTTTGTCTGAATTTTTGGAAACTAACAAATAATTATTTTGGTTCTATAATAACAACTTCATTTGAGCTTTATTTTTGTCTAAAAGGTAAAAAAGAAAAAAAGTTTCCTTCCCTTAAAAAAAAAGTTTCATTTTATTTATGTGTTGAACATTTGCTCTGAAATCAAGTAGCAGAATTATTTATACTTCTATGAGAAAAGTACTGTCAGATTGAGCACACTGTTATAAATTAAGCTAAAGCAAACTAAGTTAGAAGTAGGTCGTTGGGCTTGGAGCCCAGGGTCACTGGTATGTCCTACCCTTCTTTTGAAATATTGAAGGATATGCCAGTACGCATTGTGATGGCCCATCATCCCAAACCCTTGTCCACAAACTGACATAGAGCACAAAGCTATTTCCTGCCACAGATATTCCAAAATCTGTGTTCTACCTGCATTCATCTTTAAAAGAAACAATTTTTACCAGTACTGGTTCATTGCTCCATATAATAGATACACTAAAAAAAGCCTGTATTTGAGACGGAGATACCAGTACCATTGCACGGTATGCGAGCAATGACCTAATACATACACTCAATAGACAAAACATTAGAGATAGGGGTGATGGGCAGTTCACATGGGCATCCCCCATACAGAGTAGAACAGACCCAAACTGAACTCAGGCGATAAATTGGCAAATGGCAGGGCTTTTCAACAGTGTGCTGCAATTGACAAACATGGGTAAATGTGGTGATCTGAGCGACTTTGATAGAGGATGCATTGTCAGTGCAAGGCAGATGGGTCATTCTGACGCCCAAGTGGTAAGAACCCTAGGGTTTAAGTAGGCAACTGTATCAAAGATGTGACATGACTATATCATCGACGGACGTACCAATGCCAAGAGAGCAAATAGTGGCTGACCATACTAACTTGATGGCTGAGGTAGACGTACACTATCCAGGCTTGTAGAGATGGACCGTTTGGCAGTGGCAGTGCAAATCACATCCACATTAAATGTCGGATGCCCAAGCAGGATCAGCGAGTGAACGGTAAGACGCACGCTGCATACTCTGGGCTACTGAGCTGATGCCCAACTCGTGTGCCACTGTTCACTGCTTGTCATTGGTAATTACGCCTCACCTTGTATCGGGAATATAAAATCAGGACCTCTGCAGAGTGGCGTCGCATCGCACGGTCAGATGAATCCCATTTTCAGCTGTACCGAGCTAACGAGAGAGTGCGGGTGTGGTGTCGACTTCTTGAAGCCATGGCTCCGTCACCTCTGTTCCAGGTGGTAGTGGCTCTGTGATGGTTCGGGTAGCCATCTCGTGGGATGCATTAGGTCCCTTAGTGTGTCTGGAGAGGTCTTTAATTGCAGTGCACTGCCAGCGTTTGCTGGCTGATCACCTGCATGCTTTCATTTCATAGCCTTCCTGCGGCCAATGATCTGTTTTAGTAGGACAATGCACCACCCCACCTTGCTGCAGGGCAGGGGCAGATTGTTCCACTGGAACACCACAGACATGGCTCAAGGAACACTCGTCTGAGTTTGGGTCCAATCCAGTTCCCAGATTTAAGCTCTGTTGGATGCCATAGAATGAAATATCAGATACATGGATCCTGGACTAATGTCTTGAATGGACAATGCTGCAATGTACATTGGTTGCATTACCTCTGGAAACCCTTCAGCATCTGGTGGAGTTGATGCCTCAGCACATGCAGGCTGTTATTAGTGCTAGACAAGGACTGACACGCCATTGTGTAGATATCTCTAATGTTTTGTCCATTGAGGGTATGTAAATTAATTGCGTAGGAAAATTGCTAATGTTGCATATGCACACTTCAACTTTCAAAATGATCTTTGATTTAGTTTATCTTTAAGAGACTTGTTATTTATTTTTTTATATTTATTTAAAACTAAATGTTTTGGAAGAAAATAATTATTTGATACAAATCCTGTTGATGTGTGGTTTAATGCTACATTCAATGTGAGCAAATGTTTAAAATTCTCTCACAATTAAATTGTTGCTAAATTTTGTTCACAACTAAATTCAAATTCATTGTGCAATTCTTATTTCAACAGTTTTCTTTCATCCAGGATCTAACAGTTTGCTTGTATGTCATGAGGGAATTTATGAGGTATTGGAACGTACCTAAGTTACGTTCCTAAGGTACGTTCGAACCGAACGAAACATAGTTTAGTTCGAACCGAACGAAACATACCGTAGGTATGTTCGTTTTATTGTGAACCACAGAGTAAAATTTCCCAAGCGCGGCTTGGGAATTTTACTGTTTTCATTACCAATGCCCTTGCACATGGGTAATTAAAAACAGCAATGGAGTGCTCTGATGTTGAATTTTCATTTCTTTCAAACAAAAGGAAAAATGTTTGCTCATTTTGTTTCTTGATATGAGAAGTGATTGAGTTATGGAAAAACATGCATTTTAGTGAAATGAATTTTCAAAGATCAGCAGTACCATTCACTCTGGTGTGAAAAAATTTAACTGGTCACATAAATAGTGCTGATTTCATCACGAACAGATTAAGCTCCAATTTTGAAATTTAATTTTGTTTTAAAGTAAATCGAAATTAAATCGGAAGTATTTTTGCTTTTGCGTAAAGTAAAAGCAAAAATACTTACTAGATATGATAAGCTGTCCAGACAATTTTGATTCTTCTGCCTCAAATGCAAAATGTAAGAGAGGGTTCAACCAAGTTAAAAAAAAAAAAAATACGATTCAATGAATGGAGACATGCTAAAATAAATTTTTGATAACAAAATTGAGTTGAACCCAGAAGTGAACCTTCACTATTAATAAGATTTTTTTTTGTGACTGTGACTGTTTTATATTTATATAAATTATATAACTAATCCCTCCCCACCCCCAAGGGTGCTCTCACCTTGTCGTGGTGGGGGGGGGGGGCTTGTGCACTGCGATGAACCTTGAAACTATGCCAGCGGGAATATTTGTTCCTGGTAGGGCTACCCAAGCCGAACAGGTTTAAGGAGAGTGGTCAGACTAAGAAGGGTACCCTGGTCCTCCTGGATGGTGGTTAGTGCGACAGGCTAGCTCCTCGTTCACCGTAAAAATTTTACAAATGCTAAAAGACCAAATTGTAATAATGTCAGACTGAATTCATGGAAACAATTTTGGAAATGGATACAGACAATGAATTTTGAATGCTGGGATATACAAGGATTGATATCAAAGATAGACTTCTGCCTGGCGAGTTACAGGACTTTGGAATTGTGTGACATCGCAGCACTATCAGAGACAAAAAGGAAGGGTTGTAAAGAGGAGCGTGTTGTGATTATTTACATCTTTGGAGTGGTGTTAAGAAGCACCTACATGCCAGGGCTGGAGTTTTGGTGATGATAAAAAGTACTCTCCTAAAAAGGGTAGCAAATTAGAATTTTATTAGTGAACGAATTCTAATAGTGGATATGACAATATTTTGTAGAGAGAGAATGATATGTGCAGCATATGCCCCTACAAATGACGTCACAGAGGAGGATAAAGACAGTTTTGGGAATGGCTTTGGAGGATGTGCCGAGACAAAGATTTTCTTGATGGGTGATTGGAATGCCAGAGTGGGAAGAAGATTGAATGATAAGGTTGTCAACAGATATGGAGAGGCCACGCTCAACGATAATGGAGCACGATTAATTAAAATCTGTGGACAACTTGAACTCACTATTAAAAACATGTTTTTTCAACATAGGGATATGCTTAGGCATCAAGATACTAGGAAGCTGAGGATTATAATTGATTTTGTAATTACCAGGCAAGAAACCTCTGTTAAAGTCAGGGATGTGAGAGTGTATCGTGGTGCTGATTGTGGTTCTGGTCATTACCTAGTTCAGGCTATAATGGAGTAACCAGCCGCCCCGCTGGCACAGTGGTCTAAGGCACTGGCCTCTGATCATTCGTCCGTAAGGGGTGCGGGTTCGAATCCCGGTCAAGCATGGATGTTGTGTTTGTCTTACGGCACTGGCTCTCTCCCTTCCCTGGAACCAGTGACCCAAAATTAGGTACGGGCGACTGCTTATAGCCCATTGAGTTGCTCACGGTGGTCGTTAAACCTCCAATCAAAAAAAAAAAAAAAAAAAAAAAAAGGAGTAACCATGGATACAGGTTCCTGCATTATCTGAAAGCAATGTTGTGAGATTCCAAAAAGATGAAAATCTGTCATTTAATGTGGATCTCTTACAGGATGATAGTATTAAAGTAATTTATTGTAGAAGATTGAATACAGAACTTAATAACGTTTTTGAGGGAACTTTTCTTTTTTTTTTTTGATTGGAGATTTAACGACCACCGTGAGCAACTCAATGGGCTATAAGCAGTCGCCCGTCCCTAATTTAGGGTCACTGGTTCCAGGGAAGGGAGAGAGCCAGTGCCGTAAGACAAACACAACATCCATGCCTGACCGGGATTCGAACCCGGACCCCTTACGGACGAATGATCAGAGGCCAGTGCCTTAGACCACAGCGCCACCGGGGTGGCTTTGAGGGAACTGCTGTGGAGATAGGAGATATGTACTGATCTTAAGGAAAGAATTAGTACCATTGCTTGTGAAGCACTGGGGGGCGGGGGTGGATATCATTGTGAATGTAAGAGAAAAACTTGAATCACAGAGGAACTAATGCATGGGATTAGAGACAAGAAAAAAGCTTATTTGGAATGGCTAAATAAAAAAGATGATAAAAGTAAAGAGATTTGTAAGGAAAAGAAAAAGGAGATTAATAGACAAATAAGATGCGCGAAGAATGATGAGTGGGAATGGGCTTGTACACTACTGGCCACCTAAAATGCAACACCAAGAACGACAAGAGATAGCAAAGCCAGATTTACTGGACACATAACAACAGATACAAAGATGAAACAATTGAGCTTACAGGCCCGTGCGACTTGCGGAACACTCATACATCAATAGTTTGTGTGGCCCCCGTGGCTGGCAATAACGGCCGCTACACGCCGCGCCATCGAACGAAAGAGGCTTTGAATGTGGTCTTGGGGTATGTCGGTCCAGGCTGCTTCTACACGTTGCCACAGTTCATCAGGCGTAGCCGCGGGTGGCGCTTACCGGGGGACCACTCGGTTGCCGTTCAGCGACCAGACGTGTTCGATGGGTGACATATTGGGAGAACAGACGGGCCACGGCAGCAGTGAAGAATTGTTGCACAATGCGTGACACGTGCAGGCGCGCATTGTCCTGTTGAAACGTGGCCGCTGGCAGGTAAGAGAGGACTACAGGCTCCAAAACGTCGGAGATGTAGCGGTGGCTGTTGAGTGTACCGTCGATGCGTACCAGATGGGTGCGGGTGTCATATCCAATTGCGCCCCAAACCATAACGCCAGGCGACGGACCGCTATGGTGATGCATAATGCAGGCGTCATACAGTCTCTCGCCGCGGTGCCGCCACACGCAGATCCGACCATCGTGGTGTTGCAGGCAGAAGCGGGATTCGTCGGAGAAGACAATGTGCCATTCAGTAGTCCAGGTGCGGCGTTCAACGGCCCACTGCCACCGCACTTGCCGGTGGTGTAACGTCAATGGTAATCGGAGCAATGGCCGCCGTGCGACAAGATCCCGCTCCTGCAGACGACGTCGAACGGTACGTGCTGACACAGGTTGCTCAACACACCCTAATTCCTGCGCTAACGTTCGTGATGTGGCGGAGCGAGCCGTCAATGCCTGCCGCACAACATGCATGTCCTCTCGTTCGGTGGTGGGCTGTGGCAATCGCTCATGTCGGTCCGTCCGTCCCTCCTGCACCCACCGAATCCATACTCGCTTCACTGTGGTTGAATATCGTGCCGACAGCGGACAAATAGGTGCGCGATAAGCCACTATTTGCCGCCCCGGTGGCGCAGTGGTCTAAGCGATGGCCTCTGATCATTCGTCCGAACGGGGTCCGGGTTCGAATCCTGGTGAGGCATGGATGGTGTGTTTGTCTTACGGCACTGGCTCTCTCCCTTCCCTGGAACCAGTGACCCTAAATTAGGGACGGGCGACTGCTTATAGCCCATTGAGTTGCTCACGGTGGTCGTTAAACCTCCAATCAAAAAAAAATAAGCCACTATTCCTCCTCTGTCGAACTCCGAAACGTGCTGGAATGACTGCCGTATTCTGCAACGAGACATCAGCAAGCTTCCCACGCACAGGTCCGGCAGCACAACACACTTCCACTACTTAACACCCCGCCTTCTGTGCACCCTTCTTATAGTGCTCGGTGGCGTGCCGGGCACACATGATTTGCATGCCCTCTCGCGGGCGACGCATGCTGCGAATTTCAGGCCAACCGGATGCTTCCTTCTTGGTGTTGCATTTTGGGTGGCCAGCAGTGTACATCAGGATGGTACCTGTCATCATGACATTGATCGGAGAATTGCGGAGGGCAGGAAAGCCGTTTCTGTTTTGAATCCTATTCTTTGGGGCAGCAATGTCTTTCCAAAAGTATAAAGACGCATTTTTTCTGCAATTGTACAGAGCATCATTTTATATGGTGCCGAGACATGGACACTGAATAAAAGACATCAACAAAGATTATGGGCAACAGAAATGGACTTTTGGAGGCATTCTGGAAGAAAATCCAGATGTGAAAAAGTGCATAATACAAAAATTCGAGATTTTATATTACGAGCGTTAAAGTAGACATTCTTCAAACTATTGAGATGCGTAGATTGCAATGGTTCGGCCATGTAAGGAGAATGTCAGCAGAGAGACTTCCTAAAATTCTGATGGAGTGAGAGGCTCCAGGAAAGAGAGGGGAAAGGAAGACCGAGGAGAACGTGAATGGAGGAGATTAAATCAAGTTTAAAAAATAATGGACTGGATGAAGTGGACGAAGTCACGAAAGTTGGCTCGTGCTGACATTTATTGACGATAAGAGAAAATTTAGCAAAGTTTTTACATAGTTTCACATGTGACACAACCGGTTCTGGAAGATTTTCTGCCATTGGGCATATTTTAAAAATTGTGAAACCATTGTATTACATGTGATACACGAGAACCAAGGAGGATATACAGGGTGCATAGGAAAGTCCCTTTCACCTGAAATAACTTGCGAACGAAGAGAGGTACAGTTATGCAAGTGAGATAACGGTATAGTAAAGCGACTACGCCCGATCGAATGCAACTCTGCCGCCCCGGTGGCGCACTGGTCTAAGCGATGGCCTCTGATCATTCGTCCATAAGGGGTCCGGGTTCGAATCCCGGTGAGGCATGGATGTTGTGTTTGTCTGACGGCACTGGCTCTCTCCCTTCCCTGGAACCAGTGACCCTAAATTAGGGACGGGCGATTGCTTATAGCCCATTGAGTTGCTCACGGTGGTTGTTAAACCTCCAATCAAAAAAAAAAGAATGCAACTCTGATAGCAGCGCTCCTAGTGGCGAAATGCGGAAGTTAGCCATTGCAGATCGAAAACGAAAAAGTTTAAGCAAAATTTCCAATTACAAAGGCCTCCCCGGTGGCGCAGTGGTCTAAGCGATGGTCTCTGATCATTCGTCCGAAAGGGGTCCGGGTTCGAATCCCGTGATGCATGGATGTTTTGTTTGTCTGACAGCACTGGCTCTCTCCCTTCCCTGGAACCAGTGACCCTAAATTAGGGACGGGCGACTGCCTATAGCCCATTGAGTTGCTCACGGTAATAGTTAAAATTCCAATAAAAAAAATACAAAGTTGTAGAGCATCAATTAATTAGTACAAAACAACATTTGTTTCATACAGATAAGATAAATTGTTGCCTGAGTACCCTAAAATGTCCGAAATCGATGCGCGACCTTTTGTGTGAACGTTTGAAGGGAACAGTCACTCATACGTATGAGCAAATACACACAATTTATTGCATAAATGCGTACTTATGTCAATACAGTTTGATGACGTCAGACAAAACAAAAAAGATAAACTGGCACACAGTGATAAAAAGTTAATGTCGAGTATGTTCGAAGAGTTCGCCATTGCTCACAATACACATTTGTATTCGTGAAAGTAACTATGCATGCACATTCCTCAGCATGGAAGGTGTCACACTATTGCAAGCAACTGTAACACGACGACGTAGATCCAGCAGACTTGTAGGCGCTGTTGCATACACCTGATTTTTTACGTAACCCCAGAAATCCATTCTCACACAGCGTACGTAGACCTAAACTTCTGATCAGGGCACATCTGCTACTGGTTTTTGTATCGTAGGTACGGTACAACGTCACAACCTGCATTTGCATACGGCTACATTTGCGAAATGTGAATATGCTGATTCGAATCGCCGCGCATCGATTTCGGACATTGTAGGGTATTCAGGCGATAATTTATCTTATCCGTGTGAAACAAATGTTGTTTTGTACTAATTAATTGATGCTCTACAACTTTCTAATTGGAAATTTTGCTCTATCTCTTTTCGTTTTCGATTTGCAATGGCTAACTTCCGCATTTCACCACTAGGGGCGCTACTATCGGTTGCATTTGATCGGGCGTAGTCGTTTTACTATACCGTTATCTCACTTGCATAACTGTACATCTCTCCGTTCGCAAGTTATTCCAGGCTAAAGGGACTTTCCTATGCACACAGTATACATACACCAAGTTAGCTTTGCATTAGGAACATCCTCGTTTTACATATTCGGAGCGATAACGAAGTACCACGTGATGTCAACGTCACGTGCGGCTACTACAAAATGTCCGCACATACCCTCTGCACGCAACCAGTAAATATTTGCCATTAATGGGGAGACGTGGGAATTAAAGCCAATTTTTCTGCAGCCAGATAGTTGGGGCCCGAAGGGTAAGTGCTAGTATTTCGGAAATAGCCGTACTTGTTAGCTGCTCCCGTACTACTCATAGACTCCGACTTCTGAAAATTTCGAGGGGTGCTGAAATTCAAAAGGCAGGCACCGTTTCCAGTGTTGAAATTTTAGATCTTTTTTTTTTTTTTTTTTTTTTGGTTGGAGGTTTAACGACCACCGTGAGCAACTCAATGGGCTATAAGCAGTCGCCCGTCCCTAATTTTGGGTAACTGGTTCCAGGGAAGGGAGAGAGCCAGTGCCGTAAGACAAACACAACATCCATGCCTCACCGGGATTCGAACCCGGACCCCGTTCGGACGAATGATCAGAGGCCATCGCCTTAGACCACTGCGCCACCGGGGCGGCTTAGATCTTTAAATGGACCTTATCTTCAGTGCAAACGCAAACAAACCGATACATGATAAAGATATTAAAATTTTTTTATAGCAACTAAATTCTTGAACCCAGTTTTAATTCTTCCGATTTAATTTCCTGTAATGTGCGCACAGGAGCTCCTATATATTTTTTTTTCTTTTGGACAAAATTTGAGCATTTTGTTGGGGACTACTACCAGAAAACCAAACCTGTTGAAAAAGGCTGAGATCGGCAGTTTATACACTGACGGAAAAAAAATCCCAACACCAAGAAGTGGTTATGTTAGATAAACGACAGTTGGTAGGCGGTGAGAGTACATCTGTAAGATGACGTCTATGCAAATTTCGCGCTCAGCGCATACGTGTGGCGCTACTAGCGCCCTCGGAACATGCAAAGCTGGTTTGCTGTAAATACGCGCTGTAACGTTCGTGAGCGTTAGTTATCGTTGAGATTCGACGTAGTGTGTTGATGTTAGTCAAGAATGCCTTTAAGAAGACGAAAAAGCCATTATCAACAGCTCACGGAGTTTGAACGAGGTCGTGTAATAGGGCTACGAGATGGTGGATTTTCGTTCCGCAATATTGCAGAACGACTTGGCAGGAATGTAGCCACTGTGCATGATTGTTGGCAGCGGTGGTCAAGGGAAGGTACTGCCTCAAGAAGACCGGGTTCCGGCCTGCCACGTGGCACTACTGAGAGGGAAGACCGCCGTGTACGGCGTATGGCCGTGGCGCATCGTACCGCTTCTGCGGCAGCAATTCGAGCTGCAGTTGCCACCACATTGACACAACGAACTGTTACAAATCGGTTACTTGAAGGACTGCTTCGAGCCAGACGCCCTGTAGCGTGCATTCCACTTACTCCAAACCACTGCCGTTTGCGACGTCAGTGGTGTCAAGCTAGAGCTCATTGGAGGACGGAGTGGAGATCTGTTCTGTTTTCAGATGAAAGCCGGTTCTGCCTGGGTGCCAGTGATGGCCGTGTGTTGGTTAGAAGGATGCCAGGTGAGCGCCTGCAACCAACCTGTCTGCGGCCGAGACACACTGAACCTACACCTGGAGTTATGGTTTGGGGAGCAATTTCCTATGACAGCAGGAGCACTCTCGTGGTTATCCCACGCATCCTGACGGCACAGTTGTACGTCGGTCTGGTGATTCAACCTGTTGTGCTGCCATTCATGAACAGCATTCCAGGGGTGTTTTCCAACAGGATAACGCTCGCCCCCATACCGCTGTTGTAACAACATGCTCTACGGAGTGTCGACATGTTGCCGTGGCCTGCTAGATCACCAGATCTTTCACCAATCGAGCACGTATGGGACATCATTGGACGACAACTCCAGCGTCACCCCCAACCGGCTTTAACTATCCCTGTATTGACCGACCAAGTGCAACAGGCATGGAACTCCATCCCACAAACTGACATCCAGCACCTGTACGACATAATGCATGAACGTTTGTGTGCTTGCATTCAACATTCTAGCGGTTACACCGGTTATTAATGTACCAGCATTTCACATTTAAAATGGCTCTTTTCGCGCTTACATTAAGCTGTGATTTTGAAACCTTAATCGATTAAAAATGTTACCTATACAAATGTATTGCCGCCATTTCATTCCTCTACAACTATTTTTTCGTGGTGTTGGGATTTTTTTCCGTCAGTGTATCATTAGTCAAAACAGACAGTACGCAAGTAGTGATACCTTTGAGGAGCTCGCTTTAGCAGTAGCAAACAAACTGACGTGTTCAGTGTTGGAATGGAACGCGCTTCATAATCATTGCACTGAATTATTTTCCTTACTTGTTATTGTTAGCATTAACGTATAACGCGGCATATATCACTTGGAAATTTTTGCTTTGATCAGCAAGTGTAACTTGGAAATCTCCACCCCCATCCTGCTATCATTCATCTTGCAGTCCATGTGAACCGATTGCTATCGATTTGACACATCACCCCTGCGTGGATTGACTGGTGTTACTATTGGTGACTGCTTATATGTTTTATAAAGCTAGGGAGAAAAAAGAGCCTCAACAGAATTATGCTAAACAAAAAACCAAGCAAAAAACCTTTAAAATTTCCCTTTGAGTGAGAAAAGATTATTCTCAGTCTCGCTGTATCTTCTGCTCTCGGACGGTCTTTCATTACTCCCGCTCTGACATTTATGGCTTTATGACCTTTCCAAAGCTCATTGCGTGCATGGTGAGCTGCTGACAACTTACTGATGTGCAAGAAACGTGATTGCGAAAGAAAAAAAAATAAAATCGGTAGCTCTAAATAATTAGGAAGGTAGGGTACAAACCACACCCCCGATTTCTTGCTTACTTGGCTGTCTTATTTTCTAAGTGTTTATTCAGTATCGGTAGTTAAAATACGAGTTTTTTTAAGGTATTGATTTTTTTATAGAAACTAAATATTTGCGCTATATTCCGTTAAATATAAATCCAGTATATGTAACAAAAATTCGGAGGTATGCGGAACAACCACCCCACCCTCAAATGATTTCAAGGGGTGCTCAAGCCCCTGAGCACCCCCGTAGTTGGCGCCAGTGGTACTCCTGTATCAATGGTGAACCTGGACTGGATTAACCATGCACAGACATCCAGCAGAAGCACTCTCAGCTACGTGCGGTTGATCCTAGAGGTAAGTATTGGGTGTCACGACTGATATTTCAGCAACGACGTGCACCAGTCACCCGGCTCACCCACCAGTACAGTAGCGGTGTACTTCGACTTATTTCCACGTGTTCGTGCGCCGTACCTTGCTTCTTTAGAGGTTCCACAGCCGGAGACCAACGAGGATACCCATGATCACGCCCAGTCATCGGAAACAACGCCTCGCATGGGCCAAGGAACGTCGACAATCGACTCTCGATAGATGGAAGAAGGTCGTCTATAATGATGTGTCCGTTTCCTGGTGCACCATGCTGATGGCCGGGTTAGCAAATGGCGTAAATAGCACGAAACCCTATTCCCTGGTTGTAAAGTTGGGTTCAACAGGTTGGTGGAGGCAGTGTTCTGATCTGGGGTGCTTTTTCCTGGCAAGCCGTAGGTCGATTGGTTATCATTCCACCAACACTGAATTGTGGACGCTACAGGAACCTGTTAGCCGACCATCTCCATCATGGACGCTCCCTGTAGAATTATTTTCCCCTTTATTTTATTTTATTTTATTTATTACTTTTTTTTACACTCACAGAACTGGACCACAAGGAAAGATGAAGTATGGGGCGTTTAATTTAATACTCCAATTTTATTGGAAATTTGGAATTGGATAACGTAAAAGCGGAAAACCTAGCAAACCGTAAGGTAGTACGCCCAAACAAGTTACGCTCAGGGTGGTGTATGCTGAACTTAAAAGACTTGGCGTGACCCTGCTCGACACTGTTCATTATTTTGAAAACAGTTACCAATGTACATGATAATACATGACTATTACTAACATGCACTTTCTTCAAGAGCAGCATCAATCACGAATGACTGTTTTCTACATATTAGCCAAACCTTAATTAATTACACTTCACCCCCTTGAAAAATTTCCTGCAGACACCCATGATCTCCATCCATATCTGCAGGAAGTTTAACCGGACCACAGTGCCATCTTCCAACAGGACAACGCACCGTGTCATCGGACTCGTGTAACTACTGAGGGGTTGTATGAACACGACCACGAATTCGCCACATTAGCTTGGCCACCAAACTCTCCTGACTGTTACCCAATTGAACATTTGTGGAATATGCTAGAACGGGGTATAAGAACTGCTGATCCTCCACAGAATAAGCTTGAATTGACAGAGTTGCTGCAGCGGGGACGGGTCCAGTTACGCATAGAGGATGTTCGACACCTTGTAGAAACTGTTCCTATACGTCTGCGAGCCATGAAGGTTGACCAACGTGTTATTAGATAGGTGTTCTTAATGCAAAGCTAACTCAGTGTACATACCTACAGTTGCTTACGGTTCTATAAGCTCAATTTTCGAATAGCGGAAAAGACTTTAAGGGAGTTTCTGAGTGCAGCAATATCTCTACCAGGGAGAAGCTCTGGGAGGTGTGCACTGAAGTGGGGTGTCTTGCGCACAATTGGCCCGTGAACCGGGAGAGGTTGTGAGTGCAACTGACCCTTTTCAGAATTTCTTGAGTGCAACTGACCAACACCCCATGATTTGCAGCCGGACTAATTATTATCGAATATTCGCAAAGAATATTTAATAATGTGAATGACATCCCTATCTTGCAACGTATTTTTATAAGTCCCCTCAACTAAAGATAAAGCGCAGGGCCCATTGTTGGCGATGGAGGTCGTGATACTACTTTAGTTGGACAGACAAGCGCTTTTTCATTTCTGAGTGCTATTAAATAACATGTCCTGAATGTTTTCAAGAAGAAATGCGAATTTGACAAGTATAGTTAAACTGGAAAAACATGTTAAGAAAAAAGCTGCCGAAATATTAAGAAAATTCTGAAAATGGATAAATGGCAAAGTATGCCCCCCCTCCCAAAAAAAACTGTACCAGAAACTGGTGCAAAAGTTTTAATTCCAATTTTTATCCGATTGTAAGAAGTGATTCTTGCGCTCTCTTGTGCTGCCCCTGGGGCCGTTGCCCCTTCCACCCCGCGCTAGTTACGCCTCTGTTCCCAACTGTATTTAATCGGTTCTAGATGAAGCCGGGAAACCTTGTGCGCTTGCCCATCACTCGTATGCACTTCCACATCGTATCACTAGGATGATCCACGAGAAAAAGTTTCGTAGGATCTGAAAGCGGTCGAGGTCGTCTGCCGATAGAGTTCGGTATAACTAAGGAGGTTAGAATAAGATATCTGGAGATGCCCTCGTCAATGGAGCGGTATCACTTTGCGTGTAGCCAATAACCGCGAGCAGTGGCCGTTAAAGTGTGGGAAAACTGTTGGTTTCCAAGGCTATTGCAACGCATTTTGTGTTGGCCAAATCGCATTACACTCATGGACAATGAAATTTGCGCATCTAAAAGAAAACATGCTACAACCGCAAAACTAATAGCTAAAGTGCGTGCTGGGATGCAAATGATCCACGTTTGGAGTGATTGCGTATGACCGCACACCCTGTGGCGGCGCTGCAAGCACGGACCAGCGTGTGGTCGATGCCCCATGAAGGCGAAAAGCACCGGCCAACGCAAGGAAGAGTACAGAGTGACAAGAATGCCGGGTAGACACCAGAGACGTCGATTTACGCAACTTACGAACTTTGAGAGAGGCATGATCATCGGACTGAAAACCACAGGGTGGTCGGGGCGCCGTATAGCCCGCCACGTGGATCATTCTGACCATACCGTCTGACTGCGTTGGGAGCAGTGAACACGTGACGGCACTGCCACATTGCGGAGTGGCTCCGGACGGACCAGGAGGACCACCAGTAGAGAAGATCGACAGATCGTGCGCCAGTCACGAACGGATCCCACGGGGACCCGGTCCACTATACAGGCAGATGTAGCTGCTCCTGTGTCCCGACGCCTCGCGGAAGCGAATCTGTGATCCCAGCACCCCTTACGTGTGCTGCCATTAACACCGAAACATCGCCTGCAACGGTGCCAGACCAGAGCGACGTGGAATGCCACAGACTGGCGACGTGCGGTGTTTAGCGATGAGTGCCGCTTTGTTTTGGGGACAGATGATCATTGTGTCCGAGTGTGGAAGTCTTCGGGTCAACGGCACAATCCCAACCTTGGTATCGAGTGCCATACCTCCTCCACTGCAAGCAGTATAGTCTGGGGAGCCATTGCCTACGATAGCCGATCAGCTCTAGTAGTGGTATGTGGATCATTGACGGGGTAGCCGTATCTGGATGAGATCCTACACCCCCTGTGCTCCCATTCCTGGCCAGGGTTCCAGGTGCGCTATAGCAGCAGAATAATTCCCACTCGCTCAGGACTTGGGTCGCCCAGGACTGACTACGTCATGTTCCGACACTTCCATGGTCTGCCCGCTCCCCGGACATGTCCCCTATCGAGCATGTGTGGGACCAGTTGAAACGCCACTGCCGCCGTGCCGCACTATGTGGGATTTGGAGCACACCGTCCAACACGTGTGGGCCAGTTTGCGGCAGGACATTAGGCGTCTGTTTGCCTCCATGCCGAACCATATTTTAGCATGTATCGCCGCGCTATTGAATATGACCGGACTGCGTGCCACAGATCCCTCTGTAATTGCCTTGCAGCTCTGTTTTTGCCATCATGTGTACCATTCATCTGCATCATTCAGTCCGTAAAATCTCAGTTCAATCCGATGCTTCCTTTTTTGTGCGCAAATTTCATTGTCCGTGAGTGTATTTTGTCGTAAATGTTTCTAATATTGCATCATAATTTGCTGCCGATGTGTGAGAAAATGTTGAATTTATAAAATGTTTAATTACTAGCAATCACGCCCGTCCTCCGAACGGTAAATCTACAAAATCATTTTTAAACATAAAACTAAAGAAAGGTAAAAATAATTAAGGGAAAGAAAAATAATTTAAAAATCCATAACTGTTTTGCGATTTAGAACAGCGTCGTGACGTAAATGCATACGGTTTGATAAAACGGAGCAGGATTTAGCGCCCCTTAATTATAAATCAAAATTTTAAATTTTCAAAGCATTTTAGTGATTCTGACAAAATTATCTTTAAACCTATCTGCATTTTTGAACAGTAAAACTGAGCCACGCTTTTGAATTTTTTTGGTTTTCAGACTTTTTTCTAGGTGTAAAAGTGGTAGAAAAATTAAGCAGACAATGTTCCAAAGCGTTGCTTGTTTTGGTTTTTGTGCATTGCAGGTATCCTGACTTTAAGACCTACCAGCATGGCAAATTTTAGATCTCTAGGTTATTTAGTAGTGTTCTAACAATTCGCTAAAAATTCAATCAGACAATGTTCCAAAGCCGCCATTTGAGGGGGGGGAGTGGAGGAGCACTTTTCTAGGTATCAGGACTTTAAGACATCAGCATGCCAATTTCCATATCTCGAGGTCATTTAGAAGTGGCCAAATCACAAAAAATTTAAGCAGACAATGTTTCAAAGCCGACTTTTTTGTTGTTGTCGTTTTCGTACTAACAGACCTGAAGACCTATCAGCATGCCAATTTTCAGATCTCTAGGTCATTTAGAAGTGGTCGAACAATTCGCGGACGAACGCACTTGCATTATATTTACATAGGTATTCACGTATGCCGGCGGAAAACACTGAACTTTAAAAGCGTCGCTACGTCATTAAGCATTGCGTCATTACCAGTTTGATTGTAACCTGTCCTTTCATCCAATGAGAGGAGAGTGCTAAAAATAGCTGCGTCACCATGGCAGCAGATCACAGGACCAGAACTTTCCTGTGTGGTTAACTCTGAAGCCAAGGGTAAGCCGTTCGTTCCTTTCCTTTGAGTCTTTTAAAAATGCTTAAAAATCAGAAAATGACTTTTTCTTAAAAAAAAATTTGTAAAAGAGGGATGATAGTCGTGAGTTTATGCTGTAAAAATTGCAATGCTTTATGGTTTGCTATATATCCGTTTTTTTAAATGGATCCCATCGCGAAATTGAGAATTTTGTGAAACTTAGAAATTTAATTTCTCGTGAACTAAATTGAAAGTAAAAAAAAGTTCGACGATGTGCAAAATTTCGGCCATGGCCCTACATTCCTACAAAATTTCGGCCATGGCCCTACATTCCTACAAAGTTTCGTGGTTCTGTCGCTGTTAGTGTGTCCGGAACGCGAACTGATAGCACTTTTTTCCTTACCTTAACATTGAAATACAATAGCTCTTAAAGTATGGCCAGAGTCGAAAAATGATGTATTTCAGCGTGTTCTCTGAACAATTCTCTACAAACGATGTAAATTTCATGTTTTTGTGTTCAATCATTTTTGCGCTGCGAGCTAAGAAAGCGTGAGTGTCGCGCTATTTCTATAACGGCGGCGGCAGTTACTTTTTTTTTTATAATAGAGAGATGTTTAATTATCTTCCGATTTATATTTTAAACTTCCCTCTCTTCGAATATTCCAACCCGATTCAAAGAGATCAACGATTTGCGAACATTATCGTCCATAGGTGGGTTTGACAGCCACCAAGTGGACAACATCATCAACAGGGCAGAATTAACCGTCACCAACCCTAGTACGCAGAGTAGTAAACAATTTCTCCAGTATGTTGGATCATGCCCTTACATCCCAGGTTTCTCATACTTTTTAAAAAACACCCTCAGAAAACTCGGGCTTGACTTAGGCATCAAGGCTGCGAAAACGATTGCCTCATACCGCACACTCGAAAAACTAATTACCACTCATCTTCAAGACGCCGGAGTCTACGCAATCCCTCTTGAGTACCCTGACGGCTCAATCAAGGAGTGCATTGGCATGACAAAACGCTCGCTCGAAATACGACTCTAGGAGCATAAACGTGACGTAATGTACGGAAGACTCACAACGGCATTATCGAGAGATGTCAAGAACCATGCCGCCACACCTAGCTGGCAAAAAAATCCGAAAAGTAGCCCCATACACAAATGCTAGAGCCACAGCTTATAGAGAGACAGTAGAAATCCTGTCAAACCCCGACGTCTGCAATGTAGAAACCTCTATAGAGTTGCGACGTCTGGCACTCTATCCTGGGCATCCCGAAACGCTAAATCATGCATCAAGTGTCACATGCGCGTGACAATGTAATTGTTAAAGCAGTTTTACTTTATTCTGTGTTTAAATTTTGAAAACTTCTGGAACTGTTTGTATTGGGTTGTCGGAAAAGTCATGACGTATTGTAGCCATGTTTTGCAAAGGTCATTTATTGATAAAAAGAACAAAGATCAATCAATGATATAATATCCGTTTGGTTTGATAACCTTTAGCCATCTTTCAGTGAGCTGCAGAGTGCCTCGTTCATAGAAGGGCCTGTCTTTCGTGACGAAAAACTGTACAAGGTGCTGATTTACAGCCTCATCTGAATTGAACGTTATATAACGCAAGGACTGTTGAAGAGAGCGAAACAAGTGGAAGTCTGACGGCGCAAGGTTAGGCGAGTATGCTGGGTGTGGCAATACATCCCACCCAAACTCCAATAATTTTTGGCGGTTGATCAAACTTGTGTGTGGTCTCGCGTTGTCGTGATGGAACACAACACTTTTACGATGAACGAGCTCTGGACGTTTCTGGCTGATGGATTCGTTCAAACTGTCCAATTGCCGACAGTACACATTCGAATTGATTGTTTAGTTCCGTGGTAGGAGCTCGAGAAACACGACACCTTTAAAATCCCACCACACTGAGACCAGAACCTTCTGCTGATGAGTGTCTTCTTTGGATGTCGTTTGAGGCGAAGCAGCACTTCGGGACCAAGACCATTTGTGCAGCACATTGTTGTACATAATCCACTTTTTGTCACCAGTTATCAGTCGCTTCAAAAAAAAAAAAAGGATCGTTTTCCTCGCGTTTAATGAGCGTATCGCAGATATTCATAAGCACCGTCAATTGAGTTTCTTTGAGTTCATGAAGAACCCACGCATTGAGCTTGCTTACGTATCCCAGCTTCTTCAGGTGGTAGTGAGTGCTTGAATCATGGATGTGCAATGCGTCTGCAATCTCTCGGGCCGTGTAACGTGGGTTTGACTCGATCAATGCCTTGATTTGGTCGTCATCATCCTCGGTGGGCCTCCCGGAACGAGGAGCATCGTTGAAGTCAAAATCACCAGCACGGAATTTTGCGAACCACCGCTGGCACTGACGTTCTTGTAGAACATTATCACCGTACACTTTACGCAACTTTTCACAAGCTTGAAGCGCGTTCTTCTCTTTACGGAAGTAAAACAGTAAAATATGGCGGAAATGCACAGTTTGGTCTTCCATCTTCAACTTGAAAATCTCCGCAAATCAACCAAACCGATCATTATTTCTTTAAGACTGCAGCTAGAACTGACACCTGTCGAATGCCATAGCAATAACAGGGCTGCGCATGTCTCTAGTACTTCCAAAACCGCCCAACCGCTATCGGGTGCCAAAATACGTCATGACTTTTCTGACAACCCAATATTTCTAATTTCGTGTTTATATTTAGCTTTGCTTCTTGAAGAAGCCACCCGTGAGTGGCGAAAGCTTGCTTGTACGCTGTAGTTTGTATTCTACGCCATTAAAAAACGAATTTCAACCATTTACTGTTACGAAACGTTCGTGAACGTTCACGACAAAACAAAATGTTAAAATTGAAAACTTTTCTCCTCTGTGGAGCTTAACGCTCTTCGGTTTGGTTTAACGTGGTTTCTGCAACCAAAATCCACGGTTTTCAGAATACACACAACTGAAACGCATGAAACTCCGTAGGTATGTAAACATCATCAAATTCCCATACTTTGTGGCTCCACGACTAAGAGAAACAGGGTATCTCCAGAAGTCTTATTAACCACCTTGGTTATAAAACGCATTGTGATTCGTCGGAGCAGGACACGAGTTTGGAGAACTTCCCCGTCGAAGAAGTATTTACTCAAAGGGTCAAAATGACGTGTGGACCATACTTTGTAAATTTAGAGGCCGCGATACGATCATACCACCCAATATTCCGTTCACAGGGTATGGTGTTCGGTGTTGATGAGAAGGTTGGTGTCCTTGCTGGTACCCTAGAGGAGCAAATTTCCTTACCAGGGACGAATTGGATCGACGAAACCAGGCCAGAAATTTTGGTATTACAGAGAGTATCTGGTCCACTACAGATGCACACGTACCCACAGGCAAACACCTCACAAATACCCTCATGTTAACTCCTGGATGGAAGAGAACTGTTGAAATATGAATTGTAAAACTAATTCAGTTGCGAACAAATTTTAGCAGCAATTTAAGGGAGAAAGAATTTTAAAAATCCACTAATGAGTGAGTGTAGCATATCAAACATGTTTAAAACAGGGTGTTGTATCAGATGATTATATTTATTTGGTCACTGATCGTTTAATGTCCAACAGTATTCGTACCATCTCCTTGAATAAATGCCTTTTTTTAAGTCTATCCGTTATTTTGACCTATGAGCTACCAATTTGATCCATGAACCAGTACCGGTAAATCATTGGATTATTATTATTATTTTTTTAAGATAAAGGCGGGTTTGACACGGATGTTGGAACATATCTGCCAAAGAATCGCTTTGTGCTCTATATCTGAACGTAGATGAGGGAGTGGGGATGGTGGACCATCATAATTGTTACTTGTGACTCCTTCAAGATCACAAAAGGAGGATAGGGCCAATCAATGTCCCTCTGGCCTGCGCTTAACCATAGTTTAATAATACACTCATCGTCAAAAACTTAGTTGCATCCAGAAGGAAGCAACCGATAGGAAAAATTTGGTGGGTAGGTTTGACATCGTGAGACGTGCAAATGATTCAAGTATCACGCTCGGCTGTGCATGTGACGCAAGCAAGGAGGGGTCGTAGCGCTGTGCCTGACCGGCTATATAAGGTCGTCCCATTGCGCGTGTTGCCATTTTGACTCTTGCTGGTGTGATGGTTGCACCCTTTGCAAGTGAAGTACGGAGAAAAGTTCGGAAGCGATTCAAGCAGTTGGAGGAGTTCTAGAGGACCCGTATCGTCGGGCTCTGGGAAGCAGGATGATCTTATGGCAGTATTGCGCGCCATACCGGTCGTGCGAATATCACCATAGCACGTTGTTAGCGGCAGTGCATAGAACAATGCACACCGCAGCAAAAGGAATGGTCTGAGAGACCTAGACAAACCACGGAGAGAGAGGATCGACAGATTGACCGACATGCGCGGAGTGACCAAACAGCCACGATTTCTGATATCCAGCGAGCAGTGGTGCCCTCCACGCATCGCCCGATTAGTGCCAGCACCATTGGCAGACGGCTGCGTGAAGTAGGACTACACGCACACAGACCGTTACTACGACTGCCTTTAACACCATTGCATCGTCGTCAAAGACTGCAATGGTGTCGTGCCAGAGTGTCATGGAGCCACTCATAATGGCAGCTTGGGATCTTCAGTGACGAGTCCCGCATTTTTCTTGGAGGAGACGACACCGAATCCTTGTGTGGAAGTACCGTGGTCAGCGCCAAGATGAACAGTTTGTGTGTCGAGCGGTACACGTCCAGAAGGCTTGGTGTCATGGTGTAGGGTGCAATTGCCTACGATACCAAATCACCTTCGGTGTTCATTACAAGCACTTTGACTGCCCAACGTTACGTTAATCAGGTGCTGCAACCAGTGGTCCCACCTTCTCTGAACGCCCACTCCGGTGCGATTTTCCAACAGGACAACGCTCGACCGCCTACAGCTGCTGCCTCGGGAGCTTGCCTTCAAGGCACTGACACTCTCCATGGCCAGCCGTATCGCCAGACCTATCGCCGATTGAAAATGTGTGG
Organism: Macrothele yani; assembly: GCA_039090855.1. Taxonomy (NCBI): domain Eukaryota; kingdom Metazoa; phylum Arthropoda; class Arachnida; order Araneae; family Macrothelidae; genus Macrothele; species Macrothele yani. The sequence continues at coordinate 141,524,542 of CM077027.1, read as the reverse complement.
GATGCTATTGGACGCGCTATCCACACTCTATCCCTACCACACAATCTGCAGGAACTGTGTGAGAAGATTCAAACTGCATGGGATGGCTTACGGCAGGACACCATTAGGAACCTATACAACTCCCTACCGAGACGTCTGGCATGCTGTGAGAGTAAACATGGCTGCCCGACGCCATACTGAGAGACACTACTTATTAGCGTGTAGCTCAATAAATATTGCCCATATTAGTCTCAATGTTTAATCATGTATTGTTTCTGGTAACCTTTACCTTTCTCCTGAATAGCATTGCAATCTGACACGGCCTTATGGGTGCAACTAATTTTTGGACGATGAGTGTATATCTAATCCAGTGCCCTATGCTTAACCGTAGTTATATTTTTTTACTTATAACAGCGTGCTCTGTTCGAGCCCAAATTTTTCATTGAAATAGAGAGAAATTTGCTTTTGTTAATTTAGATCAAACGCCCAACATACACCGGCGTGCAAAAATTAAGGACGAGAAGGTTTTTCGAATGTAACGTCTTGCAGAAGTGCTCTACATCGACTCAAATCATACCGTAAGATACACAAGATGTAAGAATATGGGACAAGTGAGCAAAACCGTCCAAACAAGGAATCCAAAGGATACAAAGGCACTTTATTAAAAAGGTAGCTTCGAGCACAACTGGACAGAAGACAGAAACGTCCATGTGACAGGCGGCTGCCAAGAAAAATCCAGTCTTTAGTAGGGGATATGATCACCCCTGACTGCGTTGCAGGATTTACAACGTCTGTCCATGCTGAGGACGAGGTTGTCAAGGAGCTGTTGAGGCATCGCGGCTCATTCCTCTTGTAGCGCCTATCGCAGCTGCGGAATCGTTGCTGGCGGCTGGTGACATGCTGCCAAGCGTCTCCCGAGAAGGTCCCACACGTGTTCGATTGGATTTAGGTCCGGGAACTTTGCGGGCCAATCAATGCGTTGAATATCTTTACTCTCCAACAGCTCTGCGACAGCCACTGTACGATGAGGTGTAACGTTGTCGTTCATGAAGAGGAACTCAGGACCCACAGCACTTCTAAACAGACGCACGTGAGGCCGGAGAACATCGGCACAATAGCGGACACCAGTGAATGAACCTCGTTGGAAGATGTGGAGGTAAGCACGGCTACCAAACATGATACCGCCCCAAACGAGAACTCCGCTACCTCCAAACAGGTCCCTTTCGATGATGTTGGAGGTGTGATTGCGTGTTCCCTGCTGTCTCCAGATGTGTATACGTCCAGAATCGCTCGTCAGACTAAATCGGTTCTCATCCATAAAGAGAGCTCGACCCCATTGCTGATGTGTCCAGTTCTTGTGTTCCTGGCACCACAGAAACCGCCGTCTCCGATGAGCCGCCGGCTTTAATGGCACACACCGTACTGTTCGTCGTGCCTCCTGGCCACGGTAAAACGCGATAACGGACGTCTAGTCGTCTGTTGCATGTGCCTTGCGATTTCTCCCTTTGTCTGCCGTCTGTCTCTTCTCACCTGTAGGACAATATACCGGTCGTCCGCCGCCGTGGTTGCTCGTGGACGACCACTCCTAAACTCTCGGACAGCTGTTCCTGTCGTTTGAAATGCTCTCCAAGCTCGTGAAACGATGCTGTGAGCGATCCCGAACTCCTCGGCCACACTAGTCACACTTCGACCTTCGTCCAACTTCCCAATGACGCGACCTCGGGTAAAGTCATCCAGATGCCACCTACTGAATTGCCTGTTGGCCATATCACACGGTGGCAGCAACTCGACGTCGTTCAAACCGATGTACACCGTGCAATAGCTTTCTCCGAATTGCTGAGCGTACTCCGCCCGTGTGCTTTATACCCTTCCGACACCCCCTCCCCGTACGTCATGATGCATATATACGTATGCTCTACCGTACCGGACCTTATTCTATCTCCTGAGTGGTCTTTCGGTCCGTTCTGCCTGCTCGTTCTGCTGTTATGCTAATTTCTCCTCTTCGTCCTTAATTTTTGCACACCAGTGCATATAGAGATAGAAATACTGAGTATGTTTGAAGTAAAAGTAAGCGTCATTAACGCTATACATTTATTATAGTGTATTTAATAATACAAATGTACAATTAAAAACATTTTAAATATTACTCCCCCCAACGAGTCAACAGAGAACGAGAGAAAAAAAAATGAAAGAAAGAAGAATTGAGAGATATAATAACAGTGAGTGGGAGGAGAAACTTGTTTCCGTTATGAAAGAAAATATGCTTCCATTATTTGAAATTGAAACGTAGAAGTGCCGAAAAGAGTTGTAACGTCGAAAGACATTTTTAAAACTTGGTTTGGGGTTTTAACGACTACCGTGAGCAACACGGTATGTTTTAAGAAGTCGCCTGTCTCTAATTTAGGGATACTGATTCGAGGGATGGAAGAGAGGAAGAGCAGGGCTGTAGCTAACAAGGAACTAAAAGCAGGGATGTTGCCAAGGAAGTGTAAGAATGGACTGGTGCCCATCCTGAGATTTTCTTGTCCACCCTGCCACTCACCCAGTTCAAGACGTGCCATTTTTCAATTTTTTTTTTACTTTAAAATATAATCTGAACTGTGCCAAGTAATAATGAGACTTGTGTTTTTTGTCGTGTAGCCCTACGTATTTTCCCGATAAGAAGGGCATTTTTTACTTCTCCTTGCAAAAGTTATCAAAACAACATTCCAGGGTCATCAAAATTCTAATTGTTCTCCACTCTTCCAAATCCTTAGTTTAAGTTTTTTTATGTATTATTTCTCGTGTGTAGTATGGTGGGGAGCAACGGAGGAGGGTGATAGGAATTCACTGAGAGCGGCCATTACCGAATGCTCTGAACAGAACAGGGCTGACGATTGCTTCGGGTGCAAAACAAGGTTGCTGGCTTGAAGGAAGGGAGTTAAGGAGGAGGACGGTGACGTATCTGCGTGTCTTTATTTCCCCTCAATCCTAATCTATGAAAAAACTTTGCTTTCAGACTCTTCTCCTGGACATAAAATTTTCTCCTAATCAGCGCATGCTGCTGCTGTTTGTGGCAGCAGTAGCATGTGCTAATATTCTATAGCATGCACTGCCAAAGACCTTGGAGAGAATAGACTGGCAAACCTGATGCTAGTTCTGGTGCGAATGCGAACCAACAAATTTCTAGATCAAAATTTAATTAGCGAGTTCTCAATTTCGATGAAAATCAGCTATGAAACAGAAAATACGCCGCTGTACAACGAACTCCTGATACGCGAAGTTTCAACAATGCGAATTTAAACATACCGCACTATCGTTCCTTCATATTACCTTAATCACCCCATTTTGTTCCTCAAATTGTTTTATTGAAAAATATTTTTACCACATGTGCTCATGAAAAATGAATATCGCTTTTCGTCAGACATGCAGAGCTTTTTATATCCATTATTAAAATATATAAACATTTTTTAAAATTATCTTGTAAAAGATCAAAAAGGAGAACATAGCACAAGATAGGCACTGAAATACTGGTAAACAAGCTTTGTTTTTCTTCCTGCAATTATGATTTAGTCAAGTGCTAGCTTTAATATGTACTGAATGTAAACAAACTGTTCTGTAATCAAATGATGTTTTAACCTACTCAGGGCCCTCCGGTGGCGCAGTGGTCTAAGCGATGGCCTCTGATCATTCGTCCGAACGGGGCCGGGTTCGAATCCCGGTTAGGCATGGATGTTGTGTTTGTCTTACGGCACTGGCTCTCTCCCTTCCCTGGAACCAGTGACCCTAAATTAGGGACGGGCGACTACTTATAGCCCATTGAGTTGCTCACGGTGGTCGTTAAACCTCCAATCAAAAAAAAAAAAAATAACTTACTCAGCACGGAATACATCGATCTCCATGAGTGTAACTTTTACCGATGAGATTGTAGGATGTTTCTCTCGATAGCCAATCTGAGAATGTGCTGCGTTATTTTTTTTTTATTGGATGTTTAACGACCACCGTGAGCAACTAAATGGGCTAGCAGTCGCCCGTTCCTAATTTAGGGCCACTGGTTTCAGGGAAGGGAAAGAGCCAGTGCCGTAAGACAAACACAACATCCATACCTCGCCGGGATTCGAATCCGGACGCGTAATTTGCATTTCGACATGTACTGCGCCGCAGGTGGCCTAATGGGCAACGTTCGTGACTGCCACGGAAAAGACCTCAGGTTCGATCCCAGGCAGGTACGAACGCTCGATCCACTAAATACCCGCCGTGCGTCGGATGGGCAGGTTAAGCCGTCGGACCCCGGGTACTGGCAACCTGGTAATAAATAAGGGCGTCTTCCTCCCCCTTTCTACTTCGCTTCCGTGTAACTTTCCTATCGGGCACTCTACCCCAAATCAGACACTCCCTTCCTCAAATCCTCTACAATCAATCAATCGACATGCAGTGCGCGATTACGTTCTCTAGACGAATCACATGCTAGCCAGAGATTCAGGATTTCGCTTAAGGGGAGGAGCTGGAAACTGGGGCCACGTGGCAACTTAGTATGACCCAGCTAACCCACTATTTTCAGGTGGTGCTTTATATGTAAACTGCGCGTTGAATTAAAGAACGGCAATGCTTTTCAGTTGCGGCTTCAGAATTTTGCAGACAATACTCATACCTCCTGGATTGTGAGGAGCACTGTTGCATGCAGTGAAAGATCAAAATTTGTTTTCAACAGAGATTATGTCTGTCAGCATTCAGGACATGGAAAATATAAAAAGGTAAGGGTTCAGTATTTACTAAACAAAATTATTAAAAAAATGATAAATAAAATAAAATAATAATAATAAATAAAAAATAAATGGTAAAAATTAAAACGTAAATAATAAGAGTAAATAAAAAGTAAATAATAAAAATTAAAAAGTAAATAATAACAGTAAATAAAAAGTAAATAATAACAGTAAATAAGAAGTAAATAATAACAGTAAATAAGAAGTAAATAATAATAAATAAAAATTTATAATAACAAATAATATTATCTGTTTCTTTTTTACAAGGATGAAGAAAAATAAGAATAAATAAGAAGTAAATAATAAAAATTAAAAAGTATATAATAAGAGTAAATAAAAAGTAAATAATAAAAAGTAAATAATAATAGTAAATAAAAAATAAATAATAATAAATAAAAGTATATAACAAATAATAATAATAATATCTGTTTCTTTTTTAGAAGGATGAAGAGCTGACAAAAAAAAAATAAAAACTGCAAAGCAAGTTTATCCATAATAGTAAAACGGGATAGTAAAGATGTTCGCTACAAAGATGCATATGTTAAGAAGGCCTCACTGCTATCATAGAAGTAAATCATAACCACCATTTAATAGAAAATGCTGAAGTTTGGACTTGGCTTAGAAGGAGTGATGAAACCAGGGATATTTTTCTCAATTATTTTAATAAAGGTAAGCAGCATTATTATTGATGTTGTGTCATAGATTCCTTTTTTACTAATAATACTGAAATTTTACTGTGAAGGATTTCATACAAGAGCGTTTTTCTGTAACCATTCTCTTTGCACGGAGCAGGTGATGATCATTGCATGGGAAGCTTGTGTGCCCCCTAGCTTGATATTTTTTCCCCCATAATTGTTTAATTCCTGCATCTCTAAATTAACTACTAACATTAAGCAGATAGGCCCAGGGTAGAGATTCTTACTTATACACAAGCTTCACCCCCATAAATAGTGCTCGGTGAGAGCTACTAACCAACTAATTCCCTAATAGCTACATTTTTTTTTCAGTTTTAAAAAGACAAAAATTGGTTGGAGATACAAAAACCTCCTTGGAGAAACCTATTTACTTATAATACTGATCCTTTTTTACTAATAATACTGAAATTTTACTGTGAAGGATTTCATGCAAGAGCGTTTTTCTGTAACCATTCTCTTTGCACGGAGCAGGTGATGATAATTGCATGGGAAGCTTGTGTGCCCCCTAGCTTGATATTTCCCCCCATAATTGTTTATTTCCTGCATCTCTAAATTAACTACTAACATTAAGCAGATAGGCCCAGGGTAGAGATTCTTACTTATACACAAGCTTCACCCACATAAATAGTGCTCGGTGAGAGCTACTAACCAACTAATCCCCTAATAGCTACATTTTTTTTTCCAGTTTTAAAAAGACAAAAATTGGTTGGAGATACAAAAACCTCCTTGGAGAAACCTATGAACAACAAACGGTGTTAAAACTAAAATATCACCATTCCAAAATATGTTAGGGCTAATCAGCCACCACCTGAAAATAGTGGGTAGCTGGGTAATACTAGGTAGCCACGTGACCCAGTTTCTAGCTCCGCCCCTTAAGCGAAATCCTGAATCTCTGGCTAGCGTGTGATTGGTCTAGAGAACGTTATCGCGCACTGCATGTCGAAATGCGAATTACGCAATCCGGACCCTTTTCGGATGAATGATCAGAGGCCATCGCTTAGACCACTGCGCCACCGGGGTCGGCTGAGTTATTTTCAATCGTGCACCTTGTATGCAACGATTGTGTAGCAACATTTGCCAAAATTCACTTCGCCAAGCTGTTACCCATTGGCACCTTGTATTCAAAGATTGTATGCTGTAAGCAAGAACAGAATAGCTGTGTTTATCACAACCACAGCAAACTGAATGGGTGAAAATAGAGAAAATTCACTTCACCCAGCTGTGATCGAATAAAATGAGAATTGCATGACCACCTAGCACTTTGACATGAGCAACCTTACATTTGAAATTGTTCTGCTAACACACTCACACCTTGATATTGTGCAGTGGCTCAACATTACTTGATAACCATGTCACATGGGCTTGCAAACCTGACATACTGGGTTATTAAACCACAAAAATCTTGCACTTAACATAAGAATCAGCTTTCAGGGGTCACAAATGCTTTGTATTTGTAGCTTCCGAGGGGAGGTGAAATTTGAAATGTTCAATGAACGTTGCCGATTCACTGTCCAGAGAAGCGGAGAAAGTTTGCGCATGTTTTTCGCCACATTTCTGGCAAGTTAATTCAAAATATGATTAAAATTTTTGAATCAATAATTCATATTAGTTTCCAACTGGTGTGTTTCACCAAATTAAAAAAAAGTAGGGTAATAATTTATATAATCTTTCCAAAAGAACTGGAGCGTACAAATTTTTTTTACGCAGAGAGCCTTGGAGGCTTTTCATCATGTTGGACAATCTTATTCAAAAAATGATTAAACATTTAAATCCATAGCAGAAAATAGTTTCGAACTTGCGTTTTTCAGGAAATTAGAAGAAATGTGAGGCAATACAAATACTTCATCTTTCCACAGCCGCCCCGGTGGCGCAGTGGTCTAAGGCGCTGGACTCTGATCATTCGTCTGTAAGGGGTCCGGGTTCGAATCCCGGTCAGGCATAGATGTTGTGTTTGTCTTACGGCACTGGCTCTCTCCCTTCCCTGGAACCGGTGACCCTCAATAAGGGACGGGCGACTGCTTATAGCCCATTGAGTTGCTCACGGTGGTCGTTAAACCTCCAATCAAAAAAAAAGTCTTTCCACAAGGTAGGAACACACATGAATAGTTATTTTCATTAGGTTTTGGGCAATCTTATGCAAAAAATGTGATTAAAAATTTAAATTCATAGGAGAAATTAGCTTCCAACTGGTCTTTTTCAGCAAATTATAAGAAATGTGAGGCAATAAATGTATTTCATCTTTCTACAGGGGTGGAACAGCATGTCGCTTTTTACATGGGCGATTGTCGAGCTGTATTTGCATTTCTAGTGTTCCCAGGCACAAGTTAGAAATTCTGATGTCACGAAACACACAGTTTTTGATATTTTCAGTATCTCATGTTCGAAAATCTCAATAGCAAACAATCCTTAGGCTCCAAATGTGATTATTTGGATGTCAAACATGTGTTTCGAGGTTTGATTTTTTGAACACATAATACAAAAAATTGAAATGAACAAGAGAGGGTGTTCAAAACTTTTTAATAGTCCTATATTTTAACCAAAAAACATTGTTCTACAGATAATTATTATATTTTGAACATGTTGTAATGTCCGTAGATTCCTTCATACTTAAAACATATATTCCTTCATACTGGCAAAAAGCATCATCTATGCAATTTCAGCCAAATCATCATCATCATCATCATTGTCAACCATTATCAATCCACTGCTGGACGAAGGTCTCCCCAGGTTTCCCCCACAACGGTCTGTCTTGTGCCAGTCTCCTCCATGTCACCCCTGCATACTTTTGAATTTCATTCACCCATCTCCCATGTGGTCTTCTTCTGGGTCTTTTCCTGTCCCTTGGAATCCAATCTAAAATTTTTACATTATGAAAAAAAATGAGGAAAACATTTAACTTGCGAAAATATCCGTTTTTTTTATGTCGGCCGTAATGTTACATCCATGTCTAACACAGGTCCTGACCGAAACCTAACAAACTGCCGCCCCGGTGGCGCAGTGGTCTAAGGCGCTGGCCTCTTATCATTCGTCCATAAGGGGTCTGGGTTCGAATCCCGGTTAGGCATGGATGTTGTGTTTGTCTTACGGCACTGGCTCTCTCCCTTCCCTGGAACCAGTGACCCTAAATTAGGGACGGGCGACTGCTTATAGCCCATTGAGTTGCTCACGGTGGTCGTTAAACCTCCAATAAAAAAAAACAAAAAAAAAAACCTAACAATATTTATTTTTTATGTCAACTATTTAAAGCACGATTTGCAACACGCAAGAAACCAGCATATGCCTTTTTTTTTTTTTTTTTTTTTAATTGGAGGTTTAACGACCACCGTGAGCAACTCAATGGGCTATAAGCAGTCGCCCGTCCCTAATTTAGGGTCACTGGTTACAGGGAAGGGACAGAGCCAGTGCCATAAGTCAAACACAACATCCATGCCTCACCGGGATTCGAACCCGGACCCCTTACGGACGAATGATCAGAGGCCACCGCTTAGACCACTGCGCCACCGGGGCGGCACCACATATGCTTAGGAACAGCTTTCAGTCCTCACTAATGGCGGAACATCCGGTTTTCAAAAACTGACGGATGTAGCTAGGTATTTGCCTCTCCAAGGTCTTTGTGAACTGCATTCAGTTATTTCGAAAAAAATAATCACAATGAAAAAAATGCGTAATGTTTAATAAATCCTCCTACAGAAAAAAATAAAATTATTACAAACCTATTCAGAAAAAATAATAAGGCCCAACAGAAAGTAAAATGACTAACTCATCCACATTAATAATAAATAAATAAGCATCGTGAAATTTGTGATGTACCTTGCACGCCAGCGGTGTTAACAGGAATTTTCGGCTCCGTGGTAAGACACCCGATTTACAATCGTGAGATCGCTGGTTCAAATACCGCTGGAACGAGTGAGGAAGGTTTTGTTGTGTCGGACTGGTACTCTGGAAGGGCGTATTTCCCGTTAATTAACGCCTCTTATTTTTTATTTTACAGTCTAGCACACATGACGTGTGATGGACGTATCTAGACTCGCGTCCATTTAGCGTCTCTTTAGCGTCTATACGTTCAATCCAATAAACGTAGATTAAACGTAATCGGATAAGACTTTGGGCAGCCATTGGATATCCGGATTACGTAAATTAAACATAAAAATAAAATGTATATGGAGGACGTCGAATGGACGTCTATTAGATGTGAATGTGTTACTGGCTCCAGGGAAGGGAGAGAGCCAGTGACAAAAAACAAACAAAATAAATGCTTCACCGGTATTCGAACTCGATCCCATCGCAGACGAATGGTTAGTAGCCAGCGCTTATACCACTGTGCCACTGGGGCTGCAAAGACATTTCCGAAACACCCACGAGAGATACGAGTTCACTACGGAAAGTACAACGCTTGTTTGAGAATACCTGAAAGCAAAGTATTTTGATTCTTATTATGACATTTAAAAAACTTTCTTACCTTATATATAAAAAGCTATGTCGAGTCATACAACTGAGATGCTAAATGAAACTTTCATTATAACTGGTCTCATCTGAAGCAGAGTCAAATCGCCGCCCCGGTGGCGCAGTGGTCTAAGGCGTTGGCCTATGATCATTCGTCCGAAGGGGTCCGGGTTCGAATCCCGGTGAGGCATGGATGTTGTGTTTGTCTTACGGCACTGGCTCTCTCCCTTCCCTGGAACCAGTGACCCTAAATTAGGGACGGGCGACTGCTTATAGCCCATTGAGTTGCTCACGGTGGTCGTTAAACCTCCAATCAAAAAAAAAAAAAAAAAAAAAAAAAAAGAGTCAAATCATAAAAAAAAAAATCTTTCGATAATAAATTACAATTTCAATGAACTTTTGACAAAGGAAGTACACATGACATGTTTTTTTTATTGGAGGTATAAAAACCACTTTGAGCAACCCAGTGGGCTATAAGCAGTCGCTCATCCCTAATTTAGGGCCATTGGTTCCAGGGAAGGGAGGGAGTCAGGGCCGTAAGACGAACACAACTTACACGCCTCCCCGGGATTTGAACCCAGATCCATCTCGAACGAATGATCAGAAGCCATCGCTTAGACCGCTCTGCCACCGGGGTGGACTTTCATGTGTTTGTATATTCACATTTGATTTTTCTTGGTTTGAACTCAATAAAAGTATTTCCTAAAAAATGATTCTACTTATGAGGTGGATTATTTAACAGAATCCTAGAATTTTTTTCTTTGTTTTTCAGAAGGGAGTTGCAAGAATATTACACTTTCACATGCAGTCAATTTCAAGAAATGTATTCGTTCATTTCATGTAGCTGTACATTGTTTCCTTCAATTGAAAAAGAAAAGTAAATAATGGTAGTTCTTACTTCTTATTCCTGCGCTCGTTATTCGATCTGGCAGTCATGGTAATGATGTGACGCTTGCGCATATTGAGCTACAGCCGCCAAAAAAAGGGACTCCCAACAGGGAGGCATTTTGGATGAATCGTTTTGTTTTTATGTTGTTGTGACTGAAGTTAAAAACCGATCTGGTTTGTGTAAGTTCGGAGGGTTTTTACTGCTTGGAAGATTGTGTCGGAAATGTGTTTTTAAGTTAGGAGACTGTTATAGATCATTTCCTGTTGTTTACAAATAGAAAATACCCAGCCATCTCTTTTTGTAGCAGACATAATATAACATAATTTTATGTTTTCCATGTGACAGTTTGAATCGTTTGATCGAGTAAGCAAAAACGAAAATTATTACCTTAAATATAGTTAATTTCTTTCGTATTAGTGTACAAGTTTAGTTTTAAAAGGCGTTAAGCATACGAATTTTGCATATCAAGTAGTTAAATGTTACAACTTGTCAGTCACTAGACTGTATAAATTAGGCTTTATTAACCGAAACATCATTATCAGAACCATTTCATGTGTGTTGATTTCAGCCGTAGTTATATTAGCTCCATTCAGCACATGCTAATCAGGTGATGCCAGGACCTGACTGATTTTGTGTTGTTTACAGTTCATTGTAACATGGCGATTGTGTGTGTACCATTCGTTACTGGTTTTTTAAATTACGCTTTTTCACATCGTTGTTAATGTAGACATGTGGTATTTTTGAAGTGATTTTTTTATGGCAGTGTGTAGTTTTATAATTCTATACTGCTACAATTAGTAGCCATTTTAATTCGTGCAAATTTATTGCATTAAATCGCAACGTAACTATTCGGTTTTTGGTACTTCCCCAAAGGGAGAAATTAACCATTGTTTTAGCGTGATCGAAATGCTGTTAGTCATATTTATACCAAAATATAGCAAACTGTTAATAAGTCAGATATTCCGTTGACGTCTAAATGTGTTGGATGAATCAGCTGCATAGGGATATGAGATTCTTCTGTAGCTATTTCAAACTTCCAGATTTGTTTCCTACTTTGGGGATTTGTTTCCTACTTTGGGGATTTGTTTCCTACTTTGTCCTGTGGTTCTTTAGAACAAAATCAGGATCTACTTGGTGTTAATTCATCTAAATCAAGATTGTAATTTGTACTGTGTTGAAAACCAAACTTGCATATTTTTGTGTTTGGGATATGCAGTAGCACAATTTGAGATTGTCATTTTTGTTGTGTAAATTAAAAAAAGTTTGATTCAGGAAGGAGTGATTTTTTTCTTCAAAATGTTAGTATTCCAAACTTCTGACAATAAGGTGTTGCTTTGTGCTTGTTAACCTTTACCATTGTGGAGTATTTCATTTTATTCAGATCCTGTTTTAGTTTGTGTGCATGAAAAAAATGCAAGTGAAATGGGATGTTGGTAGAGGTATTAGGTAAAACAAGTTGCTAAAACTCCATAATTTCATTATGAGATGTTAAAGTAGTCATCCATTTGTAAACATATTTGATTTGATGAAGTACTTCATGTGTAATAAATTGAAATGCATATAAATAAAAAAAATATGCAGTGATCATTGGTATTTCATATTGCAGTGCTATATTGTTCTGAGGCTTTGTATGTGTTTTATGCTATGATCTTTGAACTTAATTCATCCTATACTGATTTTTTTTGGTGGATTTGGCAGTTCTAGCTTTCGTTCTGCTTCGTGGGCTGATGGTACATGTATGCAATTATTTTACTGCCCTTGTGTTAACTTTCATTAATGGCAGCAGTACAGGAGAGCTACACCATTAAAAGCTGTTGTGTCTGTTGGTTTGTAGTATTTTAAGATTAAGGTAGAGGGGTATCATACATTTTCTGCATATTTTAATTGTTTATGTTAGCTGTAGCATGATGTAGATTTAAACCAGAGGTGTTCATGACACCTGAAAGTTTTCACCTGATGTCTGCATTTTCAAATTATATTTTTATTGTGAAGCTTTCATCTCTTTAGTAAAGCAACAAGTACAGTGTGCAGATTTTTTCTGTAAATTGCTTACTGTAAAATAAGAATAATGAAGACACTGACTTAGATTTTTGGCACTAGTGCCTTGTGATCTTTTGAATGAACCTTCAATCAAAGACTTTGATGCAGCATTTCAGTGCAAAATCAAATAGACACATATAGTGTTGAAACTTTAAGGGAGACTGGAAAGTGAGTGATGTGCATTTGGGTAAGTGCAGCTTTAAAAAACACACCATATAAGTTAAAGTGATGTAGTTTTTATAAGATGTATTTACTCATCAGTGTTTTCATTGCTTTTGATGCACTATAAGATAAAGCTGATCTTTCTGAAAATAAAATCCAAATATATGAAAAAATCCTGAAAATATAATCCTGTATATATAACTTATTTCAAAATGCAGCCATTAATACAAGTATATATACTTGCTAGTTTTAGTTACGGATTTTTAACTAAATTGTTGAGCAATATCTGCAAAATAATAGATTATTTTTAATTGCTGAAAGTCACAATTCCTCGTGTAATTTTTGTGTAGATCGATCATAGTTTTCTCTCGAAAAATGGAGGTGGCACCTCAAAATTCAGTGGGTTTTACCCTTGATGAAAAGCAATAGCTAAATTAGTGAATAGAAAATATAACTTTTAGTGTGCTGTATGTTTCAAACATATGTTATGAGTGTACTGTAGTATAGTGCAAAAGCATATTAAACCCAATGTTTTAGCTGCTGCAACAATTTTAAAGTGATCTCATCAGCACATGCAACAGGAATTATAGTGAATTGCTGTTGTGTTATGCTTGATTTTGGACAGTGAAGGGCTCTTTCCCATTTTTAATTTTCCACCCTTACCATCAAAATAGGTTATAAAAAAATGTTAAGGATATTTGTGCCATGTAAAACCCTTAAAAATCACTGAATCATACTAGAAAATGGATAATCAATCAAAATCTACAAAAAAATGGAAAGCTATCATTTGTAATAATTAATATTTAATTCATATCTCAAAAGTTATCTCTTTTACGCAACCGTTCAAATTTCAAAATGCCATTACTTTCTGCCAGTAGGTTGGTGTAATGATTGAATGCAGAAGATACTACAAAATGTTATTTTTTTTTTCATGGATGTTGTGTTTGTCTTACGACACTGGCTCTCTCCCTTCCCTGGAACCAGTGACCCAAAATTAGGGATGGACGACTGCTTATAGCCCATTAAGTTGCTTAGGTGGTCGTTAAACCTTTAATCAAAAAAAAAAAAAAAAAAATCATGTCGGGAATTTCTTCTGTGTGATTAGAGTTTAAATCAGAGAAAAAATCATCAGTGCAGTCTTAAACAAGTAACAGAATTTCACGAGATTTTTTTTTATTAATCAAATATAAATTTAAGTTTAAAGCTTTTTCTATTAGGATCCCAACATGTAAAATGTTTTGTTCAGTATAATCACATGAGTGCTACTTTTTTTTTACATCATACAAAACATAATTTTTTATTAAAAATATTGTTAAAATTTGCTAGAAATCTCAAGAATTTTTTATCTAAAATTTCTAACTAATTGTTGTTCAGCAATTTTGCCTTTAATTGCCATTTTCATAAATCAGTGTTCTTGTTTCTGTTATGTTGTATGTTTTTGTAATGGCTTCATTGATATTTTCATATTGCAAAGGACAGTGCTGCTGCAAGCTTACGCAAGGCCCTGTGCGAACTCACCCTTAAAGGCCCTCTGGCTAACTTATAATTTTTGCTAAATCAACCTGGCTAACAGTTTTGTGCACGTACTCAATAGAATATTTTTATTTTCTGATAAGGTGATGATAAGCTTTTCACTCATTTATTTGTTATAGAAGGAACGGATATTTTTCTTAAACTTGTAACTGTAACTGCTATTATTATTATTAAGCTCAACCGTCGTTCTCCTTTGCAAAATAAAAAAGAAGGTAAATGTTAGTAATACTACGCACTCTATCAGTATGAATTTTTTAAATATGTTTTACAATAGCTGTGTATTTTAAAAATGAAACCTAACATGCCCCCATTTGTGTTTCCGAATAATTTACAGCAAAAACAGAAAACTTATTTTTTTTTCTTTGAGTAAATCAACCACCTCCTGTCTACTGTTTCTCCGTTGTGTAAAATACGCTTATAGTGTTCTGACAAAAAGTGCCACTTCTTGTCATCATTTGGGTAATCATAGTTTACCCAGGCCTGCCAACCCTCTGGGTTTATGCCGGATTTAATTACATTTCCCGGAATTCCGGATTATCAATTAATATTGCCGGATTCCATCATGATTTTCGTTGCGTAAATTAAAAACTAACTAGGAGAAAAGTTCGAAGGAAGCATTGGAGAACTTCGATGATTATCATAGCGTAAATTAAAAAGTAACGAGGGGGAAAGTTCGAAGTTTTCCAAGGCATCGGTTCATTAGTGGAGAAGCGACCTTTCCCTCTGAGTCAGCAGTTGGGAGCGATGTTTACTCTTCTGTCCGCTAATGATCTCTGGCGCTGCAGGCACGGAGCAGGAACAGGCTTGGCGTTGGCCGTACATACTGACGCAGATTTCTCGTCTGTCGACGATATCAGAAGTGCGTTTTGTTTTGTTTGATGTATTTCGTCTCTCTTCACAGGAATTTCTGAGAACTTTTCGTGCACGTGTTTAATCACGCGATGGCTGGTAGAAAATATCAGTCTGTTTTTAAGAAGTGTTATACGGCAGATTATCCGTGTATAATCGAATCAAGGAACGGCCAACAATTTGCCTTTTGCTTTATTTGTAGATGTGATTTTTCCATTGTCCACAAGGGCAAAGGAGATATCTTTAATCACATTCGTATGCAAAAGCCCGTGGACAATTCTAAGTGTGTAGAAAATAACAAAACATTAAATTTTGCTCGAGATAGTTCCTCTTCCGATGCCATTATCCGTGCTGACTGCTTGTTTACTTCATTCCTCGTGTAACATAACTTACCTGTAAGCTGTGCTGACCATGCAAGTGTGCTTTTTAAGAAAATGCTCCCAGATAGTAACAGTGCAAAAAAATATGCATGTGACGGGATAAAAACACTGTGCGTCGTTGCCGAAATGGGGAAATCTTCAAAAATGGACTTGCATACTTGCCAACTTTTACGGATTTCTGCTTAATTTTACTGATTTACGGATTTCTGCTTAATTTTACCGATTTACTGAAAGAGGTCTTTTTTTTACAGATTTTTTAATATTTCGATTGCTCAATCGAAATATTTCAACCCCTGCAACCATCCACTTAGATTTTCTACAGGACCTTACGAGCGCTGTGTCACGCGATGATGTCATCTTTGACTCGCTGGCTTCGTGACATCGTGCGGGTAACTGTCTCTCTCCATGGGAGTGCTCAAGTGATGCGCCGACCAATGCGTAATTATGCGTTTAGTACGCATCGAAATTTTACCAATGCGTAAAAATACGCAACAGGAATTTTTCTCGATGTGTAAAAATATGCGTGGGGAATTTTTCTCCGCACGTGAAACTACGCATCGAATAATTTTACCCATTCGTAAAAATACGCATCGGGACGGTACTTCGTCTTTCAGAAATGGAAGTAAATGAAGTAAAGATTTTTTCCGTAATCATAATTTCTTTTACCTGTGATGTTGCCTCGGTTCAGTATTGTTGTTATGTATAATTTTATTCCATAAATATTTGCATTTCATTTTAAAAATGGAGGAAAAATTTCCGAAATCGGAAATTCGACGGCAAAAAAATTTCGCTGTAATCTTTAGGCATGTGTGTGCGACGGCTTCGAGGAATTTCTCCTTTTCCATCATAATTTGGGTTATCCTCAAGATCGATGCGTAACTGAACAGATTTGTTTTTAACAGAATTTTTTTTACATTTTTTATATGCCTTAACGTAACATCAGTGCTTCAAATTATGTCCATTGATATTTCAAACTTACGAAAGTATGTTTGCAGGATTTTCATAGAAAATTGGGTAAACCTTCTGAATGTGGCCCAGAAATAGTTGTCTAAAGCGACGATAGATGGTGACACGTTATCGCTACCGTAAAGTGTAGCGTTACGTTGTGAAATTGGCAAAGGAAATGAATAATATTGATGTTCAGTCGCCTCATCGTAAGATAATCCTTTGGCGAAACAATATGTCAGAATCATCACTATATCCATAGGAATGTGAGCATTAAAAAAACACGTACCAAGTGTATGGGAAGAGTTCTTGTCATTCCCTGAAGCGTGCTTCTTCCGACACCTGAATTGTCCTAAACGATGAGACGCATCCACACGCAGATTCATGAGATGGCCCTCAGAACATATTTTGGAGGTAGAAAGCAAATCCTGTTCTTCACACCATGACATAGAGGTGTCCTCATTCTTTCCAACTTCATGAAAGAACTTTCTCCAGTTCCACATATCACAGGAGTAGTAGAGATCGAAAAAACCTTACGTAACGCAGGAGCAGAGACAGAGAACAAAGTGACGTAAGTAGCTTGCTACCGTGACGCCATCTATCGGAGCCAGCCACTTTCGGAAGGTTAGCCGAAAATTGCAGGATTTTTCTCTTCTTAAGGTTGGCAAGTCTGTTTACCACACAAATCGGGCCCTTTTGCAAGATTACGTCAAACTGTGTGTTGTTTAAAACAAGCTGCCACTCACCTGGATCTAACAGTAGGACAAATTCTTTACTTGTTTGTAATGATGAATCACATTCCTTCACAGATATTCATGTAAGCTGGTCAGAGACACTCGCAACATTGTTATCACTTGCTCGGACTTGAGCCACATCCACATTATTATCACTGGATTCTTTATCTTCGATGCAATTTGAAGCAAACGATGAACTGCTGGCCACAGGAACTGAAGCTGAAGGTAGTAAAAGTTTATCAAAGACACCTTCCTGACTTCGTAAAAATATTTTTCTTCTTTCCCTTTTCTTTGCTTTTTGTTAACCTGATTGAGAATTTACGGAACTTATCCCATTCTCTAGACATCTCAACTCAACTCACTTAATGCAAACTCTATTCTTAAAAAGTTAATTAGTTACATTTGAAGTAGAGAAGTGAACCAGGTTAAAACATTAAAAAAAGCCCGAATGAGCAACCGAAGAATGTTAATAGATCGCCAAACACAGCGGCCAGTTGACTTGGCACAACTGTTTTGCTTTGGAAAAACAGCTTGGGAAAATCCACAAAAAGTGGATCCCGAGATAGTTGGTAAAACTCAAAGAATGTCGCAACATGATATCCACTCACACCCGTCAATCACAGAGTTTCCAGTGGCAACAAGAAAATGTATTGCTGTCGGCGCTACGGCGTGTGTTGGACTAATCAAGGTAACACCATCTGGCCTTGCCCACCAAACTCAGGGTCTCTCAGGAATACAGAAGCACCAATCTTAGTGCGCTGCACTTTGAAACAGGAAGGAGGAGTGTATGTATGACATCATTGTGATGTTTGTGTATGCGGACTCGCTTTCTTTCTCTCTTTTGTTTTATTTTATCTTATTTATTCACCAGCGCGAGGCCCTGTGAGGTCGCATGCGCCGCACACCCTTAACGGCGGCCCCGAAAAAGGAAGATGAGAAGCTACTTATTAATACTTGTATGAAGATTACACTGAACAAAACATTTTATAATACGTTGGGGTCCTAATGGAAGAAGCTTTAAACTTAAATTTATATTTGATCAATAAAAAAAAAACTCACTGTGAAATTTTATTATTGTGTTTTTTAATAAGATTGCACTCATGAATTTTTCTGTGTTTTTAGCTGCAATTACAGGGAAAAAATGCCTAATATGGATTTTTTTTTCTATCTTCCGCATTTATAATTTGAATGGCTATGTAAAAGAGAGAACTTCTATAATGTGTATTAAAATTTGAAAGTATTAAATTCATGCATCAAGTAGGGTTTTAAACTTACTTTTCCAATTTGCTGTGTTGAATCAGGCTTATGCTCTTCCTAATGAAAGAAATATTTGTGTCAAACTTGGAGATTGCAAAGAAACTTGTAAAATAGGGGCAAACTTATTTTCCAGTATTTAGGCTTGTGTTTCATCTGGAAATTTACCAATGGGTTACTGACTCCTGTTAAATATTTATATGCATTTTTAGGTTATGAAGAAATACACAAGTGTAGGATTTTTTTTTTTTTGCTTGAAAATAGGTTGTTTGTGATTGGCTAGTAATTTGTTTTGTTATTTGGTATGTAAATTGCGATATCTAGGATATATGTACACAGTCATTAAAGTTATAGGCGGTGAACACATCTCTGTGATGCTGCAGTCATTTTTTTTTTATCTGAATAAGTCAGAGCTTGTGCATTTAAATTCTTGAGAAAACAAATCTCCCTTTCTTAACTTTTTTGCTGGCTCTAGGAATGTTGGAGAATCACAATAGGTTTTAAAGCAAATACAGTACTAGTCTCTCATGTCAGTCCTCAAAGATAATGATCAAATGAAACTGAGATAGCTTTTACAAATCGTGAAAGTTGTAAGAACGATTGTGAACCAGTGTCAGGTCAGTCTGATTTAGATTTGCAAATCCAATGTTTTGGTTTTAATTTCTTGTGTGAAGGAATAGACATATAGATTTTTAAATTTGCAAGTCCAGTGTTGCAGTCCTCATTCCTCATATAAAGGAATAGCCAAATATTCAGATTTACAAATCCAATGTTGTGGTCCCCTAATTTCTCATAAGAAGTAGATAGAATTAAATTTGCAAATCCAGTGTTGTGGTTGTAATTTCTCATATAAAGAAGCCTGTTTTTAAATTATTCATAAAAGCATATATGTAATTGACAGCTTGTAAATAGCACAGGCAAAAAGCACATGTTACCCAAGGAAATACCAGTTAGATATTCATATGCTTTCTTATTTGCAATCTTGCTATCTATGTTGTATGATGTGAGTAATGATATCAACCATTTCATCATAAAAGTGCTCAGTTACTTTTTCTGTTATAGGCATTACACAACCTTAAATGTCTAAATATCAAGGATCTTTGCTTTCCTGATGTTGCTTACCTTAATAATATGTAGTACAAAAGAAGGGTGCATATATTTTTTTATTGAGCTTAAATAAAAAAATTCTGAGATATGTTCCCTCTTATCCCATGATTTCCCTGGTAACAGCAAATGTAAACAAGTTGCATATTCCATTATTTTCATATGTAGTGCTTTTTTGCTGTGTGTGTTTTCCCTGTTTATGGGTAGAAATGAGCATAGATTAATTTTTAGACCAATTTATAGGTAACAGGTGGCACCTATGGTACCATTCTTATTTTTCAGATCAGGTATTTCTTGAACTGTTTGCGTAGGCTTTCTTGCACAGACCTTGGCACTTTGTTTCTGACTTAACGATTTATCAGCCATGCACCACCTAATTTAATTAAAAGCTTTTGCCAACAATGTACTATTTGCAATGCACAGAAAATTAAAACCAGCAAAAAAATAAACAAACAAACAATGTGACTCAGAGAATGTGAAGCAGGAGTTTGTTTTGAACCTTGTATCACACACAAGTTTAGTTCTGATGGACATAGCTTGTCCCAAAATAACCGAGAATGTTTATATAAAAAATGTGCAATACTACGTTTGACCTTGGCGCGAGTCTAAAAAAAAAAATCGTGGCCATTGTAGTAGCCATAGCAACTGGCAACACCTGTTTATAACGCATGCATCGTCAGTAGTGCAACATTTAATAAGCGTTGTTTCGTGAACCCCTAACAAGTGTTTTTCCATTGTGATTTTTCAAAAAGCAGATGTGTGTGAAAGATAAACAAAGATTTGCTTGTTAAATTTTGCTGTTGAATTAAGAAGTCTGTCAGAGAGACTTTCTGTCTTTTTCAAGAAGCGTATAAAGATGAATGTCTAGGAAAATCAACAATTTACAGATGGCATAAAGAAATTATGGATGGTCATGAGTCAGCATCTTTAATCGGGCATGGATGAAGACCTTCAATGAGTATTACAGAAGTAAACATCAGTATAATAGGCATTGTTATACGGAAACACAGACACCTATTAATTAGAGATATTGAAGATATGGTTCACATTTCAAAATCATCAATTCACAAAATTTTAACCGAGCATTATGGCATGAAATGAGTGTGTTTAACTTGGGTTCTCCATTTCTTTTCATGTGCTGCCCAATGCAAGGTCGCATATGACCAGTTCTGTCGTTTCTTATTCGGAGAAAATGATTATTAAGTTGATGCCCCAACTTGTATATAGTCCAGACTTGTCACTATGTGACTTCTGGTTGTTCCCCTTTTTAAAAACGAGACATTACTGGGGAGACAATTTGAGACTGTTCAATAACTTATTACAGTTGTGCAGGGGTGTTTCAACAGCATGAATATTAAGTTGATGTCCCAACCTGCATATACAGTAGTCCAGATTTGTCACCATGTGATTTCTGGTTGTTCCCCATTTTAAAAGACATTACGAGGACGACAATTTGAGACTGACCTGCAATTTATTGCATCTGCGCAGGAGTGCTTCAGTAGCATTTCAGAATTCCGATAGACATTCAAAAAGTGGGAGGAACGTTGGGACAACCTGTATTTGATGCAATTTACAGTATTTCGAAAAGGTTCCTTGATAATTAAGGTACACATTTTTTTTTTGTTTTATTTTTTTTATAAAAACATTTTCTGTTGTTTTGGGACAACCCTTGTATATTTTGAAAGAAATACGGGATTACGCCATATAATGCAAATTTTGAAGATGACAATCCAATTTTTGGCGCAAATGTGACAAGGATGGTAAGTCAGATAATATTTGGTCGTTCTGGGTGGTGGTGTGGTTAGCATACCCGGGTGTTTTCTGGGAGACGCGGGTTCGAGTCCCGCTCCAGGACGATGAAAATTTTCAAGTTTTCGAATATTATCTGACTTACCATCCTTGTCACATTTGCGCCAAAAATCGGATTGTCATCTTCAAAACTTGTATATTTTGTTGTCTGATGCTTATGAAAACTTTTGTATATCTGTTATATTTTAATTCGTTATATGATTCAGAAAGTGAGTAACTCTTGAATGAAAGCATTTTTAATAAGAAGTGCGCAATACACACATAATTAATAAATGAAGATAGTTGGATAAGCATTAAGAAAATTTGAACAAACACAGACTTTTTAACCTGATTTAGGCCTTGATCACCTGTAAACGTAACATACCAATTTTAAATGTAGTTAGCATGCATTTCCAATCTACCTTCAGTCTTTTTTTAGGTGTATAATGTAAAGTTTTGGGAAATTAGATTTTTAATGCACTCAAACCAACATTTAACAAGCTCACATAAACTGAAGTTTTTATAGATCCCTTAAACTTTGTGATATACTCCTTTGTTATTTTAACTGCCAATACTGTTTCAGAAAATTTGATATCATTTGAGATGTCTGAGTAACTAAATAGTCTAGGCAAATGACACTAAACAGGCTTAATGTTAAGTAAAATAAGAATTTTTCATCAAAATTCGAATGAGAAATTAAAAGATATGTGGATTTCATGAACGATTTCACAAGTTTTCAATATGCGCACCACCTGTGACACTGCACACGTCAAGTTGGTAGTCCAGCTCCTGCCAAACACGACGCAGCATGTCCCTCCTGTGCTCAAATGCACCAACTGCAATGCAGATTTGGACATGGCACAGAAAGTTCAAAGAGGAAGGCTGTCTGTGCAGGGCAAAAGGATCTGGATGACCACCAGTAGCGGAAGAGATGGTCCAGCAGGTTCGGGAAGCATTTCTGCGAAGCCCCAGGAAGTCCATAAGAAGAGCAAGTCTGGAAACCCAGATTCCTCCAATGACAGTTTGGCGTGTCGCAAGGAAACGCTTGCGAATGACACCCAACGAGCTACAGCTCATTCAGGCCTTAAAGACAGATGACAAGCAAAAGCGTAAGCAATTCTGTGTCGATATGCAAGAGAAACTTGAAGAAGACGAGTTTGAAAATCGTTTTGTTTTCAATGATTAGGCCACATTTCGTACGAATGGCAAAGTCAACAAGCATAATGTTCGCATTTGGGGCGAAGAAAATCCCCATGCAACATTTGAGCACATGAGGGACATGCTGCATCATGTTTGGCAGGAGCTGGACTACCGACTTGACGTGTGCCTTGTCACAGGCAGTGCGCATATTGAAAACTTGTGAAATCGTTCATGAAATCCACATACCTTTGAATTTCTCATTCAAATTTTGATGAATTAATCTTATTTTGCCCAACATATTAAGCCTGTTTAGTTTCATTTGCCTAGACTATTTAGTTACTCAGATATTTACATCTGAAATGATATAAAATTTTCTGAAACACCCTGTATTTGGAGGAACCGCATTTACTGAAGTTCAGCATCAGATTTATCGAAAATCGGCAAACAAAACAAGTGGCATTCACTCAGTTTTTAAATCTTCCACTGGAAAATGAGGGTTGTCTCCTGTTGACACACTCCATGGTCCCCTTACAGATAGGTCAGTTCCCATGAAGACAAGAGTGTTTCAGTTGCTTTTTTTTACTATGCCCTCCCCAGAGGCGTACCTAGGCATTTCTACAGGGTGTCCACAATATCTTGTTACCCCCACCCCCATAATAAGAAATGTAAGTGAGCTATGTATCTGTTGTATGATGTATATGTTGAGGCATCCTTAAACATCCAGTGAATCTGTTTGGGTTCCGTCATTCTCGTGACAGAGAATAATTTTACGCCATGTTCTGTGGGACATTTTCCGAAGCAGTTGCGAGGTGATACGAGAGAAAGCACGTCTCACTGCGTGTTTAAGTTCATCAGTGGTTTGGTAGTGCTGTTGTGCAACAACCTTCTTTATGAAACCCCAAAGGGCATTATCACACGTTGAGAGATCTGGGCTTCGAGGTGGCCATTCAAGTGGAGCGGGCAGCACTACCGAACCTCGGCCAATCCAGCGATCCCGAAAGACCTCACCAAGGTATTCCCAAACAGTGATTGCATAATGGGAGGGTGCCCCATCCTGTTGGAACCATATACGTAATTCAGAATGCCAAGATTTTCAAGTTGTGGCACAAACCAGGCTTGCAGCGTGTCCAGATAAGTTGTCTAATTCACTGGACCATCAAAGAAATACGGTCCAAACAGATGTCGACTATTCATTGCAGCCCATGTCATGACATGCGGCGGATGATGTTCCAATTCTTCGACATAATGTGGGTTTTCCTTGGACCAGAACACAACGTTCCATGATCGACAGCTGCAGTATATCGCACATTCATCACTGAAAATGACCTTTCCACGTTTTGGGATTGTGGCAAATGTCTGAAGCAACATTGCACATGCATCCCGTTTGCGGTTTAAATCGATGTCTGATAACTCCTGAATGAACATCAGGCGATATGCGTGCAAATTCAGGACATTCTTCATGTGCTTATGCAGTGTTGATTGCGGTATTCCAAGCTCCGCTGATCGTTTGCGGAGCGACTTCATCGGTGACCTGATAACTGATTCCTCAACTGCTTGACACTGTTGCACTCTGGTTGATGGTCTACCTGTTTGTGGTTTATCCTTGATGTTGCCTGCTTCGAAGAGTTTATGTTCCCACCACAGAAGAGTCGGTTTTGGAGGGGCTTCTTTGTCGAATCGTTGTTTGAAATCGGCACGCACGTCACGCATTGTCTTCCCTGTGTGTGGACGTTCGTGTACCCAGACACTGACAACAATCCGCTGTTTCAGGGTGTAATCGCTGGTATCACACATGGTTCCGGTACCTAATCTGTAAATAAACATAATACAGACCATAACTCAACATATACATCATACAGCAGGTACATAGTTCACTTACATTTCGTATGGGGGGGGGTTAACAAGACATTGTGGACACCCTGTACACCCGGGACAACCATGAAATATTGCACCCCCATCTGCATTTCCCTCTTATGTAAATAAATATATTACCAATTTAAGAGCTATATATATGTATATATCTCAAATCAAATAAAATCAAAATTGACACCATATCAAACCCAAATTGAATTGATGTCATATCAAACAAATTTTGCTAAATGCTTTGGAGTTCAAACCTTCGCTACGACATCAAACAAACCTAATGCAACTGGCAGTCCAGAATCAAAGCCATGGCAATTATCGAATAGCCCCCAGAGAATCTTCAACAATGTGAACTAAGGGAAATATACTGGATATTTCTACTAGTGCCAAAATGTTTTTACAATGTTTGTACTTTTCAAGAAACATTCATTTCCAGACAGCAGTTGTTCCTTTTTGTATGTGTCTAAAATATTCCACATGCACAATGCAGTGGTGCTTTACAGTTCACACTAAAACATTCAACATTTTTCCACCAGCAACTTTTGCTAGAACCGTTTTTTATCACTAGCAAAATGCATTTGCTTCGTAGCAATTTTCTGCTAACTACCGGTGTAAATCGAGCCCTGGTGTGTAACATGTTCCCTATTTTTAGTTGTGGATTTTGCACTGAATTATTGAGTAGTATTTAAGAAATAAATTAATTTTAACTGTTGAAGGTCACAATTCTGTATGTTTAGTTTTTGTGTTAGTCGATTGTGTTTTTTTCCCTTGTATTTCTTGAAAAAATGTGCTGGCGCCTGAAAATTTTTGGTTTTGTCTACTCCTGCTCTAGATGTGCGGATAATATGCACTAAATGGCAGTCGTCACCACTGCTTCATTGTTGTACTTGTGTAACTCTTCCTCTTAATGGGTAAAAGACTTTTCATTTATTGGAGAAGGAGGGTGTAAAATAGACTGTGTTTCACATCGGGTGTTTGTTATTAATCTTGCATGATGGAAGATGAATGACGTTTAGCTTGTGGGTGACAGCTACAGTGGTTTATGTGTTTAGAAAGAGGGAGGCAACATTCTACTTTAATGTGTGAGGGAGTGTGCGACAGTGAAAGCAAAGCACCTTCAGTTTCGTGGTTTTTCCATTGAAGTCTCACCAACTGCATATGCAGAAGGCTAAAAAGAAATCCACCTTTTACTCTCCCTAGTGTGAGATAAGATAATAAAAATCTCGACCCCTTCCATAAATAGCTAAAGCATAATTTAAACAGTAATTCGTAAACCACTTGCACACAGAACAAAAGTTCAAATTGAATCCTTGCAGTTCTCCAAATTACCTACTCACATATGATCACACAGGTTTCGAGACTTCATTCGCACAACCACTCTGCTCCCATGCTAATAATCAATGAAGAAGCACTCCATATTCTTTACAGCTCAGTGTCAGCCGTAAGCAATTCACAAAACTGTCTCTTTTAATATCGTGAACGACAGTTGAAATTTATGTTAACTAAAAACAGTTATAAGTTGCACCTAGTTACCCCATTTTAAACCTGCAAGTTTGTAGAATGGACTTGTGGGTTCTGCAAGAATTGAAATAGAATTTGCAGTTAATGTTGGCGGGACAGATCAAAACATTAACACCAAGAATTGAAACTGGAGAGCTATTTAAATCGCCATTTGGTAAATTAAAAAATAAGTGTGTTGCTGAGATGTTACCATTGGAAAATATGGTAATAGTGTTAATAAAGTCTAATAAAGACTGTGGTTGAAAGAAAAAAAAGCATAAAAGCATGTGTATCTTCAGTATAATTAAGACCTGTGTTTGTCACTGTATGTGAAACAGTGCTGCCTGTCTGTTGTTGCATTGGATAGTAGGGCATTGAACCATAATCCTTGTGGTTACTTTTCGGTTTTTAGATAATTTCATCACATCAGCTCCCATATCAGTTCTCATATCAGCTCTGCCATCAGTTCACATCACTTCTTACCTCTGTTCTGCTGGGTTCTCTCTTCCTTCACGTCTCACATTCGCCTTCGCTGCTGCGTCCACTGCTCCCCCTGTTGGCATAGTCCGAACAATCCTTGTTGATCCATCACACATATTATCCTTGAAGCTGTAAAAATGTGTGAGAGAGTAGTAGTATACAAAATATTATTTGTGGATCAGTTTTGTGATTAGTGTTAACGTGAAACATTTTACAGAATTTTGCTGTTTCTTTAGAAGAAGCAACAAACTATAATATTTGTGTGATATGTTATTCATAATAGATTCCGAGCACAAGCTTTTAAACATCCTAAAATTATGAAGAAAGCAAAAAGGAAGGAGCTGTTGTCTAAAGTTCTCTTAGATTGTAAGTGAGAAAATTATGTAATTTGTTACCTCTAGGATATGACTAGAATTTTGTGTTAGGCATCTAAGAATGTGCACATTACATTCTCCACAGTGTCAAGTTCTTTTGTACATTTAATGATAGTGATGTAATTAAAAGGAAAATACTATTAACAAGGTTGCAAAGCAAATCTTCTTGGCTTTTCAGCAGACTAAAAATTTCTTGGATTTTTAGTTGGCATTTTCAGTGTCTTTTTTTTCCCCTGGTTTTTAGAAATAAAAGAAAACTGCAGACCCATGTTTCTCATTATTGCTTTTTCTTTAAAATCGACTCCTTACCAGTTCATACAAATATTGAATATCTAAATTTTTTTTTCAGATGAGTTCGTCCGCTCTCAATACTCATCAGTGTTAGATAATTGAACATTTTCATCAAACAGTGCTAACTATGAACATTAAATGGAGCTCAGGTAAGTCTATAATTTTGTCCTGCATTTTTGTGACTAATCAGCTCCTTGATTTTGTGTGTGTGTGTGTGTGTGTGTGTGTGTGTGTGTGTAATTATGTTGGTAAAGCACACACACACATACGTGCTTAACTGCCAATCCTACTGTTTTTCATGGGAGACTCCTGATTCCGCCCCCACATCTCCCAATTTTGATGTGATTTTTGTTAATAAAAAAAAATGCATTTTTTTGCAATACTTTTGATATTTTTTTTATTGTACATTGCAAAGCAAAAAGAACTGTTTTGGGCATCTCATGGTTTCACTGGGCCTGCCAAATTACATTTTTAACTGTTGTAGCATGAAGTGGGAGTGGAATTATTGCTGCATTCATGTCTAAAACCAGAAGCCCCTTCTGGATAAATAAATCATTGCAATCAATTGCCAGCTCTCCTAAGAGCGTTAAGAAGCTCCAATCTGAAGATCTTCTTGTTGAGATGTCGAGTCCCAGATATGCTACAGTGCTTTTAAACACTACCTCTTTTTAGATTGTCCAGTAAAAGTTACCCCTCACGGCTACCTCAATTCCTCACGAGGTGTTATCTCTTCTCAAGACCTTCTGGAGTGCAGTGACCAAGAACTTCTGGAGGAACTGAAAGACCAACAAGTGAGTGGAGTCCAGCGCATCCTATTTCGGCGAAATGGCCAATCTGTCCCATCTCGAAACATCATACTGACCTTTAACACCCCATCCCTGCCAACATCAATCAAGGCAGGGTATCTACACCTTGAAGTGCGCCCCTTCATACCAAGTCCTCTACGATGCTTCAAATGCCAAGCATATGGTCACTCCCAGCAGTCTTGCAGGAGCACTGCTCGGTGTGGGCGTTGTACAGCAACAGACCATACTTTGCAAGATTGCCATGCCGAAGCCGAGCTGTGCTTCAACTGCAAGGGATCCCGTGCAGCATCATCGAGAGACTGTCCAAAGTGGAAAGAGGAAAAAGAGATCCAACGCATTAAGACCGTTGAGGGAATCTCCTACCCAGAGGTCAGAAGAAAGGTCGTTCCAAGTCAATTAGATCGGCGATCCTATGCATCAGCGGTTGTTGCAAGAACTACAGTCGGTACACAGACTGATAGCTAAATCCCAGTGAATTGTCCCTACAAGCTAGACGACATCATAGCTGCTGGTCTGGCAGCACTGCAATCCCGAGCTAGGGACGTGAAAGCTCCAACAACCACTATGCCTAAACCTGCTGCAACTAAAACCAGCGCCACCGGAACTTCAACAACCCCGGGAGGAAAGAGAAAGGAAAAAGAGAAGAAATCTCCAAACTCTCATCATAAGAACCAGGATCGGGCAAGATCATCTGCGACACAAGAACCAAAATACCGCCCCATTTTACCACCAAAGACTACAGGGCGTCGGACAAAACAGTGTCAAACACAAATGGACATTGCTGACGAACTGATGGAATCGGACAACTATTAGTTGTTCCAGTCTTTCTAGAGTTTTGTTTTTCGTTTTTTCTTTTTCTCATTCACCACACTTCAAACCATGGGTCAAATCGTTCAGTGGAACTGTCGAGACTTTTGGACAAGACATGACGACGTGAAACATCTACTTTCGTCATACTCTCCGGTGTGCCTTTGCCTCCAGGAGACAAAACTTAAACCATCAGACCTGCTTTCAGTTCGAGGCTACAGTGCATTTCGGAAAGATAATGTTTCAGGAGATATAGCTTGCAGGGGAGTTGCCATCCTTGTCCCCCACAGTATTCCAGTTTTGCCCGTTGCGGTCTCAACATCTTTACAAGCCGTTGCGGTGCGTATCTCCATGCCTGTGCCTCTAACTGTTTGCAGCGTCTATCTGCCGCCGGATGAGGACGTGAGCGTGTCCGTTCTTGAGAGCTTAGTTGAGCAGCTGCCGTCACCTGCTCTTCTTCTGGGTGACTTCAATGCTCATAATCCATTGTGGGGTAGTGTCAGAACAGACGCACGAGGCCGTAGGATCGAATCTCTTCTTTCCTTGACCTCTTTGTGCCTGTTTAACACCGGTGCTGACACTTACTTCCACGAGTCTACACGAAGTTTCAGTGCAATCGATTTATCTTTGGGTCAACCATCGGTTATGGCCGACTGGTCGTGGACGGTGTGTAACGACCTCCATGGAAGCGACCACTTTCCAATTGCACTTAGGTATAATGTGAGCGTGCCATCTTCTGCCTCCCGCCCTCCTCGTTGGAAGATGGATCGTGCCAAGTGGGAGGTCTTCACATCGTCCGCAGTGATATCTTTTGCCATGGTGACCCGGGGGTCAATTGACGCAGCTGTTACTGATGTCACAACGTGTATCATTCAGGCAGCGGATCTCTCTATCCCAAAAACATCAACGACGCTCCCAAGACGTCCGAAGCCTTGGTGGAACCCTGATTGCGCAGCGGCTAGGAGAGTTCAACATAAGGCCTGGTGTACTTTTCGGCGTTATCCAACCGATGCTAATCTTGTTAAATTTAAAAGAGCAAAATCTTACGCTCGGTTGGTGCGTCGACGAAGCAAGAGGGAGTCGTGGATGAAGTACGTTTCATCTATCAATTCACGTGCCAGTTCAAAAACTGTTTGGGAAAAAATTCGTAAAATCCGAGGAAACTATAGTTCCCCCTAAATTTCAATTCTTGAGAGTAACGGCTGCATGTATGCTGAAGTAGGGAGATTGTGGATTGCTTGGGCGAAGCGTTTGCCTCAGTTTCTAGTTCTCAGGCGTATCTCCCGTCCTTTCAGAGGATTAAAACAACCGCGGAACGCCAGAAAATCTCCTTTGCGCCTTTTTATAACACTGAGTATAACTCCCCCTTTAGCATGGTTGAACTACGGGTGGCTCTGCATCGGTCCGGTGCAACATCTGTCGGTCCCGATGGCATCCACTATGACATGATCCGTCATCTCTCGCAGTCGTCTCTCGAGAATCTGTTAGTGCTTTTCAACCACATTTGGTTGGAGCACAGTTTCCCGGACTCTTGGCGAAGAGCTTTTGTTTTACCTTTTCCCAAGCCTGGCAAAGACCCCAAGTCTCCCTCTAGTTATCGGCCAATTGCCCTCACTAGCTGTCTGTGCAAAATCCTTGAACGAATGGTTAATTCCTGGCTAATTTATTTTCTAGAAGAACATCGAATACTGTCTCCACCACAAAGCAGCTTCCGCCGTCATCGTTCAGCTCCTGACCATCTCCTGCTCCTGACCATCTCCTGCTCCTTGAGACGTCTGTTCGTGAGGCGTTCGTACGTAGGCAGCACCTAGTGTCTGTATTTTTTGACATCGAAAAAGCTTACGATAGAGCGTGGCGTCACGGTATCCTCCGTGACCTCCACGAAAATCATTTGTGTGGAAACCTCCCAACATTCATTGCCAGCTTCCTTCGTAACCGCGTGTTCCAGGTGCGCCTGGGAATGACGCTCTCTGCCTTTTTCCATCAAGAACAAGGTGTCCCTCAAGGCAGCATTCTTTCGGTGACTCTGTTCATCCTTCGCATAAACTGTCTGCTCAAAAATCTTCCTCCAGCGGTTTCGGCTACCATTTATGTTGACGACCTTCACATCTTCTGTTCGTCATCCAGCATGCATTTCGTTGAAAGGCAGCTGCAGTCTGCAATTACCCAGATTGTTAAAGCGGCTAACAATAATGGGTTTGTTCTTTCTCCTGACAAGACAGCCTGTGTCCATTTCTGCCGGAGGCGTGGCCTCCATCCTGATCCAGAGCTCTATTTGGACCGTGCAGCCATTCCAGTTTTGCCGGAAACCAAGTTCCTTGGTTTGACCGTTGACCGTGCTCTCACCTTTCGCTCGCACGTTCGACGGCTAAAGGACTTCCTGTCTGAGAGCCTTGTCAATTCTTAAGATCCTTGCCTCAGTCTCCTGGGGTGCAGACAGGAATTCCTTGTTCCGTATTTACCATTCTCTCATTCGGTCAAAGCTGGATTATGGCTGTATGGTGTATGGCTCTGCGCGTCCTTCCGTACTCCGGCTGTTGGATTCCATCCACCATCAAGCGCTGCGTCTTTGTACGGGAGCATTTTGCACGTCACCCATTCCCAGCCTTTATGCCGACGCGAACTAACCGTCGCTTCATTTACGCCGTCTGCAGCTGTCTCTTCAATTTTACCTGAAACTTAAATCTCTCTCAGACCATCCTTTATACGATGCAGTTTTTCATCCCCAGCATGCTCGTTTGTTTGAGACCCGTCCCTCGTGCATTCGAACCTTCGGTCTTTGTATGGCGGCCATAGCTCGTGATGCAGGGCTCGACTTGTCACTCGTTGGAGAGACCAGGGGCTTTGAGGATCCCCCATGGCACCCTCTTGGTGTCGTGGTTGATACCACCTTTACATCTTTTGATAAGTCCTCAACCCCTCCGTCAGTGTACCAGCAGTTCTTCGCTGAACACCGTTGCGTCCATGCAGACTTTATTCCTGTTTTCACCGATGGATCTAAGGCGGCTGGTGTCGTTGGATGCGCCGCCGTCTGCATTGACGAAGTTTCTGTTGCCCGCATTCCTGCCGAGGCCACGGTGTTTTCGGCGGAGATGCATGCTGTGTATCTTGCACTTGTTCACGCGCAGTCGAGCTATCATCAGCGTGTTATTGTGTACACCGATTCGTTGAGTGTTGTGCAATCATTGTCTTCTTTGGATTTCACTGGCCACCCACTTCTTTTTACCGTACGGAGACTTCTTTGTTCTTTGCTCGAGGCTGATGTCCAGATTCGGTTCTGCTGGATTCCTGGGCATGTTAGGGATCCCAGGGAACGAGTCTGCCGATGCTGCTGCTAGATCTGCCTCCTCTTTGGTCGTCACACCCTTGCCACTGTTTCACCGTGATTTTCGCTTTCTTGTTCACGATCATATCAGGCGAATGTGGCAGGGTCTGTACGACCAACAAATGGAGAATAAACTGCACCGTATAAAACCTTTCCTTGGAGTTTGGAAATCATCGTGTCGCCGGAACCGTTGGGAAGAAGTTGTTCCTGCGCGTCTCCGCATTGGGCATTGTCGCTTCACGCATAGCTATTTGCTGTGTGGCGACACTGCCCCAATGTGTGAGGCGTGCGACTGTTTACTCACCATCTCTCATGTTTTATGTAGTTGTGTTCATTTTCGTAATCATCGGTTTCACTATTTTCAGTCTCATCTACTGGACGAGGGCGCAGCTACGCTTCAAAAGCTTTTGGGCGACCACTGCGACACTTTCACAGTTTTTTTGTTCTTAAAGCAGATTGACTTTTTAAAACTTGTTTAAAAAAAGTTATAATAATTCTAACAGTAAATTAATAAATTTATATATAAACTTAATTAACTAACTAGTCTTCACAGCTTTCATCATTCTCTTTTCTAACTTTTACCAAGCCTGTCTGCTCTTAATCATTTCACCCCACTTTTAAAAATCTTTAACTGATAGTTCTGTGTCTGGCGCTCTTTGGCCAAACCTGACCCTTGCGCCACTAAAATCAATTAACTAACTAACTAACTAACTCTATTACATGCTTGGATACACAATTTGGGGAAGACAGACTGCTCTGTCATTTTGTTTATGGGTATTTTCAAAGGCAGGGATTGAAAAATATCTGAAAAGTTACATGCCCAGTTGGGCATGTGCAGGATTATTTACCTGCCCAGGTAGTAAAAGCTCGATGTCCTGGAAAATTTATCTTTTAAAAAGATAAAAAAAAGATAAATTACATTTTTTTAAGATAATCAAAATTTATCATTTAATCAGAATCTTCAACTTCTGTAAGTTAAAAAAATGAATTTTTTTAACATGTTTTGTATTTCCATTTTAGGGATCAGTATTTAAAATGATCAATGCACAAAGGAATGATGATGATGAAAAAATTTGGTATTTGAGAAATTTGGTTACCCATTGTCACTAAACACCAGAGGGTAGTTCCAGCAGAAGCATGAATCCCATTGCTGACTGTAAACAACATTTGGGGCAAAACTACATATGGTTTCAATTTCTGGACCTAGAGCATAATATATTAAAGAAGTGATGTTTTTCTGTTCTTGGCATTACAAGAAGAATACAACTTCCGGTGATTATCAGTGAAATGAAACACGGCATGCGAAGACTGCATTTTTTTCTTGTAGTAGGAAATTCTATTCCAAACTTTATTTTTAAATTTAGTTGCCCATACTGGAAACTAGACTCTTTTTCTTTTTACCTGCCCAGGCCAATAATTTACATGCCCTAGGCATCTCAGGCATGGTACTTTTCAAGCTCTGAAAGGACTTCCATCTTCCTTATAATCAACTGAACATACTTTGGATTCTGTACAAGGTAACTGTGAACAGAAAAGAGAGTGCAGTAGAAATGGGATGTGACCCATCTTCAGGGGGAAAAAAGGCAGGGCAGTGCCCCCACTGTACCCTTCCTGGGTGGGATGTAGGAGCGGGTAGTTTTCCGATTAAAAGTGCATGGTGGTGTGTGGCTCATGCAAAAGAACGACTGTATATTTTTTAAAATTTCGTGATGAAATGCACTGGTTTCCTATTCCTTGTCAATAAAGTGAGCTTAAAGGATGCTCACTTTGTTGACTCAAATTCAGTCAACAAAGTGAGCATCCTTCCCCCTTTTTCAGGTGACATTAAGTTTCAGAATCGGTAATATGTCTGTGATGGAGACAGTGCATATTCTGACACACTTGTAAAATTGTGTTCACGGAAGAGTGAGTGACAGCAGTACAAATTTTTTTAATATAATTTTACTTACAATGCTTATTTTACCATTCCTTAGTCCCTTCTCTCAATATCAAACGAGCATTTTTCATTTTGTATAATGTGAAATTGAAATTAAAAAATGCTATTGCTCATTCAACATGGAGAGAAAACAACTTTATGGGTAACGAAAGATCTGCGCGATGGAAAGTTCCAATGTGGAACTTTAATTTGAATGGGAAAATGCAGGCTACTTTTTTCTTGATCAGGTTGTGACCAGTGGTGCAATCCTAAAAAAAAAAAAATATTACCCAAGTGGTAACACATGATCATCATCATCATTAATGTAATTTTAACAATCTCCCTGATCATCTGTGTGTGGATGGAAAGATAAATGGATATCAAGCTCAGTAAGAATCAACGAGGAGATGAGGAAGATCTCCCCCTCTCATGAAGAAGTATCCCTGCCTCATCGACATCATAAATGCATTAATGCCCTTCCCCCTAAGAAGTGTTTAAATTTGAAACTACACTGCTGGCCACCCAAAATGCAACACTAAGAAGGACACGAGATAGCAAAAAGCCAGATTTACTGGACACATAACAACAGATACAAAGATGAAACGATTGAGCTTACAGGCCCATGACACTTGCGGAACACGCAGACATCAATATTTCGTGTGGCCCCCATGTTTGGCAATAACGGCCGCTGCACGCCGCGGCTTCGAACGAAAGAGACTTTGGATGTGGGCTTAGGGGGTATGTCGGTCCAGGCATACCCCCTAAGCCCACATCCAAGGTATGTCGGTCCAGGCTGCTTCCACACGTTGCCACAGTTCATCAGATGTAGCCACGGGTGGTGGTTGCCGAATCAGCGAATAGACGTGTTCGATGGGCGACATATCGGGAGAACAGGCAGGCCACGGCAGCAGTGACACCTGGTGGGCCATGAAGAATTGTTGCACGATGCGTGCCACGTGCGGGCGCGCCTTGTTCTGTTGAAACGAGGCCACTGGCAGGTCCTTCAGGTAAGGGAGGACTACAGGCTCCAAAAAGTCGGAGATGTAGCGGTGGTTGTTGAGTGTACAGGCGATGCGTACCAGAGGGGTGCGGGTGTCATATCCAATTGCGCCCCAAACCATAACGTAAGGCGACGGACCGGTATGGCGATGCATAATGCAGACGTCATACAGTCTCTCGCCGCGGTGCCGCCACACGCGGATCCGACCATCGTGGTGATGGAGGCAGAAGCGGGATTCGTCGGAGAAGACAATATCGCGCCATTCCGTAGTCCCGGTGCGGTGTTCAACAACCCACTGCCTCCGCACTCGCCGGTGGTGTAATGTCAATGGTAATCGGAGCAACGGGCGCCGTGCGACAAGTCCCCGCTCCGGCAGACGGCGTCGAACGGTACGTGCTGACACAGGTTGTTGCGCAACACACCCTAATTCCTGCGCTAACGTTCATGATATGGCGGTGCGAGCCGTCAATGGCCGCCGCACAACATGCCGGTCCTCTCGTTTGGTGGTGTGCCGCGGCTGTGCCAATCGCTCACGTCGGTCCGTCCGTTCCTCCTGCACCCACAGAATCCATACTCGCCTCACTGTGGCTGGATGTCGTCCCATACAACGGCGCCAATGTCTTGGTACGTTAAACCGCTGTCGCGATGAGCCACTATTCGTCTTCTGTCGAACTCCGAAACGTGCTGGAATGACTGCCGTATTTTGTGATGAGGCATCAGGAAGCTTCCCATGCACAGGTCCGAATGCACAACACACTTCCACTACTTACACCCCGCCTTCTGTGCACCTTTCTTATAGTACTTCTCGGTGGCGTGCCGTTGGCACATGATTTGCATATGCCCTGCAATGCTAATCATTTGTATGTCCTCTAGCAGGCGACGCATGCTGCAAATTTCAGGCCAATCGGATGCTCTATTCTTGGTGTTGCATTTTGGGTGGCCAGCATTGTATATGAGGAGGAGGCTGGAGGGTCACCTTCCAGGTCCAAAACAGTATAAGAGGAAGCTGTTAACAGAGTAGGAAGAGGGGGATGGGTGAC
Organism: Macrothele yani; assembly: GCA_039090855.1. Lineage (NCBI taxonomy): Eukaryota > Metazoa > Arthropoda > Arachnida > Araneae > Macrothelidae > Macrothele > Macrothele yani. The sequence continues at coordinate 141,488,464 of CM077027.1, read as the reverse complement.
CACTTGTTAGGAACTTTTTACAATAAATTCCCCAGGTCTTTTTCTAGGGTGTCGCAAATGCACAACATTTATGCTTGCGCCAATTAGGGGTAACCACCTATGGTTTCAGGAAAGATGGTCCTTCCCTTACCCTGAACTGGACTGATCACAGACAGAAGACACTGGAACTTCATTCTTGAAAGCCTTCCTCAAAGGAACTGACTGGTTTCATCGACAGAATACGGACACTCACTCCCACTTTCTCCTCATCCCTTGATACCACGCAGACCTTCAAGGTCCAACGACACCCACCCAACATTTCTAACATTTTGGTCCTCCAAAGTTCTGGTGATCTCCGATGACTTGTCCCAGGGCAACTGACTACACAGGAAAAATTACAGTAGGACAGGGCAGTCAGAATCCCTGATAATATGCCTTTTTGTTACACCCCTTCAGGGAAGTCCAGAAAAGAACGAGAAGCTCCCGGGTTGAAGTGGGGGATGGGACAAACAATAGAGGAACCTCTGTTGTGGCAAGCGGAAAATGGAGTGGGGTCGAAGTGATAAAACCATTTAAAGTTGGCTGACTTTTAAGTAGTATTGATTACCGCTTTCCCTTAAAAATTACACTAGCCTGCAAATGAAAACTTTTTTCTGCGTTAAGAACTTGAATATGCGACTTTTACTAATCTTTGTACGCTGAATTCATAAATGCATTCGGTTCTGCTGTATCAATCGGGTTCCTTTGCAATATGGTATAATGTAAGTTCATCAATTTCTGTTGACCGAAGCGATACATTTCGTGTCTTTGCATATATAGCATGCATGTTTAACCATTTTTAAAACTAAACATAAGCAAGAACAACCTTTAAAAGTAAAAGGGAATAATCAGAACAAAACTACATAGAAATAAAATAAAAAGTGTACAGAAGTTGAAAACTTACCTAATTACATTACTTAATGTTAGTCGGCAGTTCTTTTTCTTCTCTTGCCATGGAAGCTCAGTGTTCGCGATGCCCTTGAGTGTTCTTTTGAAGGACCCTCACATGCAATAGACCAACAGTAATCAGCCATCATACGCTCATCCCAACGTCCCTGATAACGTCGCTCTGCCTCTTTTAAGTCCTGGTGGAACCTTTCACCTTGCTCTTCACTCAAAGCTCCCAAATTTGGAAAGAGGTAATCAAGTTGTGCACTTAAGAAATGAAGTTTTAGGCTCTTATATAACAACCAAGCAATTTGAATTTGTCCAACATATTTTGTACAATTGTCTTGTACGATGGGTCCTTTATGTTTCCAAGAAAATTTTTCATCACTTCTTTGAAAGCGTTCCACGCCTGTTCTTCAGTTTTGATCATTGTACAGGTGAAATTGCAGGGATCGCATTCCTCCTAAAATTCCTAATATTTTGTGACCCTCCTTAAATTCCTAAAATTATACCTAAAATTTGCTATTCTTCCTAAAATTTTCGTAAGCTTATTTTTTAAAAATACAACCGTTATTAACGCCAATAAATTTAGCATTACGGTAAGGTAAAAAGACCTCTTATTGTAGAAACACAGCCTATATGCTGTGCTGATGAAGGGAGGGAAAATGACGCCATCGAGATGCACTTGCTTCGGGACGGGCGCTCCGAAGCAAGTGCATCTCCGGGAAGTTGTCCGGGAAGTTGTCTGGTTTTGCAATATTGGAACGTGTTTTTGTACTTCCCTTTCATTTTCTGGTTAGTAATGCAAGTGTTTAAGATGCCTAAATCCAAAACGAAATTTCAAGATGCGTGGCTCGCCAAAGAATTGGACGGAGTGAAGTTGAAAGAATGGTGTTCTGCAACAGAAACAATATTTTCTGCTAAGTGTATATTGTGTTCAGAAATTTTCAATATTTCTAATAGTGGCTTTTCACAAGTAAAAGCGTATCATAAAGGAAAAAAACATTTGCAGAAATTTCAAAGGAAATTTGAAAATAAGTCCATCCTGAAATGAAAGCCTTTGGAGGACGGAATCTTCAGCCCAAAACAAATATTAGTGAAGTACTGAGTCATGATTTACAGTTGGCTAAAGCAGAAGCATTATGGGCCATGAAAGTTGCTAAGGACAATATGTCTTTTGTTTCATGCACTGAAACAGTTGAACTTTTCAAAGAAATGTTTCCTGATTCTGCTATTGCAGCCAAAATGCAACTTAAAGAAAAAAAGTTGCTTATGTGATATCACATGGATTGTCAAAATATTTTGAAGAGGATTTGAAAAAAGACATTGCATCTAGTAGCCCAGGAAAGGTTACTATAGCATTTGATGAAACTACAAATACACAAGTGAAACAGCAGTTGGATGTGCATCTCAGGTACTGGTCTTCAGAAATAAATTCAGTTTCTTGCCGATACCTAACAAGCGTTTTTCTGGGTCATGCAACAGCAGATATTTTGCTAAAAGAAATTCTTGATGTGTTATCATCCTTCAATATTTCGTTGAACAGAATTATTTGTGTATCCATGGACAGCCCCAATATAAATAAGTGCTTTTTAGGCAAATTCAATGAAGTTGTAAAACAAGAAACAGGCCAGAAATCTTTGGAACTAGGTTTTTGCAACCTGCATGTTGTTAGTAATGCATTTAAAAATTTTTTGACAAGCTTAAATATAGATTTTGACGAATTTGCTACTGATATGCATTACTTTTTAAAGAGTAGTGCTGCAAGACGAGAATATTATAAATCCAGGGATCGCATTCGTCCTAAAATTCCTAAAATTCCTAATATTTTGTGACCCTCCTTAAATTCCTAAAATTAGACCTAAAATTTGCTATTCATCCTAAAATTTTCGTAAGCTTATTTTTATTAAAAACAACCGTTATTAACGCCAATAAATTTACCATTACGGTAAGGTAAAAAGACCTGTTATTGTAGAAACACAGCCTATATGCTGTGCTGCTGAAGGGAGGGAAAAATGACGCCATCGAGATGCACTTGCTTCGGGGCGGGCGTTCCATTTTTTTGCCTTCGAACAGTTTTCGAGAGTAACAAGAGATCTAAGGGAAAAGGGGAGGGGTCATTTTCACCCCTGGTTTGCGCTTTGCAGACGAACTCCGTGGCACGCAGAAGATCGTACTTTATTTTTGTACATGCCTTGTGGAACCTCCTCTTTCTGCTGATGTTTTGTTATTGTAAACCGCAGGTGGGTGGAAGCAAAGAGGAAACATGTGGTCTTTTTCCGTAACCTCCGGTAATGACGATGGGATGGTAGCTGAGTTATCTTGGCAGGCAGTAGAGCACGTGATCATTGACCTTCGATCATGCGTCGGCGACAGCGACCTTCGATGCGCAATATATCTCGGCTCCGACTCGCTTTGACTGAACTTGCGTGAGATGCGTATGATAGTTTCTGGTTTTACGTCTTTTATGGTGTTCTCTGTGCAGGTTCAGTTCTCTAGTGGTGACCTGCTTTTTTTTTTTTTTTTTTTTCATATCTTCTGACATCCTCGCAGCCAAATTTCGGGAAGTTGTCTGGTTTTGCAATATTGGAACGTGTTTTTGTACTTCCCTTTCATTTTCTGGTTAGTAATACAAGTGTTTAAGATGCCTAAATCCAAAACGAAATTTCAAGATGCGTGGCTCGCCAAAGAATTGGACGGAGTGAAGTTGAAAGAATGGTGTTCTGCAACTGAAACAATATTTTCTGCTAAGTGTATATTGTGTTCAGAAATTTTCAATATTTCTAATAGTGGCTTTTCACAAGTAAAAGCACATCATAAAGGAAAAAAAGTTCCCATAACAAGAAATTCCCATAACAATAAATTTGTTAAATAGTGTTCGTGATTCACATAAATTTTATAAAGAGTATGTTGATAAGCTGAAGGAAGAACAATCAAAAAGGTAAAAGAAAGGAAGCAGAAAGAGAGGGAAAATAAGGAAAAGCAGCTAGAGAAAAAAGAAAAGCTGAGTTTGATGACAAAATAAAAGAAAATGATGCAGAAATAAATAGGCTTAAAAAAAGATAAAGAAGCCTCCCTAGCAGTAATTCAAGAGGGAACAGAAAGAATGCGAAAAGCTGTAGAAAAACAAAATACTGTTGAAATAGCAGTTGCCTCTAACTTGATCATACAAGGTTCAGCTGAAATAAAGAAAACAAAGTAAATTAGTTGTGGTGGAAGCAGAAAAAGATAGGCGTATCAGGAAAAGGTTAAAACAATAATATGAAAAAAGTAATTCAGTGAACAATTGTACATAGTTCTTGGTTTTCAATTACCTTTTAGGATATTATAATTTAATGTGAAACCTGAAAACTTTCTGTGAAAATCGTGAATTGCTTCTGGTTAAACAGCATATTAATGTTCAAAGTGAAACTTGAATGTGGTAAATATACTTGAATATGATAATAACACGTGAAAAGATAAGAACTGAACATTAGAAGTAAATCATACTTAAACTTTAGACATTAGACGTTATGCAAAAAATTTGGGTGTGAACTTCGACCATATATACTAATGGACTGCGCATTGGCAATAGCTGCATCAAAGCCGCCATGGCTCAAACATTGGGCACGTCATCATCAGACTCCAAATTTCGTGTAAAAATGCTGTTATGATTACTAATTTACATTGCAGAACTTCAGTGTTTTCGGTGTATTATGTGAATGCGCCTCATATATAATGAAAACTCTTCAGGTAAGTTTACTTATGAGCTATATACATGCATGAACGGGTTGTTTACATTTTGTGATTTATAATGTGATGAACATTTGCGAAGAATTTGGAACATGCATTCCATTTTTTTTTCTTAAGTTACTGTATTTTTATATCAATAGCTGCAAGTTTCTGGTTAAGTAATTGAACTTTATTGACTTAGGTATTTAATTCGTTTCTTACCCATGAAAAATCATAGAACTTTCTTTACTATATCGCTCAGAGCAACCATAAGCACAGCAGGTGTAACCCATCTTTTTGACTGTTGTCATGTGATTTTATGTTGGAGCCAGAAATTTTGATGTCATGCGCAGTCTATCAGTATATATGGTTGAAGGGTGTGAAGCAAACTCTTTACAATGTATACAAAGTTGTTTTACTAGATGTATACAAATATACATCTAGTTTTTATTGAAATACAATCCTAAAATTTTCCTAAAATTTTTCTAAAAATTCCTAAAATTCCTAAAATTCCAACCTAAAATTTTCCAGAAGTATGCTATGATCCCTGTAAATCTGTCGAGGATATAACATTGGTCACAGCCAAATTTCTTTTGCGTCATGTCAGCAACAGATGGTTAACCGTTGGTTCTGTAGCCCAGAGGCTCTTGGATCAATGGCTAAATATTACAGAATATTTTTTAAACTTCTTGCCATCTCAAAAAATATTTGAAAAACAACTACGCAATTCGGCAAGGTATAAAAGAATTCACTGTTTCCTGAAAAATGAGCTAACTCCTTGCTATTTAGCATTAATTTCATTTTCACACCAAAATTTTGAAAAGTTTTCATTATGTTATCAGAGTGAAGAACCAAAAATACAGCAGTTATATTCTGATTTAAATACTTTAATGAGGAATGTTATGGCTCAGTTTATCCAAGATGATGTTATTGCAGGGAAATTTGGAGAAGACCTAAAGAATGTAGATTTTGAAAACAAAAATTCATGGAAAAAACTAGGAGAGTTAGAAGTTGGTATGAAGACAAAAGATCTCCTCAGGAATGTTCAGGAGACCAGGCAGAAATTATTTCTCTTAGATGTAAGATCATCACTAATTGCAACCACAAAATATTTAAAGTCAAATTTGCCATTCTGCAATCAAAAGCTAAGAGACATAGAAGTTTTAAAGGTAAAAGAACCAAAGAAAGAGGCAACTCAACTTTCAGTCACTGAAGGACTTTCGGAAATAACCAGAATTTCAAGTGTTTTGCATCTTTCTGAGGAACAAATTGATAGAGTAAGAGAAGAGTGGAAACTTTTAAATTGCGATAAGCCAACTCTAGATGAACTAGTGAAATTTTCAGAGGAAGGGCATATTCCAGTGCGGATTGATCATTACTGGCGTAATATATTTAGTATTAAAGACTCTAGCGGAAAAGAAAAATACTCAAATCTTGCTAAACTCATCAAGTCAATTTTAGTTTTACCTCATGGTAATGCTGATGCAGAAAGGGGATTTTCGGTTAACACTGCTCTTTTAAGGAAGGACAAGGCTAACTTAAAAGACTCAACTACAACATCATTAAGAATAGTTAAAGGGGCCATTAAACACTATGGATGTGTAAGTAAAGTTCCCATAACAAGAAATTTGCTAAATAGCGTTCGTGATTCACATAAATTTTATAAAGAGTATGTTGATAAGCTGAAGGAAGAAGAATCAAAAAAGGTAAAAGAAAGGAAGCAGAAAGAAAGGGAAAATAAGGAAAAGCAGCTAGAGAAAAAAAGAAAAGCTGAGTTTGATGACAAAATAAAAGAAAATGATGCAGAAATAAATAGGCTTAAAAAAGATAAAGAAGCCTCCCTAGCAGTAATTCAAGAGGGAACAGAAAGAATGAGAAAAGCTGTAGAAAAACAAAATACTGTTGAAATAGCAGTTGCCTCTAACTTGATCATACAAGGTTCAGCTGAAATAAAGAAAACTGAAAGTAAATTAGTTGTGGTGGAAGCAGAAAAAGATAGGCTTATCAGGAAAAGGTTAAAACAATAATATGGAAAAAAATAATTCAGTGAACAATTGTACATAGTTCTTGGTTTTCAATTACCTTTTTAGGATATTATAACTTAATGTGAAACCTGAAAACTTTACTGTGAAAATCATGAATTGCTTCTGGTTCAACAGCATATTAATGTTCAAAGTGAAACTTGAATGTGGTAAATATACTTGAATATGATAATAACACGTGAAAAGATAAGAACTGAACATTAGAAGTAAATCATACTTAAACTTTAGACATTAGACGTTATGCAAAAAATTTGGGTGTGAACTTCGACCATATATACTAATGGACTGCGCATTGGCAATAGCTGCATCAAAGCCGCCATGGCTCAAACATTGGGCACGTCATCATCAGACTCCAAATTTCGTGTAAAAATGCTGTTATGATTACTAATTTACGCTGCAGAACTTCAGTGTTTTCGGTGTATTATGTGAATGCGCCTCATATATAATGAAAACCCTTCAGGTAAGTTTACTTATGAGCTATATACATGCATGATCGGGTTGTTTACATTTTGTGATTTATAATGTGATGAACATTTGCGAAGAATTTGGAACATGCATTCCATTTTTTTTTCTTAAGTTACTATATTTTTATATCAATAGCTGCAAGTTTCTGGTTAAGTAATTGAACTTTATTGACTTAGGTATTTAATTCGTTTCTTACCCATGAAAAATCATAGAACTTTCTTTACTATATCGCTCAGAGCAACCATAAGCACAGCAGGTGTAACCCATCTTTTTGACTGATGTCATGTGATTTTATGTTGGAGCCAGAAATTTTGATGTCATGCGCAGTCTATCAGTATATATAGTTGAAGGGTGTGAAGCAAACTCTTTACAATGTATACAAAGTTGTTTTACTAGATGTATACAAGTATACATCTAGTTTTTATTGAAATACACTCCTAAAATTTTCCTAAAATTTTTCTAAAAAGTCCTAAAATTCCTACCTAAAATTTTCCAGAAGTATGCTATGATCCCTGAAATTGCTATCCATCATCAGTTTACGAATTTGCGTGCCATCAAATATTCCCCCTCTGATTTTAGCTTGTGACAATGAAGGAAATGTGCATAAGTACTGGAAGCATGGACAACTTTTGTCTAGTGCCTTTACAAACTGTTTCATAATGCCAAGTTTTATGTGTCACGGAGGGAGTAGAATTTTCTCACGATCAACTAGACTTTCATTAATGACATTCTTGGAACCTGTTGTCAGTTGCTTCCTCTCAGGCCAATGTGCAGTATCCCAACGTTTGTCCCTGGCTCTGCTATTCCACTCGCAAAGGAAACAGGGAGATTTTGTGTATCCTGTTTGCTGTCTTAACAATATTCCAATTACTTTCAAGTCACCACATATTTGCCATTCATGTTCATGGAATTTAATTTTTTCAAGCACTAACTTAATGTTTCGTATGATTCTGACAATTTTGTGGAATGAGCAAGTGGTACAGAAGCGAATTTGTTGCCGTTATGAAGTAAAACCGCCTTGAGGCTTCTTTTGGAAGAGTCAATGAAAAGGCCTAGGTTGATAGATTTCCCCTCCCAACTGATGAATACGATTACGGATGTCCGTACAAAAAACACATCATCTTCCTTTGAGTAGTACTTCCTAAAACACTTGTCACGATTCCTTTACCAAGAAAATGTAACTCCAGGTGCCAGCAGGTTTTTCTCATATTTCTAGGCTAAGTCTTTAGCTAGTAATTCACTCTTTTCCTTCGTGAGCCCCAGTTCTCTTATCAAGTCATTCAACTCGGGTTGAGTAAACATGTTTGGTGAATGGTCAAATTCTTCTGGTTCAAAACTTATGTCCTCAGTGTCTGAATGTAGAGAACTGCTTTCAGATTCATCACTCAAGTTAGCTGGTGGTGTAGGTACTGGTAAGTCAAGTCCATGAGGAACAGGCCGTATGGCTGATGGCAGATTTGGATATTTAATTCCTTTCTTATTCATTTTTATTAAAACCAGCAACATTGCACATACAGAAGTAACAGTCATCATGGTTGTTCTTCTGTTCACACTATTTAATTGTAATTGCAAATGGCATTGCCTTCCGTTTTCCTTCGTACCAGTACCGCAGTCCCTCGACACAACTGTTACAAGCAATGTGAGGCGCAAACGACTTATCTTGGTCTCCGACTTTCACTTTGAAGTATGCAAAGTATAGTTTCTTCACGAATGAATCTAGTTTACATACCTTACCATCAAGCACATAATAACATCCACAAATGTAACAAAATTGCTGAGGACTTTGCACACACTGTCTTCTACACAATCCCGACGCACTAGCCATACTTACAAACTCACGTTTTACTTTCACACTTCAAATATAGGATAGGCACATGCACAAGGATGCCTGCCCTCTGCTCAACTGATAAGATATTCAGTGAGGGAATGTGAGGGTTCTTTACCCAGAAACTCCTAGGGGTACAATCAACAAGCGGCGGCACAGCACCTAGTGTCGCACCAACAGCTCCGACGCGAAGCAGCGACATCTGAAAACATAAACAATAACGAAACACAGAAGTACACAGGAACATTCATTGACAAGGGGCATTTCTCATAGTAATATATCATTTCCTAGGTTTAAGTCATGTTCTTTGTGGATATTTAAGTGCGATTGTGAGCAGATGGCTCTACATTACATACAATGTGGATACGTCAATTCACATATACGGAAAAAACAATATTGCGAAACAACTAGATGTGATGGACCAAAACTAACATTATTTTCGGATTCAGGACAGAAATTTCCACAAGAATCGCCTACTTTCGTGTTTACCGCAGAACCATTGTTGGCTAGTGTTATTAGAGCATTTTAAAAAAGCTCTAAAATTTCTTAGATAAAGTGCACTAGTGTCCCACTCCTCCAAAAATAGTGCCCTACCGGCACTAGTGCGTGCTAGACCTCGATTACATCACTGGTTGTAACTGAGGAGTGGAAAAACATGCATTAGTGAAATTAAATTTTAAAAATTGATGCTGTTGTTCACTCTGCCTCAAAAACAATTTTACGGGTCATGGACATTGTGCTGATTCTATCTTGGACAGGTTGCGTATTGATTTTGAAATTAAATTTTGCTTTAAAATAAATGCAAGAATGATTGCTAGGTGTGGTAAGCTCTCAAGACTAATGCTGTGAATTTTGACTTTTCCTCACTCAAATGCAGTATGTGACAATATTCAACTAAGCTGAAAAAGAAAAAAACCCCAAGAAAACGTAACCCTGTTTAGGTCAACAGTGACTGATAATTTGCTAGAAAAACGTTTGATTGCAGAACTGTGATGTCAGGACCAAAAGTGCTTCAAAATCGCTGAGAACCAAAAATTTCTTGCAAAAGCGAAATCATGCGTATCACTTTTGCTGAAACAAAACTGAGTTTATTTTATTGTAATTGTTTTATGTAAATTTTACAATATCTAGTACTTATACAGTTTTCCTGAATTGCAGATAAAATCATATTGACAATTTTTAACTTCGTTTGTGTTTAGTTAAGTACTCAGAAAATCTCTGAATTTTTGACCCTTCAGGATTGGTAATTATGTTACTGGTAACACTGTCAAGGACTTTGGATAGAAGCAGAAGTTTTTTCAGAAGAGAGAGAGAGAGAGATAGAGAGAGAGAGGGGGGGGATAAAAGAGGGAAGCCTAAATATAAATTTTTCTATAAAATTTATCATTCGGCACTGCAACACAGCAAAGTTTTAAAAAATGAGCAAATTTGTGATTTTGATAACTACAAATTAGTATTTAGTCACAATATTCAAACTAGCTTTCCCTAATAAGAAAAAAGAAAGATTTTATTTTAGTCAGAAATAAATTCATGATTAATAAATAATAATTTTTTATCACAGTCAAAATTGCATATATACTGCATGTGTGTGGAGAGAGAGAGAGAGAGAGAGAGAGAGAGAGAGAGAGAGAGAGAGAGAGAGAGAGAGAAGATACATCATTGTTGTCACATTTTATTTGTTTGAAATCTCTTTTGTGAATTGACTGCAGTTTTTGAGAAAAAATTAGTGAATTTGTTAAAATGTATTGGGAGCATTTTCATTGATGTAATTCAATCCAAAAAAATTATGAAATTAAAGTGAGAAACAAGGCAAGAGTTCTTGTTTTTTTTTTTCTTTTTTGCTTTACAACTTCCCTTTATCAGTCTGAAATAAAATTATCTGGAAGTAAATAAAAAAGAAAAGAAAATGTGCCCATCAGCTACTGGAATGCTTCATAATACGATCGGGGAAATGCAACAGGACACATTAAAAATGCCATACAAATATGATTTTAGTAAAAAAAAAAAAAAACTTTTTGCCTCAAACTAACTAAGATGAAGCTATCTGGAAGAAGAAAAAGAAAAAACCTGTGACCATCAGCAACTTCCAGAATGCCATGGAAACGGAGAACAAAACGTTGCAAACACTAAAAAGTATGGCTCTTGAAAACACACACACACACACCTCTTTAACCTAACTGAAACAAAGCTATCTGGAAGTCAAAAAGGAAAGTTTGAGACTGTCACCTTCCGGAATGCAGCATAATACACCCGTGAAAAAACAAAACAAAAATGATTTAAAAAAATTCACAAATCTAAGTAAGATGAAACCAAAAAAATTGATTTCAAGTTCTGGAATACCGCCAACCGCAAAAACGGAGAAGGAAACGTCGAAAGCGCTTAAAAAAAAATACTGCTCTTGTAAAAAAAAATCACAAATGTAACTGAAGCAAAGCTATACTGACGCCAAAAAAAAAAAAAAAAATAAAATAAAAAAAAAAAAATAAAATAAAAAAAAAAAAAATGCGGTCATCAGCTTCTGGAATGCAGCGAAAACAGACATGGTGGAAACGAAGAAGCTGTTAAAAGTGTGCAAAAGTATCGCTTGCTAGCTTTGTTATTGCATGAAAACAATATTTTTCGTCAACTTGAAGCCATCTGTTTGTAAAACAAGGAATAAAAACAATTTAAATAAAATGAAATAAAACAATTGGCAGTGTGATCTGTCGATATAACATGACATCTGGAAGCGGGATCCAACGTTAAAATCGCGCAAAAAATATCCCTTCCTTTGCTTTAAAATTGAAAGGACTGCTATAAACAATGAATGGTAAAGAAATAGTCAGAAAAAAAAAAAAACCCCAGTCTGCACACCTTTCTGAAAATCTGCGAAGGGCGTCGCAGTGTTGCTCTGTTTCTGCTCTTGGGGTTGAGTTCAGCAAATAGTTAAGAGAATTTCACTTTTTTTAAGTATGTGAAATAAATAACAAACTTTTGAAACTTTCTGAAAGTAATCTGCAAGGGTTAAAGAAATCTGCGGTGCCCACCACCGTTCTGCGCCATTTCTGCTACTGGGCTTGCTCAAATGGAAAGTGAGAGATGTGGGTTCGATTCCCTCTCCATAGTGCTGTAATTCTCAAGTTTTCCGATGAGATGTTACATTGTGATCAGTAAACTATAAGCAATTCAGTTTTCAATTCTGATTGGTGTAAATAATCTAGTAGAAAATGAGGATTTGTTGAAGGTATCCAGAGCAACTGTTTTGCAAGTTAGGACTACGCTCACCAAGTCTGGAAAAACAACATTCCTTAGGACAAATTGTGGCAGAAATTGAAACTGACTGAAAGAGACCATGGGGCAATAGAATGGATTGTAGCTGGAACACATAAAATAGATGGATGCAGAAATTATTGTGAGTCTCAGAAATCCAGTACCAGCAAAAAGGTTTTCTGGGAGCTTCGTAGAGCTGAAATTTATGGCAAAGCTGCTCATTACTAATGCCAATTTAAAATGGAGAATGAAATGGTATCACAATCCCAGAACGTGGACAGGGGAAACGTGATTTGATTCGTCGAATCATCAGTCACTCTTTTTCTGACTTCAGGGAGAATTTACTTTAGGTGAATGCTAAAAGAAGCATATGTCTTGTGCTAAGATTTGAACATGGTGGTTGACCTGTAACGAATTGGGCAGCAGTCTGTTGTTATTCCTATTAACACTCTGAATGGGTGAGCTACGGCCACCAGGGCTTAAAATTCAGGGTGGGATCGTGGGATTCTTGCGGAAAATTTTTTAACTCCGACTGAAATAAAGTTGTCAGGCGGGAGTCTCCCGCCTTTACACAAAATTTTAAGAAAAAATATATGCAAATATAAATTCTTGGATTCGTTTCAGACCACTCCCAAAATTTGCACGTTAAAAACGTATCCTTCGTAAAATTACATGTCTTAGAAACGGACCCTTTAGAGTTCCAAAAATTGCAATCAAATGCTTTGTTCATGTCAGAAATATAATCAGTTTATGAACACGTGATTCCATATGTAGCCGCACGAGCAGTTCGTTTTGCATATCACAGATTGTTACAAATCAGGCATGAGATTCTTCCTCGGATTCACGAAATTCCGCTTTTTTCGCCACATTTCGTTTATGTTTGAGATCGGTGTAAAAAAAAAAAAAGAAAAAAAGGTAATGTTTTACTTTTGGAGAATTAGTGTTTATGTGTGTATGGGAGGGGGTGGGGTCATTTTCCGTCTGGGAACAGTATTCCGTTTTTCAGAACTGCCGGAAACAAAAGTTAAACAGAGTGAAAATTTTTCCCGCAATCATAATTTCTTTTTCTCGCAAAGTTTTCCCTATCCAGTGTTGTTACTAAATCTCAGTTTATTGCATAAATGTTTGTATTCCACCTTAAAATTGTAGACAATTTCCAATAATGGAAGTTCGATGGAGCAAAAATTTCCTTGTAAATTTTAGGCAGAAGTTTCTTCCACGGATCCGAGGAACCTGCCTTTGTTGTCATCATTTGCGTTGTTCTCGAGAACAGTGCAAATTATGACATCGTTCTCAAGAACATCAGAGAGAAGCGAAACTGAAAAAGAGAATTTTTTGGGGAGAGAAAGGAAGAATTGTTGTGTGTGTGATGAAGGGGGTGGGGGTTCCTGGTAGGGACAGGATTTTGTCTTTTAAAACTTTTGAAAACGGGAGTTTGACAAACTGCAGATTTAATCCGTAATCATAATTTTTTTCTCACAATATTTCCTCTGCTCAGTATTATTGTAAAATATAATTTTGTTCAATAACTGTGTTTCAGCTTGAAAATGGAGGGAAAATTTCCAAAAACGTAAGTCAGACGGAACAAAGATTTTTCCGTAATCATAATTTTTTTTTGCGATGCTCCCACTGTTCTGAATTATCATTAAATATTATTTGCCCTCTCCCCCACATAAATAGTTGCAAAGTGAAAAGCTGGACATTCCTCATATCAGAAGAATGTTTGAATCAACCAAGTCTTGATTATGTGAACTGTAAACATCTCATAGTATTTAAGAGGGATTTCTTTCAGAGCTGAAATGAAACATGTTCAAAAATAATAAATTAGTTGACCTTTGTAATACTAAACTTGCATGTCACAATGTCAATATAGGTGCAGACTGGAATTTTAGTGGCCAGTGGCTGTTTAAACCCAAAAAGTTAGCAGCAAAAAAAAAACAAAAAAAAAAAAACTGGCTGATAAGTTAGCAAATCTTAATGGGCAAAAATAAGTCTCCAGCAGAAAAAAAAGAGGGGAGGATTAATAGGAACTTTAATGTAACTGCTGTTATTTACAATTGTAATCAACATAATATTTGGTTTGAGGAATATACTGTTACCGTTAATAAAAACTTAATTGGTGTCAAGAGACGCACTGAAAACCTGGATTTCGACATTATTGGCTGCTTTTGCAATTGAACTTACTGTGTACCCCATCTACCCGTATTTTAGGTAAAAATTTATTAAAAAGTGACTAATATATATAAAAAATAGTATATAAGTGTAAATACAAAAAAAAAAAAAAAACCTGTCTTTGAGCATCAATGCATGTATGCATATCATTAAGTTCTCTGATATTCAGAGGTTACTCCTCAAGGAAAGACCATCTGACAAGTAAATATTTAACTGATAATACATATTCCTAAGGTGCTTTCTGAGATTACCAATCTTACACTCACTCAGCTGGGATTTCTTTCTCATTCTCTGTTTTCCAGTTCTGTATCATTTCCGTGGTGGACTGTCTTTTGCTAGTGTGGTAGGTCCACCATATCTCACACGAGAGTCCGGAATAGTAATCTTTGAGTCCTTTTAATAAGGAAAGTACACCAGTGTGGGGGATTAGCCCACAGCTGACGGTTCCAATTGGTTATTCACCTAAGGATTCCGGAACAAAATCCAGTGAGTTGGGGTCTTTTCGCCAATGTCACACAGGACTAGCTGGCACTTCTCCAAGATTTACAGAGGCCCTTGTTGCTGTTCTGTATGCCATTGTTATCATGTAGCTCCCCGAGGAGGCAAACCCATCTCTCACTAAAATCATCAATAACCCTACTAATCCAAGTATGTATCCTAAAACCACATGGTTTTTAGGTAAGTTTAATTTAAATTTTTATTAATAGTAACAATAGTATATTCCTCAAACCAAATATTATTTTAATTGCAATAGAATAAAATATTAGCTTTTGAGCCTTTTAAATATTTATTATTTAATATTAAACAAAGATGAAGTACATAAGGTTCATATTGCGAATCAGCAAAACAAAAAATCGTGCTATGAAAATAGTGTTAATCCTACAATGATTGTAGTTTGAGTATATGTGCATTTCACACTTTAATTTACTTTCAAATGTTAAAAAAAAGAAGCTTGTGGTGAAAACATTCCTCTACGTTCACACTTTCTCACTTATGGAAGAGGTGGTGGGCAAAGTACGGAGGTTAACAGCTACTTCAAAAGACAGGTGATTTTGAACGTGCTTTCTTGTTTTGCTCTGGGACCCCCCCCCCTACCTCTTCCATGTCTTTTCTGCTGATTGCGAGCAAGAACTTGTTTCGCAGTCGGTCCTTCAGGTTTCATGGAATTCATGCTGTTTTTGCAGAAGACAGGACTGTCTGTTTTGAATCCTTAACACAGCAGTGTTAAATATTTTTTGAATTGGGAATTTTGTAATAGCTAACACTCAAGATTATTTACAATAGATAATGCTATTTCTTTTATATATTTATTTTTAACTTTTTCAGTACTGCGTGAAAAGAGAACGGTGGGGAAAAATGACCTCCTACTTCTTACGATTGTTAAGTAAACTCGACAACCATTTTTGGTACATTCCTCCTCCTTGTAATCCATCCCCTTCCAGCTTGTAAAATATGTGATGACAAACCACAGGTTGTCATCACATATTTACTTTACTTGCCTGACAGACTGCTGAGTCTGTGTTTACATTTTCTGGGGATTGAGACCCCCAGGATCCTTCCTTTATTTTTATTTTTCCTATTTTGGCCTTATGTTTCCGTTTCCAGTATCTTATGATAAAGAGCATGCCCTTAGCAGTTGTTTATGCAACTATTTCCTAAGATTTTTTCTGCAGCTTTGAAGCTGTAGTTTCGCTAACAACTGTAATTAAAAACTTTTTTTTCTTCTGTAGTTTTGCATACGCGCTGTCTTTGCCATGCACGATGGAAAGTTGACACATATTATTGTTTTGATGTTTCAGTCGACCTAATTTGTTTGATGTTTTAATCGACCTAAATGTTTGATTCTTCAGTCGAACTTCTTCCGCGTAAGGAAGGAGGTCGATTGAATGCTTTTTCTTGCTGCAACACACAATTTGCAGTTCAAATATAGCATTTTATCCATGCAGTTAACTTGCACCCATTTGTAAAGGGAGCACCATTTTTGCACAAGTTGCTCAGATGGTATATTAGATTCAGTAGCAGTTTTACTTTTTTTTAAAAAACTCGCATTCCTTTTCAGTTGTTTTATCAGCACTGTTTTTACAATCTTTGTGTTTTTTAATAATGAATTTATCCGTTGTAATGTGGCACGTTGTATGATGGATGGCACCTTGGGTGGCGAGAGCTGCCTCTAGCTTGCACTTATCTTTCCTAATATGTGTTCCATCTCATATAGATCAAGCGGATGTTTGCTTGATCGGAATTTTATACACTCCAGGCGAAGAAAGCGGAGGTCTTGGGTCTCTGTCATTACGGAGTATAACAGAAATTGAAGGGGAAGAACGAATGGCAAGTTTATATCCTTCTCCTTTGAAGATACTGATGAGTTTGTAGGCAGAAGGTTCGTGGTAAGGGATTGAGCCAGCAAACATTAGTTCCTTTTTTGGTGAAACAGGTTGAAGAGCAACAACTGGTTTTTTCTTTGCATTTTAAATTAATTTAGAAACCAGGAGTGGGGGAAAGCCATGTTGGCCGCCCCGGTGGCGCAGTGGTCTAAGGCGCTGGCCTCTGATCATTCGTCCGTAAGGGGTCCGGGTTCGAATCCCGGTCAGGCATGGATGTTGTGTTTGTCTTACGGCACTGGCTCTCTCCCTTCCCTGGAGCCAGTGACCCTAAATTAGGGACGGGCGACTGCTTATAGCCCATTGAGTTGCTCACGGTGGTCGTTAAACCTCCAATCCAATCCAAAAAAAGCCATGTTGAGTAGCGATCAAGCGGATGTTTGCTAATTCATTTGTTAGATTAACTTCAGTGTTACAAACCAAATGCGCTCGATGAATGAGAGACTTGAGATCTGACAGTTTATATTGGTGAAAGGTATGAGAATTGAAAGGAAAAATGCTATTGGTAGAAACTGGTTTTCGGTAGACAGAAGTGGAAAGAAGATTATTACATTTTGAGATGCTGACATCCAAGAAATTTATCTTGCCATCAATTTCTTCATTAATAGTGAATTTAATGGATGGGAATTTTTCACTGATTAAATTTGTGAGTTGCAATAGATCTTGTTTAGGATGAGGCCAGATGACAAAAATATCGTCGACATAACGGAGCCATAAGGTAGGTTGTTAGTCATGTTGCATCACTATTGATTGTTCAATATTTTGCAGGTATACTTCAGCCAAAAGTGGGGAAAGAGGTGACCCCATAGGTACACCTTGGTTTTGTTGATAGCACTGATTATTAAAAACGAAGAAACTGTGTTGACGAAGAGAATACAGGCAATCATACAAATCCTTGGTTAAAGTGGCTAATTATGAATGAGTAGCATGTGTGCTTCAAATTGAGGCACAGAAGGAAAAAGTGATTCAACGTCAATGGGAAACATACTTGCATGACCATCAATGGAGTTTGGAAGTCTAGAGATGAATTCAGCAGTGGATGAGATATTGAAGGGGTGGTAATTAGTGATAATCTTGAATTTTTTGGCAAGACTTTTTTCTAGGTTACAAGCAGGAGAGTGAGTATTTTCCACAAGAGGTCTAATTGGAGCATTAGGTTTGTGTAATTTAATTTGGGCAAATAATCTAGGAGCATTGTAGAAAGAAGGGGCGGAAAAATCTCTCAAGAAAACCTTTATCGTCTGCAACTTATTGAGGCGATCCACAGATGATTTCAAGGTTTCCACAGGATTTTTAGAAAGAAGTTTGCAGTCATTGGAAAGACTTAATTAGGCAGGAAACCGAACACCTGGAGTTACCATTACAAAACTTACCTTTCCAATCTGGCAACGTAAACCAATCGTGGTCGCACTGATGAAGGCCATAGTAATGGCTGAAATATATTTGCATTAAACTTTTATACATAACTTAGAATGTTCTACACTACCTTCTTCTTAATTTATCCAAACAGAATTGTATTAAGGCAGTTTTGGCTTCTTTTTTTTTTTTTTTTTGCCAGTTTGAAATATGTTGTTTAAGCCTTTCTTTTAATATGTTCTTAGTACTTCCTATGTAGGAGATTGGTGGTATGTGAGCAATAGCAATTTCATAAGTTCCTGAGGCCTCTAAGATCTTGTTTCCTGTCTCCTACATAGGAAGTACTAAGAACAAGTTAAAAAAAAAAAGGCTTAAACAACATATTTCGAACTGACAAAAAAAAAAAAGAAGCCAAAACTGCCTTAGTACAATTCTGTTTGGATAACCAAACATACCCAAAATTCGAAGAGATTAAGATATTTGAAAAGGAATAATAGATCAGAGAGACATCTGAGAATGAGTCTATTTTAATCTATAAAAATAAGAAGAGGGTATGTAATCATAATGACCCCAATACGTTATCGTCATTGGAAAGACTTAATTAGGCAGGAAACCGAACACCTGAAAAATCGGCATAAAAGATGAGGTAATAACACAGAAAAAAGAAAATATGAAGATGAAGAATGCATCGGCGATCTTTAACAATTAAATAAAGGTTGAACACATAGATGGTGCCAGCAAAGTTTTTAGCGTTGTATCTCGGACAATGTCTCCGACCAAAGGCAGTTTGGAGTATTGCACTCCAATGGTGGTAGGTGACCCATGAACATCGGTGGGGACATCATCGCCAAGCTCCGGATGATGCCCAAAGTGTTGGGCGAAAAATTTCGAGCATAATTAATGGTTTTTAGTTGGTGATTGAATGTAAAAAGTTTAAGATCTTCCATTTCTACCTAATTTTAGTGTGTGTGTAGTGAGTGTTTTTGTGTTCTCTACAATGGACTGAAGGACAAAACATCGATGAGGACCAAACAACGTGTATGAAATGTGCTTTGTTTCCAGAAGCGGACCTCATAGGTAAGCAATACCTATCTGGAATATCCCAATTTGCATTATCACATCTCGCAAAAATAAGTGACCATAGCTTAAACACTGCATACAAAACCTCTCAGCATGAAATCCAGAAGCAAACTGATGCTCACACGCTTCCCCTAACTCTATCAAAAGCTGCCGCTGTAGGATGATGCAACACCGACAGGAAGTTGAGTAATACAGCAGTAGCTGGCATAATCGACAGAAATCTCCTAATACCAACAAGTGGTCTTAAACTTTTGCAAATGACTGTAATATTGTTTTTATTTTTATTAACTTTGGAAGAAGTGGTTTGTTACATTAATAAAAATATTACTGGAAGTTTGTGTTCCATTACTGACACATTACTGAAAATCCCTATTGATTACTGATAAGTTCTGCTAGAGGTTAGCATCTCTGCGATACGCTAAAAAAAAAAAAAAGAAAAAAAAATGTGAACCGGATTTTATTTGTTCTGCGTTGTAGAATATCATTCATCAATATAAATCTGAAAGCATATATGCAAATAAAGTTTAATGACTAATTCAGTTTTGCACAAGTAATTGTTTTTTATATTTCTTTCATTAACGGTGCACTGTAAATGAAATAAATGTTATTCTTAGAATGAAGGCAGAATTAACTAAATTTGGAAACTGTGCTCAATTCATGTGCTTAGCTAACAAATGAAAACTCCCAAGTATGGTCCTTTGAATTTCTACTATTATTTCACGGAGAGGAATAATAGCAGGAAATATTTACTTAAACTGGCAATTTTCAAAAAGCTTTCCCTATGATGAATTCATCTTTCGGGGATTTCACTTTCTATGATTTTGTATTCAATCATTTCATATGGAGCGTTAATTTTCAAAAAACTTGCAGTGCGATGCATTTTCACTTCAATGACTTCATTTTCAATGATTTTGCATTTGATATTTTCATTTTTTGGATGATATTGCTTATGATGTTATAATTTTTGATGAATTCACCTGGAGCTGAATGTTAGCTGTTTCCCCTCATTTCAATATAAACCTTGAAAGAATTGAGTTTCTGCAACAGGTGTTATATGCAACTATATTTTAAATGTTAGATAAATGCAGACTGCATAACTTTTCATTAATCAGTTATTCATTTTACTATTCAGTTCCACTTACAGAAATTTTCAAAATAATTACTCTAATTAATTAATTAAAGATGGCTCAGTTTAATCACTTAGTTATGAAGAAATAAATATATGTATAAAATACAGAACAGCATTCAGATCCAACCAATTACCAGACCTCAAAAAGTGGAAACCAAACTTCTCAACTCAATATAATAATGCCATTTATGTACCAATTTACAAAATTATGTTTCAGTAATTTTTCTTGAAATTTCAACAGCTCAGTAACCATATCAAATGCAAAACAATCACTTGCAATGATTAGCAAGCTTACAACTGTAACCTGTTCTCAAAGGAATAGACATTCCCAACAACATTTAAAAAGTAACTGGGCACCAGCCATGCCTTTGCCAAAGCCATTTGCTAAACTAACAAGTTATTTTAAAAGTACCAAAGTTACTAAATTTTAAGAGAACCACATAAAAACCTAACAGGTTGAGTTAGAAAAATAAACAAATGAAAAGTTTAAAGTGGCTGGTAGTGTTGGCGATCAGAGCTGAGACGGGCTCAGCCCGAGCCTGAAAGTCCGAAGTAGACGGGCTCGGACTGTAGAATATTTGCTGCGGCTCGGGCATGCTTGGGTTCTTAGAGAGAGGGAGAGTGAGATAATTTTTTTACATATAAATGTGATTTTATATGATTCAGAAAATTAGACACTTTATAGTTGGTTAAGGGAATTCTTCAGCAACTGGTTCTGGTTGGGGAGCGGGCATTTGAGGTGGCTATTTATTCTAGACTTGGGTAGAAAATCCCATAGGCCGCACATTAGGGTGTTTCTGCAAAGAAGAAAAAGGTTTTTCAAGAACTACAGATGTTGGATAGTTGATAGCTTGCCGACGATAATTTACCCACTATCTCCACGCAGTAACTCCCTGCTAATTCTATTTAGCAACGTACATATTGCAACACATTATGGCACAATAATATTAGCATTATTTGAGCAACGTACAATTGCAGCACCGCCCGAAGCACTTCAGGTGGAAACGAGTGGTCAAAGAAAATCATACAGTTACACTATAAAAACAGACAGAGGTCCCTTCCCCACTCCTCATTTGAGAAATACATTGGTCAATTGCAGGAGGAGGAGAGAGTGGAAATGTGGAAAAGGAAATGTTTTTTATTAATAGTTGAACAGGCTAGCCAGTTTTCGGGCCCAGGCTCTAATTTGCAATATGAAATTCGGGCTCGGATGGGCTCTGACTGATATACCACGGGCTCAGACAGGCTTAATCTCCGAAAATTGAGCCTGAACTCAGCTCTGTTGGCGATCTCCCCGAGCTAGTCAACCACCGGTTACACAAGAGGCAGCTGTTCAGGAGACATTTCTGCCAAACCCCAGGAAATCCATTTGTTGTGCTTCACTGGAAACTGGAATTCCCCGTGCCATGGTTCACAAAATTTTACACAAACGTCTTCTTCTGTATGTTTACATGGTACAGATCATTCAAGTTTTTCAGTCTGATGACCGGCCTCACCGTGCTGCATTTGCGGCAGAGTTGTTGCAGCACATAGGTCATGATAGTAATTATCTGCACCGTGTCTGTTTCTTAGATGAAGCCGCATTCCATGTCTCTGGTATAGTAAATAGGCACAATGTGTGAATCTGCGGATCAGAAAATCCTCATTATGTCGTCGAACAGCAGAGGGATAGCCTGAAAGTGAATGTATAGTATGATCTGATGCACTGCAGAATCGTTGGACCCTTCTGTTTTACAGAGCCCATGGTAACATGTACCTGGACATGCTGGAACTTTTTGTAGCACCTCAGTTGCACCACACTCCAACCTTTGGTTATTTTCCAACAAGACAGTGCTCCTCCACATTGGTCAATAATTGTTCGTGAGTTCCTGAACGCCACATTTCCGGGCAGATGGATTGGCCGCAACAGTCCCATGACATGGCCACCTCGATCGCCCGACATAACCCCTCTAGACTTTTTCCTGTGGGGTTATGTGAAAGACCAAGTTTAGCAGTGTTACGGATGTCGAGATGTTGAAGAGCAGAATAATGGAATAGTGGATGCCATTAGTTCTGTCTCTGCTGAGATGTTAAACGAAGCATGGTTTGAAATCATATATTGCTTAGATGCCCTCCAGGCCACAAATGGTGCTCACGTGGAGGTGTACTGACACTGGACAAAGTTTTTTACTTGCGCACTGTCATTGTCGTTCAATCCCATTCTTGTACCTGTAATACGTTTTATTATATTAATTTTTGTAATGTGGGAAAGACTTCATGGACACCCTGTATATTATGTGATGCGTTCATAATCTTTAAACTTCTATGTATTATGTTACTGCTTTAGTTTATCTTCATTGTATGGATTTTGGTTGGTAAAATATTAGTAGTTCTTCTAGTAGTAGTATGAAGCAAATTGCAAAATACTCTTATATAAGGGGAGTCACTGCTCTTGGAGAAACTATAGAATTCATCAACAAATTGTCAACAAAGGTACGTAATGAAGATGTATTGGAACTTTTATAACAAATGATATACAAGGTCCAATCAAAAAGTTCCGAGACTAGACCGATATACGTACAACAAAGTACTTACGTTACTTTAAGTCTGGCTACGATCTCCCTCAAAGTAGTCCCCTTGGCCAGCGATACACTGCTGCTAGCGTTTTTGCTACTTGAAACGCTCGCTGGAAGTCCTATTCACGAATCGTGTAAAGCACCGTCAGCGATTTGCGCTAGATCTCGTCCACGGTTTCAAAACGGCGACCCTTGAGCTTCATCTTCAGGAACAGAAAGAAGTCGCAATGGGCCAAATCCGGCGAGGACGACAGGTGAGGAAGGGTAGTCATGCTGTTGCTGCTGCAAAACTGGCATGTTACTAATGCTCTGTGAGTTGCTGCATTGTCATGATGGAGCAGGAAATTGCCCCTGTGCCACATTTCAGGTTGTTTGTGGCGAATGTCTTCCCTAAGATGCCACAGAACATCGCAGTAAAAAGGGCGGTGACGGTCTGGCCCTGGGGGACGAATTCCTGGTGAACAACCCCACGAATGTCGAAGAACATGATGAGCCTGCTTTTGGTTGTGCTCCGGACCTGTCGGGCCTTCTTCGGTCGTGGAGATGCTGGGCTCTTCCACGGCAACGACTGTTGTTTGGTCTCCGGGTTGTAACTGTAGACCCAAGTCTCGCCCGCCCTAAGTGATGACCCACAACAGGAACGTTGGTTCATTCACCACCTGCTGACGAAGATCTCGATAGAGTTCGACACGGAGCGCCTTCTGTTCGGCATTCAGAATCTTTGGCACAAACTTTGCAGCAATGCGGTGCATGTTCAAAATTGACGTCAGAAGTTCTTTCACTGTTCCGTATGACACATTGACGATGGTAGCAATGTCTTGAATGGCTCTCAAACGATCCTCATGCACCAGTTCCCTAATTTTGTCCACATTTTTGAGGATTTTGCTCGTGGACCGTCGTCCTGACCTCTCGTCGTTTTCCAGTGCCATTCTGTCATTCTTGAAGCGTGAGTGCCACTCAAAACACCTAGCATAACTCATTGCTTCATTGCCGTAAGCCTGCCGCAATATTTCATGCATCTCCGTTCCCAATTTGGCGAGTTTGACGCATAATTTTATGTTCGCTCGCTGCTCTAGTTTGCAGTCCATACCGAAATCACAGCTGTGTTCTGCACATGGTCACCAAATATCGTGTAGCACAGCTCCCAATGTTCACAGAACGACAGCACTGGGCACAATGACTCATGAAGGTTAGTGCCCGCGCATCCATGTACTGCCATCTGTTGGTAGGCTATATACCTACACTCGAAACTTTTTGATCGCACTATGTATGATATAGTCGGGCATAGACAAATCCCAAACAGCTGATAATTTTTATGTGGTGCCTAACTTCTCAAATTCTATTCAAAATTCGGATTTCTATTATGAAGCTTTTATCTCTTTAATGACACAGTAACAGTATACATATTTTTTTTGTTTGTGTCTTTTTTTTCTAAACGCTTAGTGTGTAATCAGAACAATGAAGATACCAATATCAATCTTCGGCACTGTTGCTATCAGAGGTATGCTTTCTGCAGCGATCTTGGTAATAGCGATTGAGGCTGAAGTTTCGCAGTGCAACCCAAAAGAGAGATACATGTGCATATGCGGACTGAACATCAGAGATGTTCATAACAATGGCATTGATTTCATGTTGGATATTTTGTGTATTTACTCGTTAGAGTTTTTATTGAAAGGGTTACACCTGAAGACGAAGCCGAACTTTCTGAAGTTAAAACCAATCATGAAATGCAACTATTAATATAAGTGTATAATATGTTCCTTTGCATATATTGATTATCTTCAACTAGTTAAAAAATATTAGTATTTGCTTTTACCACGTTGTATTCTGGACGTCAGAAGTTAAAAATTCCTTGTATTTAAAACATGATATCATCATCATCATCATCATTGTCAACCATTATCAATCCACTGCTGGACGAAGGTCTCCCCAAGTTTCCTCCACAACGGTCTGTCTTGTGCCAGTCTCCTCCATGTCACTCCCGCATATTTACGAATTTCATCCACCCATCTCCCATGTGGTCTTTTTTTGGGTCTTTTCCTGTCCTTGGAATCCAATCTAAAATTTTAGATTGGAAACATGATATATACAAGGAATTTTTAACTTCCGACGTCCAGAATATAACGTGGTAAAAGCGAACGCTAATATTTTTAACTAGTTGAAGATAATCAATATAGCCGCCCCGGTGGCGCAGTGGTCTAAGCGATGGCCTCTGATCATTCGTCCGAACGGGGTCCGGGTTCGAATCCCGGTGAGGCATGGATGTTGTGTTTGTCTTACGGCACTGGCTCTCTCCCTTCCCTGGAACCAGTGACCCTAAATTAGGGACGGGTGACTGCTTATAGCCCATTGAGTTGCTCACAGTGGTCGTTAAACCTCCAATCAAAAAAAAAAAAAAAAAATCAATATATGTACAAGCAACACGTTTAATTTAAATTTGTTCCCATCATAAGGAATAAATTATATGGTTTATGTTCCTTTGCTTTAGTTGTGGATTTTGCGCTGAATTATTGAACATCTAAGAAATATTACATCAATTTTGACTGTTGAAGGTCATTATCCTGTATGTGTAGTTTTTATTTAGGTTGATTGTGATTTTCTCCTGTTATATCTGGAAAAAGTGTGCTGGCTCCTGAAAAAAATAAAAATAAAATAAAGGTGCTGATGCCTGAAAATTTTGTGGTTTTGTTTATCCCTGCACACACAGTATGTAGCCCTGTCTGGGCAACCAAATTTAAAAATAAAGTTTGGAATATAATTTCGTACTGCAAGAAAAAAGACAGTTGTTGCACGTCACATTTCATTTCACTGCTAATCACCAGAAGTTGTATTATTGCTATGGAGTGCCAAGGACAGAAGAATATCACTTCTTTAATTGTATTATGCTCTAGGTCCAGAAATTGGAACCATATGTGGTTTTGCTCCAAATAAGGTTTATAGTCAGTGATAGGATGCATGCCTCTGATGGAACCAGCCTCCAGTATTTAGTGGCAAATAGCGAAAACTTTAAGGAAAGGAACATGGTAGAATCGGTAAATTTCTCAAATGCCAATTTCATCATCATACCATTTCATACCAATTTCAGTATTATCATCTAAAAAAAAAAAAAAACTTGAGATACACACTTTCATGCATTGAACATTTTGAATACAAACGCTTAAAATGGAAATGCAAAACATATGAAGAAAAAGTTCATCATACTTTTTAACTAAAAAAAAAAAAAACATGAAGGTTGTGATTTGTTATCTTAAAAGATAACTTTTCTTGGGCATCCAGGTTTTACCACATGGGCAGGTAAATAATTCCTGCACATGCATGCCCAGTTGGTCATGTATCTTTTTCAGAGATTTTTCAAGCCCTGACTGTATTATACCTGCCAACCTTCACGCATTTTAACTGTTTTTTATGATTTTACGCATAGATCACTTTTTTTTTACACACTTCTGTACATTTAACAATTTTTTTTTAAACTTCTTTGAGGAATATTTGTTAATGCTTCAGTTAAATCATACCTGCCAGCTCTTCTGGATTTTGTGGAAGTTTTCCGTTTTTTTTATAGTCTTCCGGTTTTCCGACCGGAAGAACTTTTCTTCGGGATTTAAAAAATTTTCTGTATTTTTTGTTAAAAATATAACTATAAATAAATTATATAACAGAGATGGGAATTTTGCGCATTGTGTGCCAGAATACTCGTGCCCGTCGTCATCATCGGGACTTCGGCACAGTAAATTCTCCGTGCACACTGTTATGCTTGACGCTGAATAAAGATCCTCGGTGGGAAAAAAGATTCAGACTCCAATTACTGTGGATTTTACGTAGTTACTATGGAAATCATCGGTCCGCTACGGACGACGGAAAACATCGAGCATGCTATGATAATCGTAGGTCCGCTATGGATCACGGAAAACATCGACTGTGATGTGGAAATCGTCGAGTGTGCTATGGAAATCATCGGTCCGCTACGGACGACGGAAAACATCGAGCATGCTATGATAATCGTAGGTCCGCTATGGATCACGGAAAACATCGACTGTGATGTGGAAATCGTCGAGTGTGCTATGGAAATCATCGGCCTGCTACGGACGACGAAAAACGTCGAGTATGCTATGATAATCATAGGTCCGCTACAGACAACGGAAAACATCGAGTATGCTATGATAATCGTCGGTTCACTACGGACGATGGAAAACTTCGAGTATGCTATGGAAATCGTCGGTTCGCTATGGACGACAGAAAGCATCGAGCATGCTATGATAATCACAGGTGCGCTATGGACGACAGAAAGCATCGAGCATGCTATGATAATCACAGGTCCGCTACGGACGACAGAAACATCGAGTATGCGTATACCGACAGAAAACGTCGAATATGTTATGGAAATCGTTGGTCCGCTACGGACAACGGAAAACGTTGAGTATGGTATCAAATGTGGTATCATTTGTTTACATTATAAACATCTAAAAATTATCAAATGCACAAATATTTGCATCTATATTTACTTGTACATAGCTAAACTCTTTATAAATGTTGTTTGCGCATAGTTAAAAAAAATCATTATAAATGTTGTTTGCGCATAGTTAAAAAATCATTATAAATGTTGTTTGCGCATAGTTAAAAAAATCATTATAAATGTTGTTCACACATAGTTAAAAAAATAAAAAATTAGAAATGTCATTCGTGCACAATTTTACACATTTGAATTTCCTCAGGTTGGCAGGTGTGCACACATATCTCTTCTGCACAGTGGAATAGTTATATTTTCTACATCCTGGAATAATGGTCTTTTTTACACCCTGGAATAGTTCTTTTCTACTCATTGGAATAGTAATCTTTTCTACACACAGGAATAGTAAAGTGTAAACATGCAAAGTAGTAATTTTTTTATTTGTTTGTTAAAATCATTTATGTGTACTTTTCAACTGATCTTGTTACCTGTGATGAAGTGCACAGCCCCCTATGCAAAAGCAGAATTCTTGTGTGTTCTCTATTCATGTTAAACCAATGCATCAGATGAGCATGTATATATTGGTGATTTTTCGTGTTACTTATTATTTGTTTGGCAGAACCCAGTAAAATTTTAGTATACAGTGGTGCCGCATTTTACGTGGATTCAATTATGTGGTCAGACCCACTGCAAGATTCATATCACTTGGGAAATGGAGCTACGAAAGTAAATTGGAGCTTGAAAAATGACATAAGAAATATATAAGAAATGTAAGCTTTACTGAAGTAATCTAGTGCGCTGATAATGGAGAAGACAGTTCGGTTTTCGCACGTGAATTAGGAGAGCAACAGTACGTATCTATGTTCACACGATAACAACAAACCTTCCTCCATGTTGACAGGATTGACTGCCCCTCGTTGCTGTTGGTGACCAGACTTCTCCCCTCCCCTTCCAGTCAGTGGCAGCCAGTTACAGAATGTGCGCACAAGCCCGCCTCTTTGTTCAATGAGCATTGTACCTCTGCACCTAACGGATGGTCAGTGACTTTCAGAAAAGATAACGTGGGCCCGAAACGTAAGACCGCTGCTTCACTTGATGCTATGCAAAAGAAACAGAGACGCTTGTTAACACTGCATGAAAAAGTAGATATTTTAAATTTGTTGCAAAAAGGTACGTCTCTGGCAGATGTGTCCCGCAGATACGGTCGCAATGAGTCAAGCATCAGCGCCATTAAAGTTCGGGAGAAAGTAATTCGCGAAACCAATGCATCCAGCGCTCACATAACGTCGAAAGGGACAAGCCATGTGCGAGACAAAACTTTAGCCAAGACTGAATCGGCATTGAACTTGTGGCTTGAAGATATGAATCGGAAACTTGCTGATCGATGGAAATGTGCTAAGAGAAAAAGCTTGCAGCCTCTATGCTCATTTTGCACCTCCTGCTGAAGAGAGAGAAGCTTTTGGTTCTAAAGAAATGGGCTTTAAATCCAGCAGAGGTTGGCTTGACAGCTTCAAAAGACAGTTTAACCTCAAAAACGTGCAAATGACGGGTGAAGCTGCATCTGCTGATGAAAAAGCAGCAAAAGTTTTTGTGGAGACCTTCAAGATTATCAAAGAAAGCAATTATCTTGTGGAACAAGTCTTCAATGCAGACGAGACTGCATTATTTTGAAAAAAAAAAAAAATGCCCAGCCACACATACTTTTCAAAAACAGAAAAACAGGCACCTGGCTTCAAGTCATCAAAAGACAGGGTTACAGTTCTGCTCAGTGGGAATGCAGCAGGACACTTAATTAAGCCGGGTATGCTACACAAATCAGCTAATCTTTGTGCTTTAAAAGGTAAAAACAGAAATAAGCTTCCCATGTTTTGGGAGTCCAATAAAAATGCCTGGGTCACAACAGCATTACTTCTAGAATGGTTTCATAAGTGCTTCATTCCAGAAGTAACAAGTCATCTGAAGGGAAAAGGAATTCCATTTAAAGTGTTGCTGACAGTAGATAATGCACCTAGTCATCCTGTAGAACTTAAAGCTGCACATCCAAACGTTGTGGTCATCTTCCTACCTCCCTAACACAACCGCCATTCTTCAACCTCTCAACCAAGGCGTTATTCGCTCGCTGAAAGCAGCGTGCGCACAGCTAATGTTCTCTCGAATATGTAGCGCTATGAATGAGGATCTTAATGTAGATGTGATAGCATGCTGTGGAAGTCTTTGAGCATCGCGGACTGCATCATTTACTTTAAAGAAGCAGTGGATGTAATCAAGTCAGAATCAATCAATGCATGCTGGCGGCCGCTGTGGTGTGACTGTGTCAATGATTTTAAAAGTTTTTCTACCATCAACAAGAAAGCAAAACATATTACTCAGATGGCCAAGCAGATTGGGGATGAAGGCTTCGTCGATGTACTGGAGGAAGAAATAACAGATTTGATTGAGGGACATTAAGAACCGTTGACAAATGAAGAGTTAGAAGAACTTGTGAAAACTTCCTCGGACGAAGATGATGATGACGCCGCCGATGAACAAGATAAAACTGCCAGCAGTAATCTGCACAAGCTTGCCGAAATTTTCCAAGCAACAAAGCACTTGAAAGATTTAATTTCTAACTATGATCTCTCTATGGAATGTAGCCTTAAAATAAACCGAAATATTGCGGACTATTTTATGCCGTATAATTAAATTTTTCAGCAGCAGCAGTTGCCGATAACGATGTTTTTCCAGAAAAAAGTTCTTCTACTGGCTTCCCATTGCCACGCCCAAAGTCCCCAACCACTGCACCTAATGCATCAGCATTGGACCTCAGCATTGACGACCACGCAGTGGTGCTACATAGTGAAGGCAACGATTATGTAGGTATGCATAAAGATTTGCATCATGCTATCTCATATTTTAACTATAACCATTACAGAAGGACGTATACATTGTTGTTTGTAAAATACACATTAAACTGTATAGATATATGTAAGCAAATAACACCGTACATATATAACGGAAAAAAAAAGTGTGAAGTGATTTATTTTATGTAGTTTTATTATTGGTTTTGAATACACGCAGTTTTGGCTTTATGCAGTCTCGTCAGAACATAACCCCCCCCCCCCCTGCCGCCCCGGTGGCGCAGTGGTCTAAGGCGTTGGCCTCTGATCATTCGTCGGAAGGGGTCCGGGTTCGAATCCCGGTGAGGCATGGATGTTGTGTTTGTCTTACGGCACTGGCTCTCTCCCTTCCCTGGAACCAGTGACTCTAAATTAGGGACGGGCGACTGCTTATAGCCCATTGAGTTGCTCACGGTGGTCGTTAAATCTCAAAAAAAAAAAAAAAAAAAAAAAAACATAACCCCCATGTAAAATGAGGCCCTACTGTATAAGTGTTTCAACTCAGAGGATCTGAGTTATAGAATAGGTCTCGTTCTAATCTTAGAGAGAGTTTTTGTTAAAGTAACAGAGGCAAATTCAGGGAAACATTTGTGATATAGTATTGATTTGTGTTTTTTCCTTTATCCTAGTATGAACAGCCAAAAATCTGAAACAAAAGCTGCTGATCAAGATGACAATGATCATACTCAACCAATTAACTTGGTTGCTCAAAGGACTCCTGTGCCAGTCACTCCTGTCACGGCATTCTGTGGACCAAGTAGCCAGTCTTCTATTACTCAACCTGCTACTATGAAGCCACATATAGAGCCCCCTAAACCAGGACTTATGGTGTGTTCAATTTTTATACACTTTTACTTTAGGTTTCAGAAGTTCTTTGGAGCCAAAGATTCACAAAATGTGTTACAGTGATTATGAAGTTTTGTATAGTAGTTACTTTATTTCAGGATTCTCACGCAACCAGGAAAACTTGGAATTCTCAGGGAATTTGAAAATGCTTCCAAAAATCAAGGAAAATCCCCCTCCCCCCTTTACGCTTTCCAACCATAGTTTGAAGAAGCGTATATGCTCCAGCTTTGTCTGTCTGTTGGCACGATAACTCGCATAAAAATGGTTCAATTTCGATTAAATTTTTGTATGTGGTATGGGGACAACCTGGTGACGAACGCTATTGAAAATGGGTGAAATGGGGCCAAAGGTCAGGACATAAGAACGGGATCCATTCCATTGTCCTTATGCCTAATAACTTGCATACAAATGGTTCGATTTCGATGAAATTTTAGTATGTGGTAGGGGACTACCTGGGGACGAACCCTATTTAAAATGGGCGAAATGGGGTCAAAGGTCAGGACATAGGAGTGGGATCCATTGCATTGCCCTTATGCGTCATAACTTTCATAAAAATTATTCGATTTTGATGAAATTTTAGTATGTGGTAGGGGACCACCTGTGGACGAAGCCTATTGAAAATGTGCGAAATGGGGTCAAAGGTCAGGACATAGGAGCGGGATGCATTCCATTGCCCTTATGCGTCATGAGTTGCGTAAAAATGGTTCAATTTCGATGAAATTTTAGTATGTGGTAGGGGACCACCTGTGGACGAAGTCTATTGAAACTGGGCGAAATGGAGTCAAAGGTCAGAACACGGGAGCGTGTCCCATTCCATCGCCCTTATGCGTCAAAACTTAAGTAAAAATGCTTTGATTGTAACAATACTTTATCATGTTGTTCCAGAGGTTTACTGAACCGGTTCTCTTGAATATCATTGAAATGGGGTCAAAGGTCAGGACACAGGAGCAAAATTTATTCCACAGCCATTATCCTCATAACTTGAGTAATTATTTCTGGTATGTTGGAAAGCGTATCATAATCAATGCACTGCATGATTTTACTAACTTATAAAAATCAAGGGATACTTTATTTTGCCAAAAAACTTTTTTTTTCAGATATCAAACTTTTGTTTGCAATTACTGCCTGCTTAGAATTGGTTGATCTTACTCTCAGTTAGTTTCATGGCATTTTTTTTTATTCCTTAAAAAAGATGCAAAATAGGATTTAAAAAATTGCCTGGTAAGTTTTTTTTTTTAATTTCTGCTGCCAGTTGTAACATGAAACAATTAGGCACAATGTCTTGACACCCTCCTGCTTCAAGAAACACATCACAAGAAAATCAGCCAAACAATGGATCAAAGTTCTTTGTGTGTTGGTTCTTTTGTGACATGTTTCTCTGAAATGGGGCCATTCCATCATTGAGCTTGGTTGCATTGTGTTATAGAAAAACTGAAACTAATCAACTGACAGATTTTTCTCACACATGGGCTGTTTCAATGGGAATGTATTAACAAATTCTATGTAGGTAGTATTCATAAAAGTTCATGGAATTATGGCACAAAAAATAATGTGCATATTTAGTTGTTATAATGAAAAGCAGATAATTTTATAAAGGTAAATTACTTAAAAAAATTACAGATGTGTGCCTTGGTGAGAAAATGCATGAATGGAATGAAATGTAACAATTCCTTGCAACCTGATAGGGGTCACCACTCTGAAAAAACTTTCAAAACTGCCTGGAAAAGTCGGGGAATGTTTTTTATTATTTTTAAGTAAAAACCCTGTATTAATTTGAATTCCATGATCTTTTGTAGATCTTGTCAGTTTGCATGGACCCCATAGGCATTTAATCTCTTATGAACTTTAAAACTTTTAATTTTTTTTCAAGACTTTATTTGTGTAATTTACTATTAAGGAATTTTTAGAGACAGGGAGGATTCATAAGACTAAATTATGTAAGTTTTTGATTAAAAAAGGATTATAAAATTCTAATTATATAGAAAGTACAGTTGTGCTTTGCCACATTGACATAAGACGTGCACTGAAAATTGTGCAGTGTGCTACATATTTATTGGTGAGCTCCAATGAATAACAGTGCAGAGACGTTTTTGTTAAAAAAATTGCACTGCTCAAGCTTCATACGATATTTTTTTTGTTTATTAAATTTTGATAATTTAATTAGCTGATGTACAAGCCAAGATCCACGATAATGTCGAAAAATCTCATAATTTTTTTTGCTAGAAACGATCACATCACTAGGAGTTGATGGTTGTTAACAATCCTAGCTCGGGGGCGATTGTACTCCAGGTGTAGCCCAGAAATCTGGGTTTTCGGCGCATTCTGAACACGGAATTCCTGATTTTTAAGGTTTGCAAGGATTTGAAAATCCTCAATCATGTCAATTTCGAAATGCTACAAAATGGTATCGAAATTGCATTTCTACCTCTGTTTGTATGGGAATTATTGTGCTTAATTAAAAACATACCACATTCCTGCAAGCAATGTTTGTGAGAATGAGGAATGCGAATGTCAGAAGAGTGAAGAGGTGCTTATGCAGTGGTGTGGCTGGGTGGGGACAAGGTGCATAGATAGATGTGATGTAGAAGAAGAAATGTGTAATGCTGGCAGATGGGGAGAGGTGTATAGGGTAAGCAAGAGTTCAAAATCAACTTTCACTGCTTGACAAGAACTTTGGTCTGCTTTTTAAGTCTGCGGTGAGACCTGTGGCAGTAAAACAATAAGGTGATTTATTTTTCTAGAGTTCAGGGATGGATGCAGTTAAAAATATAAGTAAGTGTACATTTAAAGTGCAGAATTTAGCTGTGTTTCCTCTCTTAGAGAACAGAAAATTTTACAAGTAAGTATTATCTCTACAATATGTAAAATTTCATATCTGATTAGTGTAAGAGATTCACCCAGTGGCCCAATCACTCATGGTTGGCAGTCAAATGTAGGGATGCTGCCATTATGAAAATAGGGTGTATTACTTAAGAGAACTATGAATAAAAAAATACAAATATAATCTTTGCAAATTTTTCATGAAATTGGCTGAAATTTTTATGTAAATTATAATTAGCTAAGAGCAACTAATCCCAAAATTTTTGCTTAAATTAGTCATATACTCCTGAAAGTAGCGTTAAAAAGTTTATTCCACAGTATGATAAAAATGTAAACCAGAAAACACTTTTGAGACTGTTCAAGACCCATTTAAATGTCAAAATATTCTTGATATTTTCTGAGTCAAGTCCACTTCAAATATAAAAGTCTCAATAAGAATGCTTCAGAATTCTTCAAGTTAAAACTTATTTTATTTATTTAAATCAGAGTAAAGAGTCTGTAGATAAGTATTTTAATTTCTGTCAAAATGTATAGTGCTGTACAGGACAGGTCAAGACTTGGATGTTTTTTGTGTGAAGAAATATTTACAGCTGGTCCATTAATCTTCAGAATTTTGATGCTGTTACAATTGAATGAAATTGAGAATGAGAAATGAACATTATGTCAGGAGCAACTTAAAATGTGAGTTCATTAAATCAGAGTTTTGTTGCATTTAATTTGTGGTTACAAAGATTAGTTACCCATGCCAAATCGTTCTGTTATTAATGCTAACAGTCTGCACAGGACAGAAAGGAGAAATGTTGTAACTCAAAGTTTTAAACTGCTATGATAGTGTTTGTTTTAAATAGAAAATGATTTTGGCACTTAGCAGTGTCTGTTAGTCTTTTCATAGCATTAAAAAAAATTAATTTATCATTATAAAGTTTCTTGATGGCTGCAACAGAGCTTTGAGGAGATGTCAAAGGCTTGCATCCATGGTCCACCAAATATTTTAGTTATCTGCAAATATATGCTCCATCAAAAAAAAAAAAAACTCCTGAGAGTCGTGATGCAATGATGCAATTTGCAACAGATTGGCAGGCAAGATTATAACATGCAGATAATAAATGTAATTACTGTATTGAACCCATCCAGTAAAAGTTGAAACTGTTCTTAGTTCGTACGCTCCTTGAAAACCTTGAAAAGTCCTTGAATAAAAAAAGTTCATTTTCAAGTCCTTGAAAGTACTTGAAAAAGTTTAAGGCTCTGTAAATAGTACTTGAAAAAAAAATGTGTAAAATAACTGCTTGTGCTAAAACATTGTATAGGAAATTTCTGTGTAGTTCCGATAAAACACCAAGCAGATCAAATAACGCAGAACTTTCAACCCAGGGGAGTGTGTGGACAGTGGGTGTATTGAATATGATATTACCAGAGTCGCAGAATGTAGACATACACACGTACGCCGTACGCGGATAGTTTCCAAATTATTAGAAGATTTTGTAGATAGTTTTTGCTTGTAAATTAAAAAAAATAAGAATGTTATTTACAGCAATTAAAACACTTACTCAAGGCTTTACTCAGATTAATATATTTAATTCTATCTTAACGTGAGAATGTTCAACTAATTTTAACATCTTCCGATAGTGAGTTCTTTTGGTGTTGCAGACGTTTCTGGCCTCTTGATTTTATCAAGGCCTGTTCTCAATATATAGGAACTGTGACAGAAGTTTTGTTTACAAAGAAATAATAAAAATTTTATTGCTAGGTTCCTCTTGAAGTTGCCAGTTATTAAATTAAAATCTTTACCTTATGTATTTTACAAGTCTACTATTTTTGAATTAACTTGTTGAAAATGCTATTTATAATTTTTGAAGGTTCATTAACGGAACTGCTTTTTTAGATATAAAAACTTTCTTTAATTAGTCTCTTGTTTTTATGAGGTTCATAGTCCAATATTTTAAAGTTTTGGCCTTAAATTCCATTTTACACACATTTCTGCGCATTCAGTCGTAATGTACTTTTGCACTCTCAGGAATCTGTAAAGTTCTAATGATTATTTATTGTTATATTGATTTTTCTAAATCTTAATTTATTGTTATCGTGATTCGCGGGTTTGCAGCAAATTTTCTGTTTCAATGGTTGTGTACGCAGATACATTTTATTTTTATATAACTCTGGATATCACTACAGAGTAAAGCATCAGCCATGTGAGTAAAATAAGTGGAATGATGTTTTGACAAATTGTGATGGGCGCCTGTTTACTAGGGTTAGGGACGCGTTCTTGCTGGAGGGTGGAACTTCCAGGAATTGCTTGTGCTTCATGCATGAACCTTTTAGTCTCCTGACTGCACCAAAAAAAAAAAAAAAAAAAGCATCAAAGCATTGCATCAAAAATAAAAAGGTTAAAGCAAACAATAAGTGTTGTACCAGTAAATGAATATGAAAATAGTGTTCCCTTTCAAAATATTCTACAAGATGAAATGATTTCGAAAAATACCAAAACGGAGGAGCAATTGAATGTTAATAAAATAAACTACACTGGCGGAAAGTGAAAAAAGAACACCAAGAAGGAGACGTCTGATACCAATGAAATTTATACAGCATAATAACGGAATACAAAGTATAACGTGATCAAAACATTATGGCAAAATACAGCTGTATTTGCTGGTAAACTGAAAAATAACATTTCCATGTAACATGGTTAGTACGAGGTTGAACCGCCATGAACTGCGTCACACTGTGCAATTCTGGCATGGAGTCTGTCGTACAGATGTTAGATGTAAGTTTGGGGTATTGAGTTCCAAGCATCCTCAACCTGGACGCGTAAATCGGGGATGTCGTGTCTGGCCGTGGAGACCGGATAAGTCGTTGTCCCATAAAATCCCACACGTGCTTAATGGGGGACAAATCCGGTGAACGTGCAGGCCATGGAAGTTGTCTCACACCCTGAAGTGCATGTTGCGTTGCACGTGCCGTGTATGGGCCTGCATTATCTTGCTGGAAAACACCACAATGGACCGACCTTACAAATGGCACAACAACGGGCTTAATGATGTTGATGTAGGAGGTGCTGTTTAACGTACCTGGTACAAACACTAGTTGTGTACGGGAGCGATGGCTGATCGCTCCCCACACCAGGAGACCAGGTGTAGGCCCTGTGTGTCGCTGGCAAATGCAAGATGGGTTGAGACGCTCCCCTGTGCGTCTGCGAACACGCATACTGCCATCGGAGGCTCCCAAGCAGAATCTGCTTTCATCGCTGAACATGACAGATCGCTATTGCGTTCTCCAGTGCAGACGTTGGCGACACCACTGCAGCCGTTCCTGACGGTGGGCTGAAGTCAGAGGTACACATGCCAAAGGCACATGTGCACGTAGTCCTGCGTCCAGTAGACTGTTGCGGATTGTTTGCACAGTCACCTCAGGTGCAACGGCAGCTCGGATTTGCTTCGCAGTGGATGTTTCGCTTAACAACGCCGCTCTTCTTATGCGTCGATCGGTCCGCTCATCAGTCTGTCTGTGACTC
Source organism: Macrothele yani (assembly GCA_039090855.1). NCBI lineage: Eukaryota > Metazoa > Arthropoda > Arachnida > Araneae > Macrothelidae > Macrothele > Macrothele yani. The sequence continues at coordinate 141,451,099 of CM077027.1, read as the reverse complement.
CCGGTTCCACGTCTTCTCGTGTGGGAATGTTCCTCGGACCATCTACGCCACCATCGTACCACCACCGATACTTCTCGTCCAATTCGTTCTGCAATACGACGATACGACCACCTGGCCTCGCGGAGTCCGACTAGACGACCTCACTCAAAGTCCGATAACTGCAGAAATCGTACACGTCTTCCATGTCCAGGCATTGCAGCTTCTTCAGGGTCTTTGCAAGTGTCTGTACGCCGACAACTGATTACATTCACTTCGCCGTACTCCTTAAATACCACCGACGATAATTTGCATATTATGCCGTGCTGTGGCGTACGCGCTCACCGGTTGGTCCCGAAATTAACATCACACCTACGTAAACTCGACCCCATTAACATATGTAAATTTCATGATCGTCCGCCAATTCCTTCTTGGTGTTCTTTTTCACTTTCCGCCAGTGTAACTGTGGGCAAGAAGTAATGGCAGGTCATTGAAGATGTGCCCGCCTCAGCTAAGATTAATGGTCTGAACTTACTAAAATACCTACCTACTGACTGGCCGACAGTACACACATATTAATTCGGGTTTAAAGAGTCCTTGAAAAGTGCTTGAATTTATTTTGCTTGAAAGAGTACGAACCTTGAACTGTTATAACAGTGTGAATGTGGTGATCCATGAGTAAAAAGATTGTTGTCTTTCCAAGTAACATTGCCACGAATTGTTGAAAACTTAACCCTGGAGGAAAACTGTCACAGGCAGAATGCCAAGAATCTGTCACTACAATAATTGTCATTGGCTGACTGACTGTGATAGAAAATCCATTGCCAGCTTATATGAAACTGGCTGGGTTACTTGTCACATAGCATCTCATGTTGTTCACCACAATGTCACAGTCCATCATTGCTGTACACTGTGGGTGAGAAAAGCCATGCACAGCTATTGGTTTGGAAGCAGTCAGCTTAAAGTGACTATAGGAGTAGTAAACCATTTGATTCAGCTACAGGCCCTTACAGGACCAGCAGCCTTGCACAGCATTGTCACCCAATCACACGGCAAACCATTTCAAACTGTCTATGGGAAGCAGGCTTGCATGCACCGGTGCTTGGAATGGCGCTGCTCTCATGCAAATTAGGTTGAAGATGACATCGTGTAGTGAACAGTGATGATCAAAAAGATATTCATTGGATACACATGTGGTGCTGATGCGGTCAACAAACTATACAGTAAATACTGTTGAACAACAGACTGCCCAAACAGCAAATATAGTAGTTCTGGCAAACGGGGACACATCATGGCTAGAACACTTCGGCCCAATTATACCAAACTTTATCCCAAATTGCTAATTTGTGATGTTCTTCAAGAATTGTTCCAAATAAATGGCTGCCTCGATTAACCAATGGCCTAATTAACTGGAATCTACTGTATCATAATTTGCAGAGCTGTCTCCTTTGTTTTGAACTGTAGTGTTTACTAGAGGTACCCTGACATAATTATATTAACATATAAACATTAAACATTTACTGTTGTTCTTGGTATAAACACAACCCTCCGACGTGACCGCCAACATATAAAGCGCCATAAAAGTTATTCATATCGACACACATAATGCACCATAAAAGTTATTCATATCCACACATATAACGCACCATCAAGTTATTCACATCAACACAATAAGCAGCACACTATGAATCACATATACACAAAGAAAGTGCCCTACCTATGATGTCTATGAATATGTCCAAAAATCATCCACGGCTAATGTCCCATTTAAGTCAAGTCAAACTTTCTGCTTCCTTTCAACTACTTGGCAACGCTGGTGGTGAAATCTTGTATTCCGTGCATGTGATAAGATATGCGGTCCTCCCACTTGACCAAGTCAAAATTAAAACAAAAGACACCATAAACGACCATAAGATAAAAGACTTAACAATATTAAAAGGAATCAAGAGTGAAATGAAGTAAAATTAGATGGAAGGTCACAGTCATCAAACCACATCTCACCAGACCGGTTTCAGCATGTTTCATGCTATCTTCAGTGGTATTCCCAACAGTGCTTCTTCATCGTATAAATGTGCACACATCAATGTGCCGAACTTGTCAGACACGTAGGCCACACACACCCTTGGTTATCTGAACCAAGGTGCAAAATAATTCTGCGACCTACATCGTCCTTCGTGAGGAAAAAAAAAAATGATTACGAGATAAATTCTCACTATGCCTAACTTCCGTTTTCGAAAATTTTGGAAGGCGAAGAACTTGCATCTATGATAGGGGGTCTGCAAGATGGTTTTAATAGGGTTCTGGGGATATTGTTTTTGTCTGCAGGGCCAAAATAAATATGCAACGTACGTCGCCCGTCGCCGTGATTATGCCCCCGGTGCTGCAGTAACTCATGTAAACATGGAGGGAGTTAAAGACCTTCAGTCTTTGAAGTTGTGTGCCCACTTGGAAGTCACTTCTTCCAGTAAAAACAAAAATCTACCTTCGGTGGTGCTGTGAATGGGCAGTAGAGCAATGAACAAACACTGTGGTCAGATGAATCTCACTATACATTGTTTTGTGCTGTTGGTCTGCAGAAAGTGTGGCAAGAACCTCGTGAAGCGATAAGTACAGCATGCCTTGTGAACACAATCCAAGCATCTGGAAGTGACACCATGCTATGATGGATGTTCTGTTGGTACAGACTGGGCTCAGTGATACCAGTGGATGGCAAGAGATGATATCCAGGGAATGCCTCAGCGTTGTAGCCAACCATACGCACCCTGCAATTTTATTACCTTTCTCCTGTGCGTGATGACATTTTTATGGATGACAATGTAGTAGTAGCACACTGTTCCGGATTTGTGCAAGAATAGTTTGATGAGAACTAAGAGAACTTCCATCATTCTGCTGGCCACCACAGTCCCCCGATTTCAATCCTGCTGAAAATTCGAGAAAGAGCTGTTCGGCGTCACTGGCCACTTCCATCAACACTGGCAGAGTTACGCAGTATTTTGGTGCAGGAAAGGCTATCCTTGGGCCAAAATGAACTCAAACACAATGTAGAATCCATACCATGTCACATACTTGCTGTCATTTGCAGCAAAGGCAGCCATGCTCAGTACTAGATAAAGGTTCATTTTTTATTTTTTTTTGCTGCCCTATTGGTGCAGTGGTCTAAGCAATGGCTTCTGATCATTCATCCGAGATGGTTCCAGGTTCGAATCCCGGTGAGGCATGGATATTGTGTTTGTCTTACGGCACAGGCTCTCTTCCTTCCCTGGAGTCAGCGGCCCTAAATTAGGGACGGGCGACTGCTTCAATAAAAAAAAAAATTTTTTTTTTGGCTAGTGTGTGTACTAGAGTTGGACAAGGGTTGCACTGCTGATTGCATTCTTTGCAATTGCTGAAAAAAAAAGTCGTTTTGGCAGTTATCTTTTTGTACTGCTATAACACTGGCGAAAAATAAATAAATTAATTTACAAATAAGTTGGCAAAAACTTAAAAAAAGCCAGAGCAACTGCTGGTTGGAAATGGCCTTTTTTTGTGTTTTAGTAATCTGGGTGGAACAGTCTGCATCCAATTATAATCTACAAGCAATTGTTGCAAGAAAATCATGATCAGTAGGTAAAAGGTATTAGTTAGTATTGTGAAATAGAAAATTCGAACACAACTCTGTATTCTGAATTTCATTTCTCTTAATTTTGAGTTCCAGATCAGTTGAATTTAAAGCATGTTCACACACATAGAGCGCAGCTGTAAATTAAGTTATGTATAGCTGTGTGTGTGTGTGTGTGTGTGTGTGTGTGTGTGTGTGTGTGTGTGTGTGTGTGTGTGTGTGTGTGTGTGTGTGTGTGTGTGAGAGAGAGAGAGAGAGAGAGAGAGAGAGAGAGAGAGAGAGAGAGAGAGAGAGAGAGAGAGACTATACTTTAAATTCACACACACACATCTATAAATCAAGCAATTTGAATAATATCATACCTCAACCGACAGTATGTCATATCCTTAGTTGTAGTTTTTGTTTAAGAAAAATATGCTGCTGATTTTATAAGGCTAAATTCTATGGGCCAGTTTTTTATTTTTTTTGTGCCCCATATTTACTAAGTGGTACGCTTTTTGTAGACTTGCTGCAAAGAGCTGGGATATCAGTTACAGTTCTAACCAGTTTTTAAGAATAGGACAATTAAGCTCATATGTAGTGAGACGTTTTAGCACAGTGCAATTATGTAATAAAAAAAAAGTTGATGTTTTCAGACACAGAAAAAGTGGGGAGTCTGGACAACAAAAGTTCTCACTTGTATTATAGTAAATTTTTATGAACAAAATAAGAGCAATGAAATACTTTTTTCTGTGTCCAGTCTTTACAGAGCAAAATGTTGCATGCTCTTGCCCAAATATTGCCATAGAAATTTTATATTTAAAAGAAAATTCTGCTTCTGAGGTAGTTAGTTTGCATCCTTATTTCTGTGGAATTGTTGCTGTAGTGGTTAGCAAAACCTTACAGGCACTTTCTAGGGCAGTATCTTCGAGGCTTATGCAGAAGTTTTCTTGAGACAGCTTAGTAATTATTTTTAGTTTCCATCATTTTTAAGTGCAAATATGTATTCTGCTTATTTAGAAAAAAAAAAACATTTTGTTAGATTATTTACTATACCAGTGTTGTGAACTTTATAAATTGTTTGTTTCTGAACGATTTTTTTCTTTTTTTTGTCTCTTTTAAAATCTCTTAGCCATTTAAAGTTAAATTCCCCGAATTTCAGACCTTATATTTTCGAGCACCATCAACGCCATCAAGACAGCCAGGACCAGGTCAAGTAATGACTGCTCAGGTTGCATCAGCTCAGCATTTTGCTGCAAGACCAGGTAATATGAGAGAATGCATTATGAAGTTCGTGTGCAGATTTTTTTTTTTATTATTATGAGGTAACACCATTGTAAAGATTTTCCACGCATTTCTGCTAAAATTAGAGAAGGAATGCTTTTGCACAACCTTGTGTGCATCATAACCAGGGGAAGCCAAACCCCTAAAATTTTCAGGTGCCAGCACACTTTTTTAAGAGGTACGGAAACAAAACGGCAATTAGTCTGAATAAAAACTACACGTACAGAATTGCGATCAACAGTCAAAGTCAATGTATTATTTCTTAGGTATAATTTAGTTATTCAGTGCAATATCCACAACTAAAACTAGGGAACATATTGTACACTTGCATTAATAGTTGCATTTCAAAACAGATTTTTATTTCAGAAAGTTCTGCTTTGTCTTCTGGTATGTAACCAGAGATTCCAACTACTATGGATTCTCTGTGGTCACTAGGGATTACAAAAAACATTGGATATACACTGCTGGACAATTGATAAGGACGGATCATAAACTGCTATATAGCGCATCAAAAAGTAAGTGTGGTTGGATGCCAAGTGAAATAAAATAATGTCAGAATGCCAGGACATTACAAGAAAGACAATTTATTGTGCTCTGAAATCCAGAAGGCTTTGGAACGTGTTCAAGGGACAAACAGGCCATTTTGTGCAGAATACGTAAACGTGAAAAAAATGCAATTACCGTCCGCAGGCGTTCCGGCGTAAGATGTCAATACGGGATATGGCCACCATGGAGGGCAATGCAAAATTCCACATGTCGTGTCATGCTTTGCACAACATTATCAAGCAGCTGTTGGGGTAATTTATCCCATTCCTCTGTCAGTGCACGGATGAGGGTGTCCTTGTTTATTGGAGGGCATTGGCGACCAGCAAGACTCCTCCCCAAAGCATCCCACACATTTTCAATGGGATTCAGATCTGGAGAACATGCTGGCCATACGAGGCATTGAATATCCTCTCTCAAGACACTCCTGGACAGCGACTGTTCGATGACATGTTGCGTTGTCGTCCATGAAAATTAATCTATCACCGACAGCACCACGGAACATGCGAACATGAGGTAGCAGAACATCATTAATGTATCGTTGGCCAGTCATAGTCCCAGTTGGAAGCACATAGAGGGACGTACGGCCATTGATCATGCTGCCAGCCCATACCATGACACTACATGTCGGATATCGGTCCCTTTCCTGTATGTTTGCTGGACAATATGCAGTACCACTATCACGCCAGATCAGTTGTCATCGACAATCAGACGATAGACTGTATCTACTCTCATCTGAGAAGAGGATAGCAGACCAGTCGTTATCAGTCCAATTGCGATGTTGATGGTACCATTGTAAACGGGCGGTACGGTGACGTCTGGACAATGGGATGCACAAAACAGGACTGCAGGCGTATAGTCCTCCTTCATGCAAACGTCTGTCTACAGTTTTTCGGGAGATCCGCTTGCCAGTAGCAGCCATAAACTGATTTGCTACCTCACTAGCTGTGCTGCGCCGGTATCTTTTTGTTGATAGCACTATGTACCGATCTTCTGCATGTGTCGTACTGCGAACACAACCTCCCCCGTGACGTTTGCTACACTCTCCATTTGTTTGAAATGACTTCCAAAGCCTTGAAACAACACTGTGGCTGACGTCGAACTCCCTGGGAACATCTGTTATTTTTCGCCCTTCTTCAATCTTGCCAATAATGCGGCCACGCGTAAAATCATCTAGGTGATGTCGGGAAGACATACTGAAAATTGCAAGTTTGTCAATTGATTCTTTCCCTTTCAACTTTGCGTTTGAACAACAATGGTCAATACGCGTCAAATCCTTTATATCTCTTATCAGCGCTATGACGTCACGAACAAGTTCGGCAATCCAAAATTTGCATACGCACAACACGTCTTACTGTATCCCGCACTTATGCTAATTTCCACATTTTGCTGCCTTCCATTTTATGGTTGCTATCGTTGCTATTGTCATCCGTCCTTAGCAATTGTCCAGCAGTGTACTACAGAAGTCGAAAATCTCAGCAAAATGATTTTTTTAACGATGTGTGTAAAGTTTATTTTCATGTTTTATAGATTCTAACACTCATTAAACATTTTGGGGAGTGTTTCTTGAATGTTTTTTAATATTGCTGCATTTCTTCCATTATTTTTCAATGTGTTTTGGATGTCTAAGTGTCTCTTGCTACGTACAGAGTTATCACGGCCCGTGGAATCCTGGGACTGTCCTGAAATTTTAGTTCCCTTTCCAGAGCTTGGAAAGTCCCTAATTTTTCATATTTTTGCATTAGGTCCTGGAGTACTACTAGAATTCTTTCTTGTAATGAACAAATTGCAGGAAATTGCAGAGGGGGAGGGGGGTCATTTTCTTTTGGGGTTTGAAGACAACTATGAACAACTTCCAGTGTGTGTAGGCACATACTGTTTATACTGTAAGGTTCTAATTGGAACATACATTGGTTTTTGAGGTAAACTAAAGAAAAAAATATTGGAGCCATTTATTTAGTGTTTCTCACTAAATGTGTTCAATTTATAGACAATTTTTAAATCAAAAATTCGCTTTTTTATGAATTTACACTGTTGTTTTGCTGCTCTGGCATTGTGTTTTTCTCATTTAGTGCATTAATACAATTTTATTCATTACTACTGAAAACGCTGAAAACTACAGATTTTTTTAGTGTGTAATACTGATTTTTTTAGTGTGTAACAATGATGATGATGATATACAATCCTTAATTGTATATCATCATCATCATTGTCAACCATTATTAATCCACTGCTAGACAAAGGTCTCTCCAAGCCTCTTCTACAACGGTCTGTCTTGTGCCAGTTTCCTCCATGTTACTCCCGCATACTTTCGAATTTCATCCACCCATCTCCCATGTGGTCTTCTTCTGGGTCTTTTCCTGTTCCTTGGAATCCAGTCTAAATTTTCGGCTGTCTATCGATGGTCTGTCCTTCTGGCAGTATGTCCAGCCCATTGCCATTTCAGGGATTTAACTCTGATCACAATGTTTTCCACTCTTGTCATTTTTCGGATCCACGAGTTACTCTTCTTATCTCTCCTGGTTACACCAAGCATGCACCTCTCCATGCTGCTTTGAGTTGTCTGCAGCCTTTGTATGTCTCTTTTAGTTAAGGTCCACATCTCTGCACCATATGTAAGCACTGGAAGGATGCAATGACCAAACCCTTTTCGTTTAAGACATAATGGCATATTGCTCTTGAAAATTATGCTGTTTCTTCCTAAAGCTCTCCAGGCAAGTTTTATACGCCGATTAATTTCTTCATCAATGTGACCCTTACTTGATATCTGCTGTCCAAGATAAACGTAAGTATCAGTTATCTCCAGCTTTTCTCCATCAACCGACAAATCTTCATTTCTTATAAAAGCATTGTACATCACTTTTGTCTTCTGAAAGTTCATTTTTAATCCCACTTCTTTACTCTTGTAAGCAAGTTCCAGGATCATACTCTGCAGCTCTGATGGGGTAGTTGCAAAAATACTACATCATCAGCAAAACGAAAGGTGAGTTAGATAATCTCCATTAATCTTTATCCCTTTGTTTTCCCATTTCAGTGATTGAAAGACATTTTCCAATGTGGCATTAAAGAGCTTGGGAGATATGGTGTCACCTTGTCTCACACCCTTTCCAATTCTTATGTGTGTTGTATTTTCAAACAGCCGAATCTTTGCACTTGCATTTTCATAGATGTTATTAATAATAATAATGTATTCATCTTCAATACCGCAGGATTTCAAAGCCATTGTAACTGCTGATGGTTTCACCAAATCAAAGGCCTTTTCATAATCGATAAAAGCCATGCACAGTGGAAGTTCATATTCCCTCGCTCTTTCAATTAGTTCTCTCAGTACGTGGATATCATCTATAGTGCTGTAGCCACTCCTGAATCCAGCTTGTTCTCTCGGTTGAGCCATGTCCAGTGTGACCTTCAAGCGGTGTGAAAGAACTTTAGTAAAGATTTTATAAACCACTGACAGGAGGCTGATAGGTCTGTAGTTCCTGAGATCCTCAGTGTCACTTTTTTATGTAGCAGGATCATTTTAGCATTGTTCCAATCCTCAGGAATCTTCCCTTCATTAAGGCATTGAGTGAAAACTCGGATGAGTACTGTTTCAATTTCTCCACTTGCTTCTTGTATGATGTCTACAGTAATTCCATCTTCTCCTGGAACTTTTCCCCGCTTCATGTTCTTGATTGCTTGTGCAACTTCTGCTGGGAGGACTGGAAGAACTCTGGTACTAGTACCTTTCATGATGTCTAGAGTACATGTATCTTCCCTTTCATATAATTTGGAGTAGAAATATTTCACTCTTGTCAAAATTTTACCTCTATTTCTTGTTTCAGAACCATCTTTTTTTCTCAGGGCCATAATCTGTATATATAATTGTACGACCGCCAATAGCGGTATAACTATACCATCGGGATTAGAGGAAATGCTATCCCACACTCACCAACCCGCTTGGCCAGCGTGGTGAGTTATGGCCAAACCCCTCCAAAATGATTCCACAACTTAAATCTTGGCCCTCAGTCTCCGGCAGCTGGAATGTACCTGGCCAAGGCAGCGGCCAGTGCGACATGAAGGCAGAGGGTGCTAAGAATCCCCGGAGGACCGGACTAGGCTGCCATCTGATGCTGACCTTGGCTACGTACAATGGACGCTCCCTATCTTCTGATTCAAGGCTTCTTGAATTGGAAGAGGAACTACAAAGGATCAAGTGGGACATCGTGGGGCTAAGTGAGGTAAGGAGAAAAGGAGAAGATCTCATCGAACTGAAAAGTGGACATCTCTTCTACTATCGTGGGACAGATACTGGCAGAACTAGTGGTGTTGGATTTATAATAAACAAGAAACTGAAGGATAAAGTTGTAGAAGTTGAAAGTTCCTCTGACAGAGCTGCACGACTTGTTATCCAACTCTCGAAAAGATACCAGGCTCAGATTATTCAAACTTATGCACCCACCACAAGTCATCCTGAAGAAGAAATTGAAGAATTTTATGAGGAAATTTGTCATCTAAATAATAAAGGTAAGCAGCACTTGAAAATAATTATGGGAGATTTCAATGCAAAAATAGGGCAACGGCAACAGAATGAAACTTCAGTAGGTAAATTCGGTCACGGCAACAGAAACCAGCGTGGAAATACTCTCGTTGAGTTTGCAGAGGCAGAAGGGTTTTTCATCTTGAACTCCTTCTTCAAGAAAAAGCCACACAGGAAATGGACATGGAGACATCCAAATGGGACGACAAGTGAAATTGATTTTATTATGTGTAACAAAAAATTCGTCATAGAAGACTGCAGTGTGCTAAACAAATTCAACACAGGTAGTGACCATAGATTGGTGAGATGTAAGATGCACCCTCAACACTAAAGTTGAACGTGGCAAGCTCATAAGACAAACAAAATCTATTGACATAACCAACCTTAAAAAACACCATAATACCTTCAAGTTGGAACTGAAGAACAGGTTCTCTGCTTTAGAAGGCCTAACATCGGAAGAAGTGGACATCTCTGAAGTTAACAGAAAAATAACCAAAGCTCTTATGGAAACAGCAACAAAATTAGCTGGGTCTAAGAACAAGTTGCATGTAAATAAATTATCAGGAAAAACGAAAAATGTTGATGCAAAAAAGAAGAGAGATGAGGACAACTAAAGAAGATGTGACTTCCAAAGTGGAATATATAGAGCTATGCAAGACAGTAAGAAAAAGTATCACTGAAGACGTAAGGAAATTCAACTGTGAACTAGTGAGGAAAGCAATTGAAAACAACCAAAGCCTAAAGATAGCAAAGGGACATCTCAGTAAGGGAAGAAAACAGATTATGGCTCTGAGAAAAGAAGATGGTTCTATAACAAGAAATAGAGGCGAAATTTTTGACAAGAGTGAAAGATTTCTACTCCAAATTATATGAAAGGGATGATACATGCACTCCAGACATCATGAAAGATACCAGTACCAGAGTTCCTCCAGTCCTTCCAGCAGAAGTTGCACATGCGATCAAGAACATGAAGCGGGGAAAAGCTCCAGGAGAAGATGGAATTACTGTAGACATCATACAAGAAGCAAGTGGAGAAATCGAAACAGTACTCGCCCAAATTTTCACTCGATGCCTTAATGAAGGAAAGATTCCTGAGGATTGGAACACCGCTACAATGATCCTGCTACATAAGAAAGGTGACATTGAGGATCTCGGAAACTACAGACCTATCAGCCTCTTATCAGTAGTTTATAAAATCTTCACTAAAGTTCTTTCACACCGCTTGAAGGTAACACTGGACATGGCTCAACCGAGAGAACAAGCTGGATTCAGGAGTGGCTACAGCACAATAGATCATATCCACGTGCTGAGAGAACTAATTGAAAGAGCGAGGGAATATGAACTTCCATTGTGCATGGCTTTTATCGATTATGAAAAAGCCTTTGATTCGGTGAAACCATCAGCAGTTACAATGGCTCTGAAAACCTGCGGTATTGAAGATGCATACATTAATATTATTAATAACATCTATGAAAATGCAAGTGCAAAGATTAGGCTGTTTGAAAATACAACACACGTAAAAATTGGAAAGGGAGTGAGACAAGGTGACACCATATCTCCGAAGCTCTTTAATGCCACATTGGAGGGTGTTTTTCAGTCGCTGAGCTGGGAAAACAAGGGGATAAAGATTAATGGAGATTATCTAACCCACCTACGTTTTGCTGATGACGTAGTCATTTTTGCAACTACCCCATCAGAGCTGCAGAGTATGATCCAGGAACTTGCTGACAAGAGTAAAGAAGTGGGATTAAAAATGAACTTTCAGAAGACAAAAGTGATGTTCAATGCTTTTACAAGAAATGAAGATTTATCGATTGATGGAGAAAAGCTGGAGATAACAGACACGTACGTTTATCTTGGACAGCAGATATCAAGTGAGGGTCACATTGATGAAGAAATTAATCGGCGTACAAAACTTGCCTGGAGAGCTTTTGGAAGAAACAGCATAATTTTCAAGAGCAATATGCCATTATGTCTTAAAAGAAAAGTGTTTGATCAATGCATCCTTCCAGTGCTTACGTATGGTGCAGAAACGTGGACCTTAACTAAAAAAGACATACAAAGGCTGCAGACAACTCAAAGAAGCATGGAGAGGTGCATACTTGGTGTAACCAGGAGAGATAAGAAGAGGAACACGTGGATCCGAAAAATGACAAGAGTGGAAGACATCATGATCAGAGTTAAATCCCTGAAATGGCAATGGGCTGGACATACTGCCAGAAGGACAGATCATCGATAGACAGCCGAAATTTTAGATTGGATTCCAAGGGACAGGAAAAGACCCAGAAGAAGACCACATGGGAGATGGGTGGATGAAATTCGAAAGTATGCAGGGGTGACATGGAGGAGACTGGCACAAGACAGACCGTTGTGGAGGAAACTTGGGGAGACCTTCGTCCAGCAGTGGATTGATAATGGTTGACAATGATGATGATGATGATATATATATATACACTATCTACCAACAGGTAATTGGACACCACTGCAATCGACGATATCTGTGGTACTGATTCACGTCACGGCCCCCGCCGTTAAATATCGTGTGGGAAACAACAACGCAACCAGTCGCATGCAAGATGCCACGCAGTTCGGACCTCTCTGATTTCGAGAAAGGTGTAATCGTCGAGTATCACAGAAATGGCCGATCCATACGTGACATATCCAGCGAGTTGAAGTACCCAAAATCGACAGTGGCCTACGTGATTGGCAAGTGGAAGATGAGAGGTGACTGTCGGAATGTGCCCCGACCCGGCAGACCCACAAAACTGGGAGTTAGAGACCGACGGGTGTTGGCCAGAGAAATTCGGAAGAACCGCACCAAATCGATGGACCACATCCGCAAGGAGTTTCAACAGTCATTCGGGAGTGTTCTTTCGATGAATACCATACGTAAGAAGCCCATCTGCTCGGTTATCATGGGCGTGCTGCCGCCCACAAGCCTTTGATCACCAAGTCCAATAGCGCTGCTCGGCTAACGTGGTGCAAAGAACGTCGACAGTGGACCGTTGAACAGTGGAAACAGGTTCTCTGGAGCGACGAATCAAGGTTCACCCTCTACCGTTCGGATGGCAAGGTCTGGGTTTGGCGTCTGCCTGGAGAACGTCTCCTGCCGGAATGTATTGTGCCAAGTGTGAAGTTCAGCGGCGGTGGAATTATGCTATGGGGGTGTTTCTCCTGGTATGGCACGGGACCCTTGGTCGCAATTCCTGGTAGACTCAACGCCGAGACCTACTGCACCATTTAGGATGACAATGCGCTTCCTACGTTGTGGCAGTTTTATGGGGTTGACCCATGCTACTTTCAGGATGACAATGCCACCTGTCATGTTGCGAGGTCCACCGTGGCTTGGTATGGTGACAATGGGGTTAATCGAATGGACTGGCCTGCGCAGAGCTCGGACCTTAACCCTATCGAGCACCTCTGGGACGAGTTGGAGCGTCGTATTAAGGGGTGCCCCCTCAATCCGAAATAGGTGAAGGAAATGACCTGTCTTCTCCAAGCCAAGTGGAAGAAAATACCGCTAGCCGTCGTACAACGCCTGGTTGAGAGTATGCCACGGAGAGTCGCAGCTGTAATCGCCGCTCATGGAGGCTACACCAACTATTGAAGGTGAATAAACTTCGTTTTCCTTTGCTATCACAGGTGTCCAATTACTTGTTGGTAAATAGGGTATATATATACACTGAGTGGCCACTTTATTATGACCACCTGGCAGTTTTAAGCAAATGAGCTATGGCTGCACGCTGTTGCCGCCATAGGGCGAGGCTAGTATAAAAAGGGAAAGCTTAGTGCTTGCGACAGTAGTAGAAGTGATTTTTGGGTGACGAGATGGGTACAAAATAGGATTTCACGGACTTTCAACGTGGGATGATTGTAAGAGCTCGGAGCCATTCGGCGAGTATCACCGAAACCGCCACATTCGTGAAATGTTCCAGAGCAGCTGTTGTTAATGTGTTTAAAGACTGGACTGTCAGCCAAAAAACTGGGTCTCTACGTGCAACGTGTGGTCGTCATCGACTAGTGACTGCTCGGGCGGAATGGAGAGTGTCCAGACTGGTAACAGACAACAGAAGGATAACAATGCAGCAAATTACATACCATCTTAATCAAGGATCCCCTAACCTAGTCTGATAGCTTTACCTGCACCGTCTAGTGTTCTCCCTAGAGCCGTTTTACTGGGCGGCCCGCCCAGCTAAATTTCCTGTTATGAATGTTTTCACAACACACATAATAGTAAGAGTGAAAGACTTACTTCCACATACACCATAAATATTGGTGAAAATGACTGAAATCTGTGTTGAACATGGTTTACCAGTAAGTACTTAATAAGTACAATCATGTTAAGCAAAACAACATCCTTTCTTTTTTTTTCGATTGAGGAAGGGGTCGTTCAAGGTACCACCCAGCTAAAATTTCTTGCCGTCCAGCTGTAAAAAAACTATAGGGAGAATCATCATCATCATCATTGTCAACCATTATCAATCCACTGCTGGACGAAGGTCTCCCCAAGTTTCCTCCACAACGGTCTGTCTTGTGCCAGTCTCCTCCATGTCACCCCTGCATACTTTCGAATTTCATCCACCCATCTACCATGTGGTCTTCTTCTGGGTCTTTTCCTGTCCCTTGGAATCCAATCTAAAATTTCGGCTGTCCATCGATGATCTGTCCTTCTGGCAGTATGTCCAGCCCATTGCCATTTCAGGGATTTAACTCTGATCATGATGTCTTCGACTCTTGTCATTTTTCGGATCCACGAGTTCCTCTTCTTATCTCTCCTGGTTACACCAAGCATGCACCTCTCCATGCTGCTTTGAGTTGTCTGCAGCCTTTGTATGTCTCTTTTAGTTAAGGTCCACGTCTCTGCACCATACGTAAGCACTGGAAGGATGCATTGATCAAACACCTTTCTTTTAAGACATAATGGCATATTGCTCTTGAAAATTATGCTGTTTCTTCCAAAAGCTCTCCAGGCAAGTTTTGTACGCCGATTAATTTCTTCATCAATGTGACCCTCACTTGATATCTGCTGTCCAAGATAAACGTACGTGTCTGTTATCTCCAGCTTTTCTCCATCAATCGATAAATCTTCATTTCTTGTAAAAGCATTGAACATCACTTTTGTCTTCTGAAAGTTCATTTTTAATCCCACTTCTTTACTCTTGTCAGCAAGTTCCTGGATCATACTCTGCAGCTCTGATGGGGTAGTTGCAAAAATGACTACGTCATCAGCAAAACGAAGGTGGGTTAGATAATCTCCATTAATCTTTATCCCTTTGTTTTCCCAGCTCAGCGACTGAAAAACACCCTCCAATGTGGCATTAAAGAGCTTCGGAGATATGGTGTCACCTTGTCTCACTCCCTTTCCAATTTTTATGTGTGTTGTATTTTCAAACAGCCGAATCTTTGCACTTGCATTTTCATAGATGTTATTAATAATATTAATGTATGCATCTTCAATACCGCAGGTTTTCAGAGCCATTGTAACTGCTGATGGTTTCACCGAATCAAAGGCTTTTTCATAATCGATAAAAGCCATGCACAATGGAAGTTCATATTCCCTCGCTCTTTCAATTAGTTCTCTCAGTACATGGATATGATCTATTGTGCTGTAGCCACTCCTGAATCCAGCTTGTTCTCTCGGTTGAGCCATGTCCAGTGTTATCTTCAAGCGGTGTGAAAGAACTTTAGTGAAGATTTTATAAACTACTGATAGGAGGCTGATAGGTCTGTAGTTTCCGAGATCCTCAATGTCACCTTTCTTATGTAGCAGGATCATTGTAGCGGTGTTCCAATCCTCAGGAATCTTTCCTTCATTAAGGCATCGAGTGAAAATTTGGGCGAGTACTGTTTCGATTTCTCCACTTGCTTCTTGTATGATGTCTACAGTAATTCCATCTTCTCCTGGAGCTTTTCCCCGCTTCATGTTCTTGATTGCATGAGCAACTTCTGCTGGAAGGACTGGAGGAACTCTGGTACTGGTATCTTTCATGATGTCTGGAGTGCATGTATCATCCCTTTCATATAATTTGGAGTAGAAATCTTTCACTCTTGTCAAAATTTCGCCTCTATTTCTTGTTACAGAACCATCTTCTTTTCTCAGTGCTATAATCTGTTTTCTTCCCTTACTGAGATGTCCCTTTGCTATCTTTAGGCTTTGGTTGTTTTCAATTGCTTTCCTCACTAGTTCACAGTTGAATTTTCTTACGTCTTCAGTGATACTTTTTCTTACTGTCTTGCATAGCTCTATATATTCCACTTTGGAAGTCACATCTTCTTTAGTTGTCCTCATCTCTCTTCTTTTTTTGCATCAACATTTTGGTTTTTCCTGATAATTTGTTTACATGCAACTTGTTCTTAGACCCAGCTAATTTTGTTGCTGTTTCCATAAGAGCTTTGGTTACTTTTCTGTTAACTTCAGAGATGTCCACTTCTTCCGATGTTAGGCCTTCTAAAGCAGAGAACCTGTTCTTCAGTTCCAACTTGAAGGTATTATGGTGTTTTTTAAGGTTGGTTATGTCAATAGATTTTGTTTGTCTTATGAGCTTGCCACGTTCAAGTTTAGTGTTGAGGTGCATCTTACATCTCACCAATCTATGGTCACTACCTGTGTTGAACTTGTTTAGCACACTGCAGTCTTCTATGACGAATTTTTTGTTACACATAATAAAATCAATTTCACTTGTCGTCCCATTTGGATGTCTCCATGTCCATTTCCTGTGTGGCTTTTTCTGGAAGAAGGAGTTCAAGATGAAAAACCCTTCTGCCTCTGCAAACTCAACGAGAGTATTTCCACGCTGGTTTCTGTTGCCGTGACCGAATTTACCTACTGAAGTTTCATTCTGTTGCCGTTGCCCTATTTTTGCATTGAAATCTCCCATAATTATTTTCAAGTGCTGCTTACCTTTATTATTTAGATGACAAATTTCCTCATAAAATTCTTCAATTTCTTCTTCAGGATGACTTGTGGTGGGTGCATAAGTTTGAATAATCTGAGCCTGGTATCTTTTCGAGAGTTGGATAACAAGTCGTGCAGCTCTGTCAGAGGAACTTTCAACTTCTATAACTTTTTCCTTCAGTTTCTTGTTTATTATAAATCCAACACCACTAGTTCTGCCAGTATCTGTCCCACGATAGTAGAAGAGATGTCCACTTTTCAGTTCGATGAGATCTTCTCCTTTTCTCCTTACCTCACTTAGCCCCACGATGTCCCACTTGATCCTTTGTAGTTCCTCTTCCAATTCAAGAAGCCTTGAATCAGAAGATAGGGAGCGTCCATTATACGTAGCCAAGGTCAGCATCAGATGGCAGCCTAGTCCGGTCCTCCGGGGATTCTTAGCACCCTCTGCCTTCATGTCGCACTGGCCGCTGCCTTGGCCAGGTACATTCCAGCTGCCGGAGACTGAGGGCCAAGATTTAAGTTGTGGAATCATTTTGGAGGGGTTTGGCCATAACTCACCACGCTGGCCAAGCGGGTTGGTGAGTGTGGGATAGAATTTCCTCTAATCCCGATGGTATAGTTACACCGCTATTGGCGGTCGTCAGAGCCCCTTTAGTGGGAACAGGATGCACCACGAGAAGGTGGGGTTGACATTTGTCAAGGAGAGGCTGTGATGTTACGCATCACCTGACCTTACATCCCATAGGGAGAATACTACCGTCTAAGTGTAGACTTCACAGGGAAATGCGAAACTCTCTCATAAGTTCAGAATTTTTAAGGTTCCTGACGGCGCTGCGATAGCTAGCACGTCAGTCTCCGGAAACCACAGTCTTTCACTCAGACAGATTCGGCCCAGGGACCTGTGGGGATCTGCCTCCCCCACGGGACCGGTACCTTACACTCTTCTATCATAGCCTGTGTGTGCGACGTGCTATGGGCAGTTGGGGCAAGCAACTTTTCAATAATTTATCTCATCTCGTGGCCGAGAGTTCATCCGCCAACGCGAGTTTTTGGGACAACAGTCCTTTAATAGGTATCTTAGCAAATACAGGCATGTTGAAGTATGAGGGTTTCATGCATCCCTCTCACAAATATTTAACACTGAAACACATTAATCACACATAGAAAATATTTACATGATCCACAGTACTAGGGCCAGTGCTGTGGTGATGACCCCGGGCCAGGGTCATCAATAACACCTTGGTCAATAGACCAATAAGCTCCAATCGAGAGCTATGTACCTCCAAGGGTACTACCATCTGTCAACCATAGTTGACCCGGCTTTTCCTTTGCTCAAGTTCCCTAAGAAGACTAGGGCATGTCTTACTGAAGCTGCAGTGAGACATCCAGATTCAGGCGGAACTTAGCATTCGCAGCACAGCAGTTGCTGCACTTCGGTGTGGCTGCACACTGGTGGTGCTGGTGCCCAACTTCACCACAATTGCCACACCTTGCTTCGGACTCGGGACAGTTGCTTCGGAAGTGGCCGAAGCCATTGCACCGGAAGCACCTGACTTCGCGCAAGAATTCCTTTAGGCGGAGCACTGACCAACCCAAGTGCAGTGTTTTCCGCCTCATCAAGAGTTTGAAGGCCTTGGGCTCCACATCTGCCACCCAGTGGACCCTACCTCCCTTGCCCTTGATGGGGAAACAGGCTGAAAACCCATTATCAAGGTCGGGGTTCTGCCCACGAACTGCTTCCTCGAACTCTTTCCCTGAGAGATCCCCATCGACCCCATAGACTATCAACCGGGGGGGGGGGTGTCTCTTTTGTGGGGCCGTGGGAAGTGTGCAATCTTTGGTCAACGAATTGCTACTCAACTCCTGGGCTAGGTGGTCGAGCTCCCTGGGATGGGAACACTGCACCGCGACCCCACCTTTCCTTTTGCTCCGAATGCTTTTGACCCCTAACTGCAGTTTAGTTGGGTTGGTTGCAGTTTAGTTGGGTTGGTTGCAGTCTTCAGGGTCCTCTTTACACTCTCTGAGGACACACTCTCGACAGTGGGATAGACCAAGAGCACATGTCTCCTGTCTTCCGACTTTTTCTTAATTTTTCTCCCAGTCGGGGCGGGCGAAGGCCCTTTTGCCGTACTAGCCCCTTTCCTAGCCACTTCGGCATAGGAAGCCACATTGGAGTCACTCTCGCAGCGCGACTCCTGGCGAACGGACAGCCTAGCTTCAAGGAAAGCCGCCCGATGTGCTTGTACGGTACAAGCCTTGCGGATGCTCTCTAGGCCCGCTTTCATCTGCTCTCTTCCTGATTAAGTGACCCGAGAGTCCTTGATAGTGGAATCTACTTCCCCTATGAGAGAGGATATGAGAGGATATGCGGCTTAAGAAAGCCTCTGGTGTTGGCACCGGGGGTGTCCTGGGATGCTGGTTGGCCCCCAAAGATGTCTTTGGAGGACCAGCAGACGACCCCTCAGAAGCCCAAAAGAGTTCGGGTTGGGGTGGTGTTTTCCCCTTCCTTGCCATGGGCGGAAGTGGAAAGGACGTGCTTACACCACGAACAGACTGAGTTGGCTCAGCCGAAGGAGAGGCTCCCTTCGTGGGTGTAGCGGCTTTAGAGCCCTTTGCCCCAGGAAGAGACTTTGAAGATCTCGTCCTGGCGCTAGACTTCTCCTTCTGGTTGCTCTCGGAAGTGGGGCTAGGCCCATTAGAACTACCGACACGGATAGGTAGCTTTTCAGCCGCTACCTTCAAGGTCCAGGTTGACCCGGACAGTTTAGGGGCTGGCCCCTTTGGATTCACTTTACCCTTGTGGGTAGTTGACATCTCTGTGAGAGAGATGGAAAACACAAAATTTTCTAAGTGCCGAGTGGGCAACCTGGGGTTCTCCCACTCAAGCTAAAACTTAGAGACCGGGCGCTCGGGCTTTGGTCTGACTAAGGATCAAAGAGTCCTTTCGTCAGAGGGGCCGGAACGACGACGACGTACCCAGATCTGATGCTAGAGTCTCTATGTGGGCTGAATGGAACTTCGCCCTGACAAGGGCGTTTTTTCTAAGTCCGTAACTGCTCTGATTAATAGCCTACATAAAGCACAATTTTTTCTTAAAGAAAAAGTCACGAGAGTGGGATGAATCCCCCTCTCACGCTTGAGATCGTCAGTTCTGCTAAGCAGTGCAGTAAAGCTCAACCAAATCACACTAAGCTCGCTCCCCGGTTCGGCATCAGAACGACCGGCCAAGGATCCCCTAAAATGATCTCTGCACGCACTGTTCACCGTACACTGAATCGGATGGGATATGGCAGCAGAAGGCCTGTTCGAACACCTTTGCTGTCTGCAGTCAACAAGAGAAAATGTCTCCAGTTCGCACAGGAGCACAAGGATTAGACAGTCGATAATTGGAAACAAATTATGTGGTCCGATCAATCACGTTTTCAGTTGCACCATGCCGATGGCTGAGTGAGAGTTTTGGCGGAAACAGCACGAAAGAATGGATCCCAAATGTATTGCTACAACCCTTCAAGCTGGTGGAGGCAATGTTATGGTTTGGGGAATGTTTTCCTGGCATGCTTTGGGCCCTTTAATTCGTGTTGATCAACGTCTAACTGGCACATCATATCTAAACATCGTTGCAGACCAAGTGCATCCTTTTATGTGGATGGTTTATCCCAATGGCGATGGCTACTTTCAACAAGATAATGCGTCCTGCCATAGTGCTCGTATTGTACAGGATTGGTTCCAAGAACATGCCGGTGAGTTTACTTTGCTTAGGTGGCCCCCACAATCTCCAGATCTCTACCCCATTAAGAATTTGTGGCATGAAGTTGAACGCGCCGTCAGACAGCTGGATCCACAACCCTGCAATCTCACACTCCTGGAAAGTGCTATTCATCAAGCATAGTCTCAGATTCCACAAACCACCTATAAAAATCTCGCGGAGTCCATGCCACAAAGAATCGACGCAGTATTAAAGACAAGAGGTGGCCCAACGAAGTACTGAGGGGGTGGTCATAATAAAGTGGCCACTCAGTATATATATATATATATATATATGTATACATATATTTATTTATTTAGCATGGACAGTATCTTTAAATTAAAATCTGACAACACAATTCAAATTGCATTCAGTGTTAGCAAATTTTAAGAACAGGTTGCGAGGCATTGAGAATGGATCTTGACAGTTCACAAATGACCAGAAATGCCTGAATGTCTGCCAAAAAACAAATTCATATACCTCCTGGAATTTAAAGAAAACTCATTAAATGTGCCTTTTCCTCCTTATTGCCCTTCAAAATCCTGGAAATGTTCTTAAATTTTACTTTGACCCTTGGAAAAATATTCTTGACTCCCAAAAATTATTGTGCTTTGAACTTCTTTGATGTCTTGCATTGCTCGTTTAGTAGGCTGGAGATGAACTCTTATAATTTTGTTTCAAAATTTGAGTTTTTTTTTTTTTATCTTCTGGCATTTATTGGGTGTGTGCAAAAGTTCTACTCATTTTTATAATAGATGCTAATTGCGATTGGAGTAGTTACGTCACAGATGATGCTGCAATGCTGAATTTTCGGCCAATAAAGCTTTGAGCAGTACAGCATATAGAGGCATTAGGTTTGTCCGAGTAAGTCATTCGTAACGGAAATCACGGACGGTTTACATGGAATGCGATAAGGAACACATTAGACATTGTTTACTGTACAAGTTCAGTAAAGGCAGTTCTGCAATCGCGGCTTGCCGCAACATCTGGCAAGTGTATGGGGAGGATACAGTTGATGATATCACATATCGCCATTGGTTTCGGATATGCTGGGACGGAGATAGAAGCTGTAAAGATTAACCATGTCCTGGACATCCATCCGTGGTTTCTGACGAGGATGTGGACCAAGCCATAACAAATGACCTACATCCAACCATTCAAGAATTAGCGGAAACGTTGTCAGTACACAGAACAACAGTCGGAAGACGGATACATGAGCTTGAGTTCATCACCAAGTTCGATAACTGGGTTCCGCACCAGCTTTCTACAAAGCAACGAGAGGAGAGAATCTGTACTTGTGTTTCTTTGCTTTCTCGTCACAGAAATGAACCTTTTTTGGAACGAATTGTAACGGGTGATGAGAAATGGGTACTGTACTGTCATGTAAAGCATCGACGGACTGTGTGCCAAGGTTCGGAGCCTGCTCCATCGACCTCGAAAGAGTGACTGCATCCCCAAAAGCTTTTGTTGAGTGTTTGGTGGGTTGTCCAGGGAATAATCCACTGGGAGGTCTTGGTACCTAACCGAACGTTAAATACTGACCTCTACTGCCAACAGTTGGACAGATTGCGAGAACAACTGACATCAAAGCGGCCAGCACTCGTCAATCGCAAAGGCATGATCCTTCATCACGAGAACACCAGACCTCATGCTGCTTTAATCACTCGGCAAAAATTATTGGACTTTGGTTGGGAAGTATTAACTCATCCGGCGTATTCCCCTGACCTGGCACCTACGGACTACCACCTTTTTCGATCATTACAGAACGTGTTTGCTCTCCAAACCTTCAATGATATGGATGATGTGAAAACAGCATTACATGACTTTTTTGACTCTAAAACACAAAAGTTTTTTCGGCGTGGGATTCACCTACTCATAGACAGACGGCAAGAGGTTATACAGAATGATGGCAATTATGTGAAATTCTAGGTATGTTATTCCTTGTGTTCTCCTCCTTTCTTTGTAGCCTACAAAAATGGTAGAACTTATGCACACACCCAATATTTCGAGTTCACCTTTCCTAGCTGGTCCTCACCTGATTGGGTGAGCAACAAATGTGATTGGATCAACTTTGTCATGTGCCCCGGCATTGTTTCAGAAAAGACCCAGACATTCCACATATGGTGGATTCTCTGTCGTCACTTAAAAAATAATTGGATCTCTACAGAGTACCGGAAACAATATATTATGTAAATTGAAAGTCTCACAATTGTATTTGACATCCGTGTAAAGTTTATTTTAATTTGTTTTCAAATCTTTAACATTTATTACTCAGTTTTGGAATTGTTTATTGGATGTTTTTAATATTGTGACCCTTTCTTTGATATTTTTTTGTATGTTTTCATGCCGTCTGCAGGTCTAAATTGTTTGGAACTGCCAGAAATCATTGTTCTAGCAGGGATGAGAATGTTCTGTGATTTTTCAAATTTTGAATCTTTCTGACCAGGCTATCCCCCACCCCATTTCTCTCTGATTTTATTCTTTTTTTTATATTTTTCTAACCATGCTCTGTGTTTTTAATATCTTTAGTGATAGCAAAAATATGTTTTTTTTTTGTTTTTTTTTCTCTGACAGTCTCTTGTTCAAACCAATCAGTAGAGCAGGCAATTTTGGCTATTTCCCCCCTTTTAAATGGAAATTAAATTTCAAAATAAGTACTTAATAATTTTTAAAACTTTACTTTATATTATCGTTATTGACTCCTAAATAACTATAAACAAACTTCAAAAAATCAGTACAAACTCTGGCTGAAAATCAAAAGCTGAGGGGAAGAAGCATTAAGTGATTTTTTTTTTATAACCAAAGGACATTATAACTCTATAATACTCTCTTCAATCTCTCTGTCTGCTCATTACACCGCTCGCCCCTTTTGCTTCACAAAATCCACGTCTGCTCAATCCACGGAACCAAAAATTCGGGCTGATGCTGGGCCTGTGGTTGTGGAAGTTTAGCATTTTGCATATGCACTAAAGAAAAATATTTTGACTTAAAAAGTGAAGCCTAACTTGTGAAATGGCCAGTCAGATGACGAAGATCAATCTAAATTGAAGCGAAAGACATAGACGTACATGCGCTGCCGGATAAATAGATTATTTACCATCATAAGCATGCAAACACATAGCTCTGTTGAAAAAGATGCTTAAAGAAAAAATGAATTCTTAAATGGCATTATTAAAACTGTTGCATCAGCTGTCCCCAAAACTACATTTTCCATTCCAAAAATAGAAATTTTCGTGCTCTAAACATTTACTCCGAAACATACAGTACCGACTAGCACTCCTGGAAGTTGGTGAGTTAGACTCTTTATGCTGAATTTTAGAGTGCTACTGTGTATCTTTGTGACAAGACACAAGCAATATGGTTTGATGTAGAAATTACAATGTTGGTATTTCGTACATGCAGCGGCACAAACGACAGTTTGCACTTATTTTCATTGTTTTTGTTTTAAACTAAATAAAAAAAACTGAACGAGTTAGCCTGACTACCACTTGACTTCAAGCACCATTGAAATTTATAAAGCTGTTGATTTATGTAACTATATGATATAGGTATTTCTCTAATCTCCAGGGAAGAAGTATTATGTAAAATCTAATCATCCAACAGCATAAAGCACATGTGTACCACAGTGGCGTATCTAGAAATGTCACATTGGGGAGCTTAAAGGGAGCTTAAAGAAAAAATATCTCATCAATAGTTGCTCACGGTTCATACTCTTATTTTCAAGAAAAAAAAAATCAATAAAAATTAAGTACCTTATCTTTTACTGTGTGCTGAAATGCAAAATATTAAGAATATGTGTGCTGAAATGCAAAAGGTTAAGAATATACATGAATGTGAGGATTCCCTTTGAAGTCGGTGCTGTAGGTGGTATCCTTCCACCCCGTCCCTTGAAATGTTGGCAGAACACAAGTCAGAACAAGAACACCGGAACATGGAGCAATGTCTCAACGAGAGTTTCGTCGTCTGCTCGCAGTGTAACTTGAGAAGGGAATTTTAATGGGCTGGCACCTGATGGTGCTATTGTTTTACACCAGGAGAGATAAGAAGAGAAACTCGTGGATAAGGAAAATGACAAGAATGGAAGACATTGTGATCAGAGTAAAATCCCTGAAATGGCAATGGCTTGGACATATTGCTAGAAGAACAGACCACTAATGAACAACTGAAATTCCAAACTGGATTCCCAGGGACAGGAAAAGACCCAGAAGAAAAGCACATGGGAGATGGGTGGATGAAATTTGAAAGCATGCACGAGTGACATGGAGGAGACTGGCGCAAGATCGACCGTTGTGGAAGAAACTTCGGGAGATCTTCATCCAGCAGTGGATTGATAGGGAGTGATCATAGAATGGTGAGATGTAAGATGTATCTCAACACTAAACTCGAATATTGCAAACTCATAAAACAATCAAAATGTATTATGACCAATTTAAAAAGCAACAACATTGTAATACCTTCAAATTGGAACCGTGGAACAGTTTCTCTGCTCTAGAAGATCTAACATCAGAAGAAGTAGACATCTCTGAAGTTAACAGAAAACTAACCAAGGCTCTTATGGAAACAGCAACAAAAGTAGATGGTACTAAGAACAAGTTGCATATGAAACAATATCAGGAAAAGCAAAAATGCTGATGCAAAAGAAAAGGGAAACGACGTCAAATAAAGATGCCACTTCCAAAATGGAATTTATAGAGCTATGCAAGACAGTACAAAAAGTATCACTGAAGACGTAAGAAAGTTCAACTGTGAACTAGTGAGAAAAGTGAATTGACTCGACTATGTGTTTGTGTATATATACTACTACGTTCAAAAAGTTCCAAAACTTTTTGAAAATTTGGCAAATGTCGGTGAATTACATTATTCCCCGCTGCGAAAGCGAAGAGCATGATGTGACCGACCAGCCAGAACCGGTTTGATCCAGATCCTACACGTACAGCATATGTGCGTAGTTCATGATTACAGGCATTTGAGGCTCTCCGTCGCAAGGACAACAATGTCGAATTTTGAACAGCGTTCAAGTGTAAAATTTTGTGTTTTGCTCGGAAAATCTTTCGCTGAGACTTTTCAAATGATAAAGTCAGCGTATGGTGAGAGTGCAATGAGTCGAACTGGAGTTTATGAGTGGCATCAACGATTCAAAAATGGGCAACAGAGTATCGAAGATGATGAAAGGTCAGGACGACCTTCAGCATCCACAACAAGTGAACAAATTGTCATTGTCATTGTCAAAGAAATTGTGAAAAATGACCGTAAAAAAACTGTTGCAGCGATTGCAGAAGTTGCCGGCATCTGAGTTGGAAGTTGCCATGCCATTTTAACAGAGAAACTGGGCATGCATAACGTGTGCCAACAAATCATTCCCAAAAACCTGACACAAGAAAAAATGGATGAGCACATGCAAGTTTGTGGGGATAACATCGTTGCAGTGGATTTAGATCCTGATCTCTTGATTCGATTGATCACTGGTGATGAGACTTGGTGCTTTCTGTATGACCCCCAGTCCAATCAACAGTCAAAAGTGTGGAAATCACTGTCGTCACCACGACCAAAAAAGTTCAAGGCTTGACCGCTCCAAAGGAAAGATATTGTTAACAGTTTCTTCGATTGCAAGGGGGGTCATACACAAAGAATTTCTTCAACATGGTAGTACAGTCACTAAAGAAGAGTACGTCAACGTCCTGAAACATCTCTGAGAATCAGTGAGACTCAAGTGACCCGATCTTTGGAAGACCATAACGAGGGTGCTCCATCACGATAATGCGCCAGCTTACAGATCCCTCCTGGTGTCCGATTACCTGTCTAAACATCACATTCCCGTTCTTCTACAAACAGCTTATTCCTCTGATCTCGCCCCGTGTGACTTTAATCTTTTTCCCCGGATGAAGAATTTGCTTAAGGGGCGACGCTTCTCAAGTTCCGAAGAAGTGCAACGAGCTGCGACAGAGGCACTGGAGGATGTAGCAAAAGAAGGTTTGCAATCTGCATTTAAATATTTGTATGAGCGCTGGCAAAAATGTATAGTTGCGCAGGGTAACTACTTCGAAGAAAACACCACATAAACAGGTATTATCTGTACTCATTCTTTTTTAATATAAAATGTTCCAGAACTTTTTGAACGTAGTAATATATATATATATATACAGTATATATACATGGGTATTGCATTTGTGCACTGCTTTAGCAAGATTTGAATAGCAAGGGATAAAAGTACAGTTTGTTTTGCCTCACAATGTTTTATTTTCTTGAAAGAATATGCTATTGCAATAGAGATTACTCAAATCAACTTGCCTTTAAAGGGCAGTTAATGTTCAATATGAAAAAAAAAAATGTTAATAATTAAAATCACCTTTCCCCCCACATAGTTTAGTAGTAATTTAGCAATTAAGACTGCAGATGTTCAAAAGTTATTTTTTCAAATGTTCAAAAATTGTTAGTTTTTGGGTAGCACATAATTTATGGCATTGGCCTGTATTGGGCTTATCTTGGGCTAAGAGGAATAATTTTGTAAGATGCTCAAAAACTAAGTAACTGAGTGTGGAGATTGTGGAAGAAAAACCCATCTCCACATTCCATTATATGGTTTATGTATAAAAGAATCAAGAGAACTGGTATTTTTGATAATCTGAAATTCAGAATTTGACATATAATTACAAAAAGCTGTAAAAATTAATTACATATAACTGAATTGAAAAAGCGATAGAAACTACTGTAAAATATGGGACTAGCACAGAATTATGTATAAAAGTGAAAAACATATAACTGAAGAACATAACCAAGATTCCAGTGTAGATGGGAGCCATGTTACCAAACACTTAACTTATTTTCATAAACCACAGGCCTTTTAAATGTGCATACTCAGCTGATAAAAATGTAAAACATAAATCCCATAATTACAAAACCAAATCTAAGCATTTCTGCCACTGATGAATTAAAACTTGATATCAGTAGATCATGAGTCCATAATGAACTGTGAAAGAAAACTGTAATTTCTTTTAATTCTTAGTTTTTACAGCTCAGCTACAACTAACAAGAAAAAAAAATAGTTCTCATTTTGTGAATTCATTT
Source organism: Macrothele yani (assembly GCA_039090855.1). Taxonomy (NCBI): domain Eukaryota; kingdom Metazoa; phylum Arthropoda; class Arachnida; order Araneae; family Macrothelidae; genus Macrothele; species Macrothele yani. The sequence goes on along the minus strand of CM077027.1, from coordinate 141,423,492 downwards.
TTTTCTGAACATGTCTTAATTTAATTTTTTTTTTTTACAAATTTGAATTTTGCTGAAGTATTTCCCACTTTTTCAGCTTTCAAGGGCTTTAAAAATGTAAAAGTTGGATATTACCAAGATAAAACAGCTGAAAAGAATAGCGGAGAATTCAACATAAAAGGTATATTTATTTGTTAAATTCCTGGTGGATTATCAACTTCCATAAAAAATACCAAAAATATCTGCTCTGTTACTCCCTGAAATTTATTTCTATTTACTGTTTCTTTGTGGGTGGAACATGGTGTTCCTTTCATTAATTTATTACAACTCACTGTTAATGATAGCTTACACTATGCATTAGCCACTTTTCCTCTTAATCCTTCATATTTATTCTGACTTTGTATCTATTTGTTGGTACTGTCATAGAATTGGTTGCCCTGGCTTTAGAGCTTGTTTTCATTGTTTCTTTGACATCTGCTTGTGATCTTGTGATTGGAGTTTGCATGTGGTCCAGAAAAGTCTGTTCATCGGGAGGCGCGCGCGCATTTTTTTTTTTTTTTTTTTTTTTTTTTTTTTTTTAAGGTTAGTGTTGCAAACTCTGGCTGTAATTTCATTGTGGAGGAGCCTCGGATAAGCCCATTTTTGTGAAGTATGATTAAACCAATGAATTTGGGGATTTGTATTTGTGATTTGCTCTTGTAAATTCTTAAGTCAGACCAGAACTCAAGTTGATGATAGGCTCACACTGAAGGCAGGCCTGATGTCCATCTTGGGGGGTGGGGGTGTTAAGGTGAGTGTTGCAGACTTCTTGCAGCAAATTCACTGTTGAGTACTTGGAGAAGCCCATTGTTGTGATTTATGATTAAACCATAGAATTTGGGAATCTGTATATGGGATTTGTTCTTGTAAAATCCGAAGAAGGCAGTCCAGAAATCTGCCCGTCCTTCTTGTAGCAAGTTCAATGTTGAGGTGCACTTGGAGGAGCCCATTGTTGTGAAGTATGTTTAAGCTAAGGGGATCTGTATTTGTGATTCACTCTTGTAAATTCTGAAGTCAGACCAGGACTCGAGTTGATGATGGACTCATACTGAAGGCAGTCCCAATAAGAAGGAATCTTTTGTGACCTGAAAGATGACTGCATTAGCTTTCCCCCAAATGGTGTTGCGTTGATTCTTTGGAGTTACCACATGTTTTCAGTCCATGAACATCTTTGTTCTTGATGCATAGTGTAAAACTAAGTAAGGTTAATCTTGTGTAGCAGTCTTCTGTATGCTCCATAGCAGGTTAATCCTGTGATTTATATTCACTGAAGTGCAGGGGTGATCGTAGTCCAGATTTATTTGCCGATTAAACCTGGAAATTCCTGTAGAAAATGAAAAGTCCATATATTTTGTATCTGTTTAATTTAAAGTAAAGGTATTCATAATTTTTGCAGGATAAACCAGTTTGGAAGAGTAAAAAAAAAGTCCAAAATTTTAATCCTGCAATGTAGAAATATGCACTTATTAATAAATATTCGTTGATCACGTGCGCGAGGGACAATAATACAGAGCGAGTGCAACTGGTCCAAAGTATGGTAAATATGTAGGACAATTACAAAAAGCATATGCAAAGTAGCATTGAAGAATCTAGTAGCACTGTTGAAAATTGAGGGACTACAAGAAAAGAAAATAACAAAGAGCATTGTGACATTAAAAAAATTATAGAGATTCCAGAACTTAGTAAAAATGAAGGGTGTGAAAGAAAGTCTGATTGTGCTAATGTAGGAGGGAAAACACAGACAAAATTGATGTGTTTTCTCAAAAAAGGATGAACTTCTAAAATTCATCAACCTATACTTTTATAAAACAGGTTAATTGTTTTTAGATTTTATTCTGTTGAAAGAAAATGTAAACAGAAATTGTTTTTAAGCTGTTTGATTTAAATTCATGATTGCTTTACAGGACAGTGTGAAATAAGTAATTCATTGAAAGCAATTTATTTATCCACAGAATATGTAAGTTAGAATATTTATGGAAAACTATTTTATAAGTAATGCGTGTAGTCCAAAATAATCAGTTTGCACCCTAAGTGAACTCAGCATACATGTTACACCCTTCCCTGGAACCAGTGACTCTAAATTAGGGACAGGTGATTCCTGTTTTCTCACTGTTTTCAGGATTTTTGATTTGACCTCACAGTCTCCCATGGAAGTGCATGCACTTGTTATTTCCAGTGCTTCTTGAGCATGTTGTGGATGATGATGAGATGCCATTTGTGATGCACAGCTCTGTGGATAATCTTCTTGCTGACTTAACCACCTGCCATCACGATGATTTCTACCCTGTTTTGTGATGATGCAGGGTTCTCATGGTCCTTGTAAATCCTTAAAAGTCATTAAAAAGTGCTTAATTTTTTTTTCAGGGTGCTTAAAAGTCCTTGATTTTTGACAAAAATTCTTAAAGGTACTTAAAAAGTACTTATTTTTCATAACTGGCTGCATGAAATCCATAAATTAAGATGTAGTGTCTAGAAATGCTTCTGCTTAGCTATGTTGATGTCACATGATGATGTCAACTGAAAGTCTGTGGAAAAGTACAGGACAGTTTGAGATAAGTAATTCATTGAAAAAATTGAAGGACCATGGGCTCTGTGAATAATATCTAGCAGGTTTTGGATATTCTTGTTCGTTCAAGTCCCATCATCTTCTCTTGGAACTGACAACTCACTTTTGTATTTCCCCTTTCTGTATAATGCAAGTAACAATTATTCTGTTATATCAAGAGAAAATTAAGTGCAAAATTGAAATCTCCAGCTCATAAATCTGACTGTGGTTTTGCAATTTAAACTATGAGATGATTAAGCGATGGCTTCTGACCTGAGATGCGCCTGGGTTTGAATTGCCCGGTGAGTCATGGATGTTGTGTTTTTGTTGTGATACTGGCTCTCTCCCTTCCCTAGAACTAGTGCTTATAACCCACTAAGTTGCTCACGGTGGTTGTCAAACCTTCAATCAAACAAACAAACTCATGACTTGAACCACAGTTTTATAATGTACACATCCTTTAATGTATATGTGATTATTCTCTTGCATAAGAAAACGGATTTGACCAGCAGAACTCTTTTAAATTGCATAAGTTCAACTTAATTACATCCTTTAACTTAAATTGTCTCTCTATTCTAAAAAAGTAACTGCCTCCACTGCTGTTTTAGAAATTTCGCGACACTCTTGCTTTTCCAGCTCGCAGTGCAAAAAAGTATTGAACACAAAAATATGAAATTTACATCGTATGTAGAGAATTGTTCGGAGAACATGCTGAGATAAACCATTTTTCGATTCTGGAGATACTTCAAGAGCTGTTGTATTTCAACTTTAAAGTAAGCAAAAAGTGCTATCAGTTTGTGTTCCAGACACACTAACAGCAAGAGAAGCACAAAACTTTGTAGGCATGTAGGGCCATGGCCGAGTTTTTGCACCTCGTCTTCCCTTCTTTCAAATTTTAATTTCGTTTATGAGAAATTAAATTTTTAAATTTCACAAAATTCCCTATTTTGTGATGGAATCCATTAAAAAAAACTGGATATATGGCAAACTATAAATCATAATGCATTACAATTTTTACAGCATAAGCTCACAACTATCATCCCTCTTGTACAAAAATTTTTTTAAAGAAAAAGTCATTTTCTGATTTTTAAGCATTTTTTAAAAATGCAAACAAAAGAAACAAGCGGCTTAGCTTTAACTACACATTAAAGTTCTGATCCCGTGACCCGTGATTCGCTCCCATGGTGACACAGCTATTTTTAGCACTCTCTTCTCATTGGGTGAAAAAGACAGGCTACAGTCAAACTGGTAATGATGCAATGTTTAATGACATAGCGACGCTTTTAAAGTTCAATGTTTTCCGTCGGCGTACGCGAATACCTATGTAAATATAGGCTTTCGCCTCGTATATAAAAAGCAAAGAGGGAAAATGTGAGTGTGTTCATCTGTGAAGTGTTCGACCACTTGTAAATGACCTAGAGATCTGAAAATTGGCATGCTGATAGGTCTTAAGGTCCGTATACTTAGAAAAGTACGAAAACCAAAAAATAAAGTAAAAGTCAGCTGTGGAACATTGTCTGCTTGAATTTTTCGTGAATTGTTTGACCACTTCTAAATGACCTAGAGATCTGAAAATTGGCATGCTGGTAGGTCTTAAAGTCCGGATACCTGCAGATGCACAAAAACAAAAAAAGAAAAAAAAACAAAAACAAAAAAACAACGCTTTGAAACATTGTCTGCTTGAATTTTTCTACCACTTCTATATCTAGAAAAAAGTCTGAAAACCAAAAATTCAAAAGGGTGGCTTAGCTTTACTGTTTCAAAAAGCTGATAGGTTTAAAGATAATTTTGTCAGAATCACTGAAATGCTTTAAAAATTTCAAATTTTGATTTAAAATTAAGGGGCGCCAAAGCGTGCTTCATTTTGCGTCAAACCGTATGCATTGACGTCACGCCGCTGTTCTAAATCATAAAACAGTTACAGATTTTAAATTACTTTGCTTTCCCTTAATTACCTTTCCCTTTCTTTAATTTTTTGTTCAAAAAATGATTTTATAGATTCACCATTCGGAGAATGGGCATGATTGCTAGTATAGAAAAATGTTTCAAACACAATCGTCATACTTTAATTTGCATTGTTAAGTCGTGTGTAAAAGTATTTGGGTCTTTGTTGTGTATGCAATTGGTAATATCTTTAAAAAATTTGGCAAGAGGTGCTTAAAAAGTCCTTATTTTTTGTGGGAGAAAAAGAATAGGAACCCTGTGATGGATTGAAGCTTCTTTGATGCTTATGTAGAGTTTTCAGAACTAATGACAAATAATTTTGCTGTTTGGCATGATGTCATGGCATTCACACTATGAACAGTGATAACTTGTTACTGCATTAGATCAAAGACCATTTTATGTTAAATTATTGTACTAAATTCTGATTACCAACGTACCTCTTCAGATTTTGATAAAATTGGGGAAATTAACTGACCCTAGGGTAGGGGACTTACCCTATATGGAATACAGCTATGTGACAGTTCAGAAATTGATTTGAGTTGTTCAAGGAGTTGCTAACATTTATTCATTATTTGGGCCGTAAATAATGTTGGTTCTGTTTGTCATATTGAGATGAAATGGATTCTATTGTAAAGTTTAGAAGTAGGCTTAATAATTATGTGAGACATGACCAAAGAAGCACATTGAAAATTGTGATATAGTTAGATGTTATAGAAGGCACATTTTTAAAATTCTGAATGCAGTAAATATTGTGGCTACTTTTGTTTTTAACTCATGTACAAAAATCTTGGAACTAAAAAAAAAAAAAGAAAAGAAAAGCAGTCTTAGATATTAAAAGAGTCCTAATATGGCAGTCCCTGAAGCATTGTTGTTCTGTAAATAATTGTATTCATCAGAATTATGTAGACAGTTTCTGAAATAATGAGTGGTCTCGCAAAAAGGACCTTATGGGTCGAAAAAATAGAAATTTGTTTTTCTTGTATTTCTAAATGCATTGCACTTTTCTAAACTAAGTAATAAAAAAACATGCATTTATCTAACATGTTTTTTTTAATTATGAAGTTTTGTAGTAACACAGTGTAACATTTTTATTTATCCGTGAGTTCATCTGTTTACAGGACGTCTGTATATTTCTTGCATGTGCATCTTGCGTGGCCAGGGTGGTTGCATTTATCACAGGTTACAGTGGTTTTTTTTTTTTTTTTTTTGCCTTCTATGGCTGTGGTTCAAAGGAGCCTTCTGCATTGGTGGAGGTAGTTGGTTCTGCTGCTTCTAGTGCATTGTCAACTATTGCAGGTGTTTGTGCTCTCACTTTTGGCAGCCTTTCTAGTAGAAGGTTTGGGTTCAGATTGTTCTGGGCAGGTAAGACGAGTCTCAAGTTTTGTTCTGCAGAGAGGAGCTATCTCTTCAAAGAGATACCATGGCTGTGCAGGTGTTAAACCTCAGGTGAAACTGATATGTCTGGTATGCCAGTGATGTCATCGATGGTAACATCTTAAGAATTGTAAAATTCTGTGCTGGATTGTTTTCTAGAACTCTGCATTCCACCAGTGCAGGATTCACATACTTAATAGAAAAGTGATGAAATTTAGTAATTCCTGGTATGGCATTGTAGCATTTTGACAGGTATGTGTTCAATTTGTATCAGGCAACATTCCTTTCGTCAGTAATGCAGTTGTAGTTGACCACAGCTTAGTTTTTCCCAGTCGTGGTAGAGTTGACAACACATAATTCTATACAGAGTGAAAGAAATACTCTTCACAAAATACGTGGAATTTGCCGTCGTGGGTGGTGCAACAGATAGCATGCTCGAGCGGTAATCGGGAGATGCAGGTTCGATTCCCGGTCCATGGCGATGAAATTTTCAAGTTTTTTGATGTGATTGAATTCATGTGTGAAACAGTAATTACTGTCAATTCAGCAATGTCTGATTGCTGTGTTAGTTATCACACATAATTCTGTCAGTTGAAGTGTCCACAGTTGAACAGGTATATTTCTGTTTAAAAAGTTCCAACATTCTGTCAGGGGAAAATTTAGTGTGTTCAACCAACAGAAAGTTTAGGGTTACATTTTTGATTAAACCCTTAGCAACTGTCCATGAACAGTATTGCAGAACAGCATTGTTTTTGTTCTGTCCCACAGTTATCTGCCAAAACATTTTTCAGAGACAGTTATTTCCTTCAAAATTGTGGTGAAGCATACTAATCACACTGTTTTCTCATTTCCAACATTATCACCCTCATCAACAAGATAATAATTGGTCTGGGTGTTATGATTATCACCAGTTATACTAAAAGGCTTGAGGAGTGTTTTCTCCACATTGTGTTTTTTTTCATGTGCCCACTCGCACATATAGAAAGTTAACTCCTATGAATAATAATAATGGGAATTTCCATATTTCCCAAAGACATGGAAATTGTTTAATCCACCTTCATTTTGCTTACAACATGTCATTTTTGCAAGTGGCCTTGCTGAGCTGCAGAGTGTGATCTAGGGACTTGCTGACAAGAGTAAAGAAGTGGGAATAAAAAGTAATGTACAAATAAACAGAATTTATGTACAGTTCCTTTACAAGAATTGAGCTAGATGTTAATGAGGCAAATTTAAAAGCAACTGACAAGACTTGGACAGTGTATGTCGAGTGAGAATGAAACTAATCAGTGTTTTTCTTTGATAAATCAAAGAAACTAATCAGTGTATAAAACTTGGTTGGAGAATGTTTAGAAGAAGCAGTGCAGTTTTCAAGAGCAATTTACCATTATGTTTTAAAATAAAAGTATTTAATCATTGCATTCTTCCAATACTTTCTAATGGATCAGAGACATAGGCCTTAACTAAAAAAGACATACAGAGTCTGCAAACAACTCAAAGAGGCAAGGAGAGATGCTGGCTTGATATAACCTGGAAACATAGGAAGAGAAATACACAGATCAGGAAAATGACTAGAGTGGAGTCATCAGGATCAAAGTATAGACCTTGAAGTGGCAATGGGCAAGACATATTACTGGGAGAACTGACCACTGTTGGACAACTGAAATATTGGACTAGATACCAAGGAACAGGAAAAGATCCAGAAGACCTCATGGAAGATGGGTGAATTTAATTCTAAAGCATGCCAGAGTGAAACGTTAAAGAGACTGGCAAGTTGTGGAGACTTGAGAAGACCTTCATCCAGCAATGGATTGATAATGGTTGATGATGATGATCATATATGTTTGTGATATGTAAGTTATTTTTTTGTTATGCAAGTAAGAATCCCCCAATATTGACCTCACAGTGATCACTAGGAGACTAAAAACAAGGAGAGTGATCTTAATTACCTATACCTGACATGTGTAACACAGAATTTGTGATCTGAATTCATTGAAAGACAGAAGTTTTTGTTACAAATGTCCTGCATTTTTGGTACTATATTTGAGTAAGATTTTGTTTCATAATTTTTTTTTTGTCATTTACTGTGAAACACAAGCTTGTTATTGAGACATAGCATGCATTTTGATAATGGTATTGAACACAGATGTGAAATATTATGAGTGTTAAGTTTCAGGGTGAATACATCCCCTTCCAGAGTTTTTAAATGAAGATTTGGAAATAATCTCCCAATGTTTCAAGTTGTACAACTGATCTTTCTGAGAAGATGGTTGTTCTAAATCATGTGCATTCTTTTAATTCCTTTCTCAGTTATACGAATGCCAACAAATGACGTGTCGCAACCTCCATCGGTCACAGGAACTCAACCTGTTTCTGGTTCCATAACCCCTGGGATTGTACCAACTGTGATAAGTGGGAGCAATAATCGTCACATGCCAGCAGCTGTTCATCCTGTAATTGCATCTGGAAGTTCTAGCACAGGATCCATGGCGTCAATTATTAGAGGTGCTCATCAAGTGACGCAGACTGGTCATGTGATGCATCAGCCATATTCATCCCATGTACCAAGAGGTAAGCTTTGCATTGCTGTGAGTGTGTGTGATTTGAATGTGCTATTAAAGTTACTGAATTACTTTTTCTAAAACATATTTATGCTGTTTTAGATTATTTTTTTATTTGAAATTTTTTATTGCTAATAGTGGGAAATATGAAATGCTGTTCCATATGGGATGCGATGAGAAAGTTTCCAGAATGGTCATATAAGACAATATAAAAATGGCACGTAGCAGCTATTCCACATTATTCCCCTCGAGGTATTCTCCTTGGGATCTGATACACCAATCACTGTAATTGTACCATTGTTGGAAGCCATTATAAAATCCCGCCCTTCTTTTTTGGAACATTTCTAACAGTTTCTGCAATTCAAATAAAATGACTTCGAAGTTTTCCCTCTGATCTTCATCGTGAGTTTTGGGAAGAAAAAAAAATTGCAAGGTGCCAAATCAGGAGAAGAGGGTGGGGTGCAGAATAGTAACCATTCCAGTTTTTGCTATGAGCTCACTAATGGAAAGTGCCACCCCGGTGGCACAGTAGTCTAAGTGCTGGCTTCTGATCATCCCCGTGAGGCATGGATGTTGTGCTTGTCTTACGGCACTCTCTCCCATACCTGGAACCAGTGATTCTGAATTTGAGATAGGTGACTGCTTATAGCCCGTTGAGTTGCTCACGTTAGTCAATAACTATTCCCCTCCTCCCCACAAAAACAATAAGTGCTGTGTGTGCGGGTGCTTTGTTGTGATGGATAAACCATTCTCCACCGCACCATTTTTCTTGACACTTGCACCACGCACCTTCCTGCACTCTTTATAGAATATCTTTGCAAACAAAATATCTTATTCACATTTTGGACCTGCAGACTGCGGTACAAGTCTTTAGAATAAAATTAGCAACTTTTCTCACAATAAGATGTTTATTATATTGGATCGTTTCATAATTATTGGCCAATGCCAACAAGGCGAATTTGCATAGCCTGTTACAAGGGACGCCTCGTAGGAGGAACTACTAAACGCCCCTGCAAATTGAATCGGTTCAGTCCACATGTATAAAACGTTATTTCAGACAGATCTCAGCAGTTGGGGACGTGATGGAGCAATCCAACGTGAGATTAGTAATTTTGCACGAATTCAAACTAGGCCGGAATGTGTCCGAAACGGTCGCAAATGTCACAAGAGCATGGGGTGTCGGAACGACGAGTGGCAGAACTATCTGTAGACTGTTTTCCAAGTCCATGCCGGTGATGTTGCCATCGACCATAAGCCAGGAGCTGTCATGTGTGACACTGTACAGTTAAGGTGGAAAGTGGAAGAAAAACCAAAGTCCACAGTATGTAAGCTTGGTACCGAACTTGTCATATCATCAGCGACAGTCTCCAGACACCTGGCAGCTATGGGCAAGGTTAAAAACTTGATACCTGGGTTCCACACGAACTCACCGAACAGCAGCAGATACGCCATCTGGAAACATGCATTGCCCTCCAAAAACGGGAGGCTAGCGCTCCCTTTCTGCATCGGATCCTTACGGTTGATGAAAAATGGGTGCTTTATGACAAAAGGAAGTGAACAGTGCAGTGTCTCGATAAAGGGGAACCACCCAAACACATGCGTCCAAACCCGAGTTGCACCCACAGAAGGTTCTGATCTCTGTGTGGTGGACTGCCAAGACTGTGGTTCATTATGAGTTTTTGCCGCGAGGTCAAGCAATCACTACGGACTTGTACTGCCGTCAGCTGGATGAATATCACCAGAAATTATGCAACAAACAACCATCGTTTGACAATCGTTAGGGTTCCATACTGCTTCAGGACGACGCACAACCACATGTGTCTATTGAAAGCATGCGAAAAATCAACGCCTTGAAATATGAGGTCCTCTCTCACCCTGTTTATTCACCTGACTTGGCCCCCTCATACTTTCACATGTTTCGCCATTTGGACCCCTTCTTGAGGGCAAACGATTCACTAACAAGGATGCTGTGATTTATGATGATAGCGATTCCTCGGACCACGGTGATGCCAGTATCTGCCACCGTGGCATTTTTGCACTGAAAACACGTTGGGCACAGTGTATTGCAGCCGAGGGCAGAATTTTTTTGGAATAAAATGCATTTCGTCATCTGTTATTGCTGTTTATTTCTTTGTGTCCGAATTGGCCAATAACTACGAAACGACCTAATACATCGACTATAGTTATGCAGAGTGTTTGGCTCAGCATCCTCAGGACTAATGAAACGTAAACATTCAAATCATTGTGACATCATCAGAATTCTGATGGTCACGAATTTTGGTGAGTTGTTTATAAGTTGTGTCAATATACTTTGGTGAGTTATGTATTTTAGTGAGTAAATTTATGACTACTAAGCATGTGGTGTTAAGACTACTTCATGGAAACAAAAGATCTCTGCCTTCTTCACATACGCATATTGTGAAATACATATCTGCTCAACTAAGGATTCTTTACAGAAAGAGCTTGATTTTCTTAAACGAATTGCAGTACACAGAGGATATAGCCCTTCAGTTATAGACAAAGCTGTCTAAAAATTTAGGAAACCGAAGCCTGTCTGCACGCTCACGCTTATAGACCTCCCAATACGAAAGAATTTCAAAAATTCTCAAAAGTTTTAATTTCAAAGTTATTTTCAAACCCATAAACAAGGTGAATTTTTACAGATCAAAAGACTACGTCAAAGACATAAACTCCTGGGGAATTTATCAGATACCTTGTGAATGCGGACTTTCGTATATAGGACAGACCCACACAGCTTTAAGTTTCCATGTGAAGGAACACAAGACCTACGTATGGAACTATGAACTGAAGAAGTCATATATAGCCCAACATTGTCACGAAAATAACCATAAATTTTTGTTTGGAAACGCTACACTTATTGATGAACCTGACTCGACTATCAAGCTTAATATATTAGAAGCTTTCCACATATACCAGAACTTTTCACGGCTTGTCAACAACATGACATCAACTCCATTTCTTTCAAGTGTGTGGAAACAACTCGCCAAAATCCATGACCATCAGAATTCTGAAGATGTCACAATGATTTGAATGTTTGCGCTCCATTCGCCCTGAGGATGCTGAGCCAAACGCTCTGCAAAACTATAGTCGATGTATAATAAACGTTTTATTGTGAGAAAAGTTGCTAATTTTATTCTATCTTAAACACCACAAGCTTAGTAGTCATAAATTATGTACAAGTCTTTGATTCACAATTTCTTCCATGTCAAAAAAGATAACATGAATTTCAAATTGGACTACACTTGTCTCGCTTCTTTGGGGAATGCAGACAATGGGCTTTTCTACTGCAACAACTGCTGCCTTGTTTCAGGGTCATGCCCAAGAATCTATGATTTGTTGCCATTTATGACCTTTACAAAAGTTAGCATCTGTTTCAACTCGGTGCATACATTCACACGAGATTGCTTTTGTTCATCGTGCAAGCTGCATGGAACAAATTTTGCAGTAATTCTTCTTGTGTTCAAATTATTTGTTAAAATACCCTTGACTAATACCCCTCCCCTCCAAAAAAAAAAAAAAAAGCAAAAAACAACAACAACAAAAAACAAAACAAAAAAAAAACAACAACAAAAAACAAAACAAAAAAAAAAACAACAACAAAAAACAAAACAAAAAAAAACACAATTTAGATGCAATTTCTTGAATAGTGACATGTTGTATATCATCTCATACAATTATTTCCTTTACCTGATTCATATTTTCATCAGAATTGCTTGCTGATGAAAACCCTGAACGTTCTGTATCCTCATAAAACTTCAAAAACCACTTAAAAAACAAACAAACAAATGAAAAAAAAAAAAAAGCTCATTTTTTACCTTCCCAAAAGCTATTTTCAACATTTCGTGGGTTTCTGAGTTTCTGATGCAGTCTTGTCTAGTTCGAAATAAAATTTGATGCATGTATGTGCTGCTTTTTGAAATTGGCATTCTCACAAAGTTGAAAAATCATAAAGAGCACACTCAACTTTGCAAAACTGAAGCATGCCTTGGAACCCCCTTGAAGTGTCCTACGACTCTCCACATTACATTCTAGAGAAGGGTCAAGGTTCAAACCACAGTGCATGCATGCTAACACTACACTGAGAGGACATTCTGGAAACCTTTTGATCATACCTGGTATACTGTTGTTCTTGTAGGTTGCCTTTATTTTATTTATTTTTTTTATAGCGAACTGCTGTGTTTGACCATGTTTTTTTTGTAAAGTAATGGCTAAATTTTGGTTTTTGTGTCAGTTTTGAAGGGGCTTTTTTGATATCTGACTTGTGATTTTTCTTTTCTTCTTTATATTGATAGATGTGTAGCATGAAAACAAACCATTTTAACTTATTTGATTTTTGATATTGCCCATGCTCATGTAAAGCAAGTTCAACATACATATCACTAAGCTGTTCTCTGAGATTCAAAGGTTAGCTCCACAAAGAAATACAAAATATCAGATACATTTTTAACTGATTATTTACTTACTGTTGCCATATCAAACTTATCCATTTACAGCAATCTTGACACACAACTCGTATACTTCATACTCATATCTTTTTCTAATTCAAAAGGTCTACTTTTTTTTTTTTTATGTTTCATTTTGATTTGTACATTATGGCATTACCAAAGTTCATGTCTATCATATTTTTGTGCAAGTCTTATAGTTAATAAGCAGTGCCAATATGGTCATGAATATTAAAGTTGGTATCCATGATTCATACACACCTTGAAAACCTTGGAAAGTTCTTGAAAAAAAGTTCATTTTCAAGTCCTTTAAAAAGGTTAGGACTCCATAAATAGTTCTTGAGAAAAAAAATTTGTTTTTTTAAGTAATGATATGAAAGATCATGTTTAGAATAATTGTTGGCGCTAAAATGTTGTATAGGAGATTTCTGTATAGTTTCGATAAAAACACCAAGCTGATCAAATAGCACAGAACTTGCGTTCAACCCAGGGGAACACTTGGACAACTGGTACCTTGGCTATGACATTGCTACAGAGTAAAATAAGTGGGATGATGTATTCACAAATTGTGATGGACTTCTGTTGACTGGGTTTAAGGACGCTTTCTTGCCAGAGGATGGAACTTCTAGGAATTGCTTCTGCTTCATGCCTGGACCCGTCCATTCAGGTTGGGTGTACTTTTATGAAAAAATAAGTTTTATGCAATCTGCACTATAAAATTCACTTACTAATTTGAACATGAAGTTGCATGTTCATCAGCATGTGAATGCTTTAAAAATGAATAATGCAGCAGTGGTATTCTTAATTTTAACACTGCAATTAATTGTAGAATAATTTGGAATGTGTTAATACACTGACTTACATAATTTGAAATATTGAGTCCATAGTAGTAATAGTAATTTACTATAAAACCTGTACCGCCAATTGGCTTCACAGGGATTAGCAGAACCAATTACATGCAGGGGAAAAAAGCCCCGCTAATCCAAATACACATATTAATACAATCTTTCAAAAGAAGAATGTTAAACTAAAAAAAAAAATATTCAACAACACAAAACTAAACTCCACATAATCACACCAATAATTGAACATCAACATTTTCCAACTCCCAAATCAACTGACATTACATAAGAAAAAATAATAATAATAACAAATGTTATAAATTAAGTTAAAAGTCAAACCCAAAATATTATATAATCAATGATATTATTAAATCAATAATAAATTAAAATCAAGCTTATGTACACCATTGAATCCAAGCTTATGTAGACCTTTGAATTACTAAATCATATTAAGTAATCCATTTCACTAAAAATTACAACGTAATTCACTAACAATTACAACATAATTCACTAAAAATTACTACATAATTCACTAAAAATTACAACATAATTCACTAAAAATTACAACATAATTCACTAAAAATCTCAATATAATTTCAAATAATACAAACAAACAACTCAAAATAAAGGTTCCCAGTCCTCCTCCGACTCCTCTGCAGCATCAAGGCCAATGGACGAATCTCTGCGAAAAATATTCAACAGAGTCCCTTTCCTCCTCCACAAGTCTCCCAATCATGTAGGAAACTGCAGCACAGTGTTTGTTCGTCCAAGTATGAAAAGGCTGATTTACACATAATAACTGCACCGCAGCACGATGGACACTTCATTCCTCGCACTGCATCACAAGATGGAAATACAGATAACATAGAGGTTCCCCCCTTAAAACAAATAAACAAAACAAAAAAACAGTAGTTATGCATTAGGCATGCTATTTATGTGAGCAACTCAGAGGATGAAGATCACAGAACCTTTGCTCATACTAGAGTGAGGCGCGAATTACCTGCATTTTATGATTTTTCAATGCAACCATTGATTATGTATAAAAACTTAAAAATAATCACTTGGAAAAATGTAAGTATTACATTTCCACACTGAAGCAAAAAATACCTAAAAAACTTATTCCAGTTGCTTATTTAGACTTCAGTTCCAATCACAGGTTTACAGAAAACAGACAAAACACATTGAAAAAAAAAAAAAAATCCTACAACTCATTACACAATACAAAATAGGATCATTCCACTCAATAGCCATTCATAACCAATTACTTCTCCTTTATGCTATTGTCTCATTGCACATCTTAACATGCCTTATTGCCCAGTTTGAAATTGTGGGAAGGCTAAGAATTTAACCTGTAGTGCCAGCTGTACATCTCTTCAATGGGTTCAGAGGTGTCCATTGTTTGGGGCTGCACACCCGAAGATCAGGTTCATTATGCAAACAGGATTTAGTGTTTATACGCCAAACCTTCTTTCTTTATGAAAATGTGGTATACAGAATTTAATTTTAAGCATGAGATGGAGTCTTATAAGAACACTTAGGGGAATTTTTAATTTGAAATATACTCAAGTGTATAAAACCAGTTATGTTGCGATTCTGTGGGTGTGCGCCACTCAGCACAACCTGAATATATGCCTTTGTTATGTGCTCAACTCCATGAGCTTGCAAATGGTTTTGTTGTAGAGTAGGAACTGAATCAGCATCTCCTTATTTCTACCTGGGTGTGCTACTGTTGCTCTACAGTCCAATGTTTTTCTATACTTCAATTGCTTGGAAATGTGTTTTTGCCGGTGGTGTAACTGTAGTTTGGTTGGACAGATTTAAGATGCAGGCTCAATTTTTGCTTCAAAATTATGTGACTTCCTAGTTTTCTGAGGAGTTAGCTACATGGTAGTATTTAAATATTGCAATGCTGGGCCCAAAATAACATCTTTATGTACTTTGCCTAGTATCCAAAAAGATTTATTCTTCATTAATTTCTGTGATTTCCTTAGTACAGTGCAGCCTGTTCATAACAAGGAGCTCAAGACCAGAAACTCTCTTTAAATCCAGGCACTGGTTAATCCATTTTTTGGTGAAAATACCCACCATGTAAAAATATGCATACAGGGTGCCCACTAAAGTCCTTTCTCAGCCTCGTAACTTTCGAACGCCGACAGCTATTGCCATAAAAACGGTGTCTAGGTATAGTAAAGTGGCTATGCCCTATTTGATGAGACCGCTTACAGTGCCACCTAGCGGTAAAGTCAGGAGTTAGCGTTCCGATCTCGAAAATTATACAACATACGGGAAAATAGTCAATTACAAAGTTGTAGAGAAGCATCGATTTAGTACGAAAAGACACCTTACGCACATGAATGCTAAGAATAGAACGCGTACAACGCTCGTTTGTTTGTTCGCAATGTCGAACACTGTTACGTCACGAAACGCGTCAAAAAGGAAAGGAGATAATATCGCCTTCTGCAAAGTACTAGCCCGACTCAACTGCGGAATGTTTGGTTCCAACATGACGGCATCCCTCCTCACCAGCCAGGAAACGTAAGAAGGTACCTGGTCGAGACATTCGAGCAACAGATCATCGGCTATGGTGGTTACGTAGAGTGGCCTGCACGCTCACCGGACCTCACCCCATTGGACTTCTTCCTGCGGGGCTACTTCAAAGAGCGGGTGTATCAGACGCCTCTGACAACATTGCAGGACCTTCGACGCCGTATAACTGATGCTTGTTCCAGCGTGTCACCTGACATGCTGCAAAATGTGCAGCGTGAGATTCAATCTAGAGTCCAAATGTGTATTGTGGCTGACGGAGAGCACATTGAGCACCGACGGTAAATGTGCCTAGTGACAACTAATTGCTCCTTTCTGACGCGTTTCGTGACGTAACAGTGTTCGACATCATGAACAAACAAACGAGCGTTGTACGCATTCTATTCTTAGCATTCATGTGCGCAAGGTGTCTTTTCGTACTAAATCGATGCTGCCCTACAACTTTGTAATTGACTATTTTTTCGTATCTTGTGTAGTTTTCGAGATCGTCACGCTAACTCCTGACTTTGCCGCTAGGAGGAGCTGTAAGCGGTCTAATCGAATAGCGCATAGCCACTTTACTATATCTAGACACCATTTTTATGGCTATAGCTGTTGGCGTTCGGGGCTGAGAAAGGACTTTACTGGGCACCCTGTATACATTTATATTATATGTCTGTAACAATTGCATATAGTTACGAGATGTAATTAATTAACTACATTAGTACTGTAGTTAATTAATAAAACCTTTCAAATATATTCAACCTGAAGGCCATGTGTGGTGGACTGCAATTTAACTTCACAGCATACACGAAACAAAAGCATCACTGATCCTCCTAATGCAACACTCAGTGGGAGGGTGAAAGGGGGAAATGGACATAATTCCAGGAATTGCCATCTGTTGTTTCCTCTCCAGTGACATTCCCGTTCCATTACTATATTATCACTCTCTGCAATTGTCCCACAGAAATCCACTTACATGTATATGAGCCCCACTCATCCTGTTGTTACCTATGAGTAGGTGGCCTGTTTTCAACTCTGCTGATGTTGAAAACAGGCCACCTGGGAGTACAGCACTGTGGCCCGTGCTGTACTCCCAAGGCATAGTATCTTTCAGTGGGTGGTGAAGAGAGTCTCTTGTACCATTTTTTTTTTTAGCATTTGATGTACTCTCTCGCAATTGTATTTCTATCAGTATTCTTTGACTAGCACACCAGGATTCCCATGTGTTATTGCACAGCGTTGTGAAGTTCTATTCCTCCATTCCAGCACAGTGCACTGTGCTCAGCAGATTTTCTCTGCCTTGTTAAATATGGAACTTCATTAAATTTTGTTACTTTGCTTGTTAAATGTGATCATCTTAGCTTTTCTCTCCCTCATGAAATCAGAGGATTTCATTTAATTTTGTTCATTAAAAACGATCAAATTAGCTTTGAATTAACATACAAAAGTTCATGTTTTGCCCATTAAATCTGAGATCTCGCAAAGTACTGGATCATTATATGCAGGTTCTGCTGTAATTTTTTCAGCAGTAAGTTGGAACACAAAACTATTTCTTTGGTAAACTATGTGAAGAAATGCTTTTATGTCAAATGAACAAGGAAAGATACTTTGATATGATGAAAGAAATGTAGTGTATTTACTTGCACATCCATATAAGATAAATCAATGAGGGAAGAAATATTCCTTATGAGAAACTGACAGAATATTCAAAGCAAACAGAATATAAATTTTAAATTTGCTTGTAACACTTACTGGTCATTTATGTAACACCTCTCAGAAAACTTGAAAATTTCATCCCCTTGGAGAGGAAATCGATCCTGCATCTCCTGATTTCTGTTCAAGTATGTTAACCGTGTAACAGTTAGCATACTCGAACAGAAATCAGGAGATGCGGGATCGATTTCCTCTCCAAGGGGATGAAATTTTCAAGTTTTCTGAGAGGATGGCCAAGTAAGTGTTACAAGCAAATTTAGAATTTATATTCTGTTTGCTTTGAATATTGTATTCATATAGGAGTTTTCAGTAATTATTACACCAAATTAAATCACTTACTCAAAGCTTTACCCAGATATATTTATTTAATTTTAGTTTCACCTGAAGAATGTTTAGTTAATCTTCCTTTCCTCTGAGTTCTTTTGTTTTTTTAACAGACACTTCTGACCCCTGGATTTTAGTCAAGGCCTGTCCTCAATGTATAGAAGAATTATCAAAAGTTTTGTTTACTCCTGAAGAATTTAAATTTTGTTGCCAGGTTCCTCAGACTGTTGCTAGTTACTAAACTGAAATGTTTTCATTGTGTTTTTTGTAATCTTACATCAATAGTAATGAATTTAACTTAGCTAAGGGCACACATTTGAAAGTGATAACATATCCACAACAACAAAAATAATATTGTCTTTAACTGTTCTCGCTTAATACATTAGTAGGTCACACGGCATGCAGGTGCGCTGCTCCGTAGGGAGATGGAAGTCCACACAAATGGACAGTTAGGTGAAGAATGAAAGGCCTAGATAATTCTGGTTACATAATTAAGCACCATAGTTAGTGATTGGCTTACAGTTCTGCTTACTGGTGACATGTGAATCAAAGACAGGCATGCAGTTATGACGGTGCACTCTAACATTATTAGGGTTAAAGATATGAGTATTAAGGCACTCTAGCTAAATACAAAACAAAACAAAACAAGAAAAAACAACAACTTAAAGTTGTGATGTGAAAATGTATTGATGTTTATTCAGTTGAAGGAGTAATTCATCTTTTAACTAAATGTGGCATCTCTTCATTACCATGCAGTTTCATTATATTCAGTGTATGTTTTTAATTTGCAACAACTGTTTTAGGTCCAGCAGCTGTAGCAAGCATTAGTGCTGCTCCTAAATCTGCAGTTGCAACTCCAATACTCAGAGCACCGCACTCCTCTACGACAATGACGCTTGCCTCTGGATCTTCTATGTTATCTTCTCATACATCAGTAAGGGTGAGTCTCATCAAATTAAATAGATTTACAGATAATCACTTATATAATTTGTACGATACTCTTTCATGTAGTGAAAATTAATGTTTGCTATCGAGTTCTTTCCTTTAATGAGAGTTTTGTAAAAACAACAACAAAAAACCTGATAAACACACATTCAGTAAGATGTATGTTTCAGATATAAGAAATATTAAGTGTGTGTACAAGTCAATCTGTGTGACTTTTAACAGTCAAAATAATGTATTATTTCTGAGATACTGTTTAATATCAGTATCTCAGAAATAATACATTATTTTGACTGTTAAAAGTCACACAGATTGACAGTACTTTTGTGAGTTTGTGGATTAGTGTATCTACAATAAAACTGTAGAACATATAATAGATTTGCATTAATAGTTGCATTTTGAAACAAGTTTGCATTTCAGAAAATTCAGTCTCATTTCATTTTTTTTTGTTTATCAGATTCAATAGAAACACTAATCCAAAAACTCATGAAAACACTGTGCCATTTAAATTATGTGGTGTGCAGATCTTTCATCCATTTTTTTAAAGCTCTAAACACATGTCATTCAGCTTCCAGTCATTACCAAAAAGCATTACCCAAAAGCTTCAGCACTGTTTGATTTTGCATTGAAATACCAGTCATCAAGAGATTTTGCTGGATCAAAGTCTTTGATTGAATGCCCATTGAAAGAGATCATTAAAAGATCGCCCAAGGCACAAACAGAACAATCCATGTACTGTACTTTGTGTTTTATTAAAGAGATGCAAGCTTCATAATAGAAATCCGAATTTTCAAAAAATAAAATTTTCATAATACGGGGTGATTCATAAAGAAGTACACAGTTTCCAGATGCTGTAAAACAGTAACAGTTGAAGACCCGGACCACAACTGCGAACCGTTAGGTAGATGTACTCATAAACTTTGTGTCCCGCTACTGAAGGAAGTGACGTAGGCGATAGCGCATGTCACGTGACTAGTGAGTCAAAATGTCAGCACCTGCAGTGGAGAAAGTGTTTTGTGTTCTTGAATTGAGGAAAACGGAATCTGTAACTGTTGTGCAACAGCATTTTCGATCAGGATTCGAAAAAGAATCACTAACCAGAAAATCTACCTACAACTGGCAAAAGAAAAAAAAAATTGAAACTACAAGCTGTTTGTGCAAACTTAAAAGTCCTGGACGACCGCGTGTATCGGAAAAAGTCGTTGATAGTGTTAGCACCGTCATTCAACGAAGCCCGGGAAAATCAGCGCGGAGGGTGAGTCGTGGAATGCAGATTTCACAGCCAACTGTCTAAGAGAATTTTGAGAAAGAAGCTAAAAATGATTCCATACAAAGATGTTCATCGAGATTATCTCGATGAACATCTTCCTCACCGATGGATTGTACGAGCAGCGGACTACAACATGCCACTGACCCAATTGCCACCCAGAAGTCCTGACTTAACACCTTGTGACTTTTTCCTGTGGGGGTACGTAAAGGACAAGGTATTCGCCCCTCCCCTTCCTGTTGATCTAGCGGAGCTGAAACAGTGTATCACAGCCACTATCACTGCACTTGATTCAGATATCTTACCTCGCATTTGGGCGGAAATGGATTACCGGCTCGACGTGTGTCGTGTGACTAAGGGTGCACACATAGAACATCTGTGACTGTCACTAAAAAGCTTGAAACATTCCCCTACAATTATGTTACAGGTAACATAAAATATCTTACATTGTTCTTGTTTTATAGTGCGTTGAAACTGTATTCTTCTTTATGAATCACCCTGTATAATTTGAAAACTCAGGTGTCATGACAACTGATAACCTTGAATTTGTCTACCACTCTGCATAGGATAGGATTTAGCATCTTTGATGGTCATTGATGTTGAAGATGTTTAATCCATTATTCTTCACTGCCAGCCTAAGTACTCAGCAGCTGTGTTCTTTCAGGATTGTAATATGGTCGTCTGTGTTTGAAGTTCAATGCCATCGTCACACTAATATGAAACATTTGCATTGTGAAGGTTCTTGTGTTTGCTGTGTCAATTAATAAATCATAAGACCACACTGTCTATCAAGGTTCGTACGGTCCTTAAAAGTCCTTAAATTATTTTTGATTTCCATTTCTAAGGCCATTAAAAGTCCTTAAAAAGTTTTTATTTTTTAAAACAAGTGCTTATTTTTTCTCCCCATCTTGTTTTTTCGCTGCAGTAATGGGCATTGCAACCCTGTCCCCATTTTTGTTTGTGTGTCTGGAAATATGTTAACCCGTTCACCAGGGAAGCTTTCTTCGAGCTCATTGAAGGAAGAAAATCCCCTGGAATGTTCTTAGAAATCATCTCCCTGCACCCCCGCCCCCCACACTTTTCCCCATTGTAACCTGCATGACTTACTTTGTGTGACCTTGTCAGTAGAATCAACATTTGTGGTCTCATGTGGTCTGATCTATCTAGTGTCTACTGCTCTGCTGAACTCACCTTGCTTCATTGTTGCTGTATCTCCTGCTTGTTCTTTTTTTTTTTTTTTGGCGTATATTTAATTTTGTTCTTTGCGGGCAAAGTAGTTTATACATACATACATACATATCACTAAGCTGTTCTCTGAGATGCAGAGGTTAGCTTCAAAAAGAAATACAAACTTTCAGATATTTTTACTTATTGTTGTCGTATCAAACTTCGCCATTAGCAGCGATCTTGACATACAACTCGTGCTTCACTGATATCCATTACACGCCGTACACAGGATCTTTTATACTTCATACTCATAATCTTTTTCTCATGCAGACACTCCTGAATCTGATCCCCCCATGTCTTCCTTGGCCTTCCTCTGCCTTTCCTTCCTGCCACTTGGGCTGAAAATATTTTCTTAGTAAGCATTTCATCACTCATTCTTTCAACATGGCCAAACCACCGAAGCATATTGGTCTCCACCTTGCTAACAACATTTTGCTTTACATCACACAGCTGCAATACATCTTCATTCCTTACACAATCAGATCGTGTCTTGCCACAAACCCCACGTAAGTAACGCATTTCTCCAGCACACAAACGACTCCTATGTTTCTTCTGCAGTACCCAGGTTTCACTGCCATACATCAGAGTAGGAACAATTACTGTTTCATACACAGCCATGTGGGACTCTCTAGAGAACCCATCATTCCTGTGAAAACCTCCCAGAGCAGCTATGACTTTCAAAGAAGAATTCACTCGCCTACTGATTTCACCATCCAACTTGTTCTCTCTGTCAAACATGCTTCCTAAATACACAAACTCACTCACCTGGTCAATCACAGTGCCATTTATACTTACACTACATTCAGTGCTACCCATTCCTCTCTCAAACACCATAACTTTGGTTTTTCCCTTATTTATACTCAGTTTGAATTTCATGCAAACTTCGTGCATCCAAGTCAACATACTCTGCAACTCACTTTTGCTCTCTGCCAACAGGACAGTGTCATCAGCATACAGCAATCTGCACACACGGATATCACCAAGACATAAGCCGCTATTATCTATTTTGGCCTCACGCATGCATGCATCCATAAATATATTAAACAGCCATGGTGACATTACACAACCTTGTCTAACTCCTGCACCGATGGAAAACCATTTTGATAAAACACCATTCACTCGTACACAAGCTCTACTACCAGCATACATGGCTTTTACACTATTAAGTAGATTCCCAGTAACACCATATTCATTCAATACCTTCCACAAAAGTGTCCTATTGACTGGGTCGTAAGCTTTCTCTAAATCTATGAAGGCAGTAAAAACTTTCTTCCCAACAGCCAGATACTTTTCAATCATCATGCGTAATGCAAAAATCTGGTTAGTGCAGCCTTTACCAGGCATAAAACCACTCTGAACATCCCACACTTTCTCTGGTGTAAGACCCCGTACTTTTTCAACAACAACCTTACCAAACACTTTCCCTGGCACACTCAGTAGGCTAATACCACGATAGTTCTTGCATTCAGTCTGATCACCTTTTCCCTTATACAAGGGAACAATGATAGCATCCTTCCAATCCCGAGGGACCATTCCTAACTCCTAGCACAACTGGCAAATTTCAGTTAACCAGTCAATTATAGAGTCACCACCATACTTCAACATCTCTGCAGTTATGCCATCAACTCCTGGAGCCTTACCATTCTGAAGAGATTTTAGAGCTTTACACACTTCTTCTCTTGTGATCCCTCCTGTGCTTTCATCCCTCATTGTGACATCTGCATCTATCTCAGAAACATTTTTGCTCTCCTGATCTAATAACTCACAGAAGTATTTGCCCCATCTGTCACTTAACTCATTGGGCTCCCATATCATTTCCCCAGTCACATTCTTCACACAACTTACAACTTTGTTTCCCCTATTTTTTCCTGAGTCTCATGTACTTCCAGAAAGACTTTCTATCTTTCCAAAAAGCCAGTTCATGCCTTTCCACTTTCTCTTTCCTATCTTTTGCCTTTCTGTGGCGAATCAGATTAGCAGCTTCACGCTTCTTACAGCGATATTCATCCACAGAGACTCTACCTTGCAACATCCCCAAATAGGCTTCTTTCTTTTTCTTTACTGCCTCATCAATCTCACTGTTCCACCAAGTATCACCTCTATTGTTACCCACTATTGTGGTGCCACAGACCTTTTTAGCAGCAGTAACAACACAGTTCTTAAAACATTCCCACTTCTTTTCTACATCCCTCTCACAAGATTTCAGATCCTTCAGTCGTTCTCTGAGTAAGTCAGAATACCGCTGATGATCTTCAAGGAGCCTATCAACCTTTATTCTTTCTATCCTGGGTCTCTTCCTATTCCTTTTCCTCCAACCAACATTAAGTTTCACTCGTGACACTACCAAGTAATGATCACTGACACTACCAAGTAATGATCACTGACACTACCAAGTAATGGTAACTGTTTAATCCCCTACGTATGTATGTGTTCATACTGTTATACCCATACCTGGTGATATTCCAATGACACAAAATATCAATTGGAGTGTAGGTCCTTCGAAAGTTTTTAATTTTTTTCCACAGAAAAAGGTATGAACTCTGTCTATGCAGCAGAAAGTCATCTTCACCTTGCTTAACTACGTGGAGCTCAGTGGCAGTTGAGCTTGCTTACTGTGTGGAATGGGCATCTCAACTAAAACAAGACATGATAAAATACATTGTTTTTACAGAAGTTTTAAAATAAGGAAACAAAAAAAAGTCTTCTAATTACAGAAAACTCCCGTTAATTGGTGCTTGATGATTGGCGGCACCAGGAAGTTGGTAATGTAATGTTTGCTCTGCATTGTTGCAAGATGTTAAGCAGCTGTTATGGAATAAAGATTTAGATAATGCCAGTGTGGAAGAGTGGTTGAAGTATGGTTCCTTTTTTTGCAAAATGAAGTAATGAATGACTCAGAAATCATTACATTCATGCAGAACAAAGATGAGAACAATTCGGATCAAGGGAAGTACGGAGATAACATGACAGCACCTAGAATAATGCCCCTTGAGGGAAAAGATGCTGTGGAATTGGCTTTGTGTTAGATTTTGTTCTACTGCTGTGGACTTCATATACATCCCAAAGTGGAGGGAATATACTGCTAAATATTGGTTTTCTTCAGCAAAGTAAAAGAAAATCACATACCTTATGAATGCATATTAAATAAATACATTGCATTTACACCTACATATCTATTTTACTTTTTCCTAATTATTCTACATACCACGTTTACATTTTTATGCTATTGATATCTTTGTTGTTTCAATATCTATGCACACATACATACATATCACTAACCTGTTCTCTGATATTCAGAGGTTAGCTCCTCACAGAAAGAACTTACTGTTGCTATATCAAATATCTCCATTTACAGTGATCTCGGCACACAGCATGAGCTTCATTAACATCCATCACACATAAGGCCTTTTGTACTTCATATTCATTACCTTTTTCTCATGCAGACATTCCTGAATCTGGTCCTTCCATGATTTCCTTGGCCTTCCTTTACCTTTCTTTCCTGCTTCTTGGGCTGAAATAAATTCTCTTAGTAAGCATCTCATTACTCATTCTATCAACATAGCCAAACCACCTAAGAATATTACTCTCCACCTTGCTGACATTTTGTTTCACATTATACAACTGCAACGCATCTTCATTCCTCACATGATCAAAACATGTCCCCCCTTCCCCCTTAAGTGACGCATCTCTCCAGCACACAAACAACTCCTATGCCTTTTCTGTAGTACCCAGGTTTCACTGCCATACATCACAGTAAGAACAATTACACTTTCATACACAGTCCTTTGGGACTTTCTTCAGAACCCATCATTCCTGTGAAATCCTCCTAAAGCAGCTATGACTTTCAATGAAGAGTTCAGTCGCCTACTAATATATAGTGTTTTTAAATCTGCATGAACTGGGTTTTTTTCATTAAAATTTCAATGATTGTCTTATAATAAGTTGATTTCGATAATTGGCAGAATCTTCAGTCCAGAGGGCAGCTGATTACAGTCTACTGTAAATAAATTTTTGTATTTTCTTCTGATTCTAAAATTGAATGCTAAGCTTGTAGTGAAACAAGTAAAATAGCCATAAGCAGATAGTTCTTGGGATGGTGGTGTACATTGATTCTACGTATATTCATGTAAATGTATGGTCCCGGACGATTCGTCCAACAACGATTGGTCCAATGGTATCATCTTACCAATGGTAAACTGTTTTATTTTCCAGAAAGGAATAATGATTTAAATTATTCTGCTCATTATATCCTTTTGAAAGATCATTTCCGTATATTTGGTAATTGTAAACATTTTACATAAACCTGGTAAAAGGCACTCAAGCTGTTTGCAAGGCACCTAGGCTGTGGGCCTTTTTAGAAGATTTTGAGTTACAACCTAGATATTTGGTATTTGTGAACCTTTTATAAAACCTTATAAAAGGCACTCATCGTATCATTTCTCATGTCTTTACAAGGCACCTAGGCCACAGGCCTTTTAACACTTTTTATTCTACTGATGTCATATTCTAACGTTTACTTATTAAGTAAAGTTAAAAATACTAGCATAGCATTAGTAAGTTTTCTTGATAGGTAAACGTTATGAATCTGACAACGGTAGGATAAAAATTGTCAAAAGGGCATAGGCCTAGGGCCTGTGAATTAATATTTCGTACTTAAGTAAAAGCGCAATATTATTAACTTGATTTAATATGTAAACGTTATGGATATGACATCGGTAGAATATAAACTGTTCAAAATGTCTAGGCCTACGGCCTATGAATTAATATTTGGTGCTTAAGTAAAAGTGCTATATTATTAACTTGATTTATTATGTAAATATTGCTGATCTGACATCGGTAGAATAAAAACTGTTAAAAGGCATAGGCCTAGGCCTTAGGAATTAATATTTCGTGCTTAAGTAAAAGCGCAATATTATTAACTTGATTTAATATGTAAACATTATGAATATGACATCGGTAGAAGTGCTAAAAAGGCTTAGGCTTATAGCCTATGAATTAATATTTCGTGCTTAAGTAAAAGCGCAATATTATTAACTTGATTTGATATGTAAACATTATGAATATGACATCGCTAGAATAAAAACTGTTGAAAAGGCCTCTGTCTGAACCCAACCAGAACGTTTCCATTGGCCAGTTGACGGAACCCCACTGCATGCTACAAACAGAAACGGAAAATGCATGCTACAAACAGAAACGGAAAACTAGTATTTTATATTATTTCATGCAAAAGAGAAACATTGAAGTTGATTGAACGACTCGTACATCAGTAACTTCATACGGCAGCAAGGACAGTATAACAAAAAAACGCAATTCCGAAAAAAAAAAAAAAAAAAACTGTAACC
Source organism: Macrothele yani (assembly GCA_039090855.1). Classification (NCBI taxonomy): domain Eukaryota; kingdom Metazoa; phylum Arthropoda; class Arachnida; order Araneae; family Macrothelidae; genus Macrothele; species Macrothele yani. Next base: position 141,396,407 of record CM077027.1, on the reverse strand, counting down.
ACAATATTACGCATGAATTGTAACATTATTTTACATTCTTTGTACTACCGGTACTTTCGTATAACATCAGAGATAAAATCAGAACAGCTGAGATTTTTATAACACGAGTAGCACTCCGGACAGATAAGACGGAATTGGACCAATCGTCCATTGGACGAATCGGCATTGGACGAATCGGCATTGGACCAATCGTCGTTGAACGAATCGTACCAGACCCGTAAATATAGTATGTAAAACATTTAGATTCAGATGCTGTTTTGTTGTGAGGCTATTATTTAATGTTTCAGTTGACTTATTTATTTGTACATGTTTCTACTGAATAAATCAGTTATTATTATTATTATTATTTTTATTTTGTAAATTGAGCTACATGTTGTATTCAGTATGCTGACTTGTGAATATTTTGGCAGGCACGATCTCCTACTTTAGTGTCAGGCAGAACAGCTACTCCTCCAGTTCCTGTAGCTCCATCTCCATCTCTTTCTCAAGTTATTGATCTGCAGAAGTAAGAGTTGTGTTATTTTGTTAATAAATACAAGTGCTTTTCATTTGTATGTATGTGCTGACCTGTAACTCTATAGGTTTATATAGGGATTCATGTCTTAAGTATTTCTTTAATTCATTACTGAATTTTTTTCACTTACATTCGTGTATTAAGAAATGATATTCTCAATATATGATGTACTTATAGTGGACACTGAAATATGTGTATGAGAGGCAGGAAATAAAAAAACAAACTTGAGCAGATGTTATGAATCTTACAGCATGATAGTGATCATCACAGCACTTGCTTGTAACAGTCACAAACAATACATTATAGTCATCATCATCATCATTGCCAACCATTATCAATCCACTGCTGGACGAAGGTCTCCCCAAGTTTCCACCACAACGGTCTTCTTGTGCCAGTCTCCTCCATGTCACTCCCGCATACTTTCGAATTTCATCCACCCATCTTCCATGTGGTCTTCTTCTGGGTCTTTTCCTGTCCCTTGGAATCCAATCTAAAATTTCGGCTGTCCATCGATGGTCTGTTCTTCTAGCAGTATGTCCAGCCCATTGCCATTTCAGGGATTTAACTCTGATCATGATGTCTTCCACTCTTGTCATTTTTCGGATCTACGTGTTCCTCTTCTTATCTCTCCTGGTTACACCAAGCATGCACCTCTCCAGGCTGCTTTGAGTTGTCTGCAGCCTTTGTATGTCTCTTTTAGCTAAGGTCCACGTCTCTGCACCATACGTAAGCACTGGAAGGATGCATTGATCAAACACTTTTCTTTTAAGACATAATGGCATATTGCTCTTGAAAATTATGCTGTTTCTTCCAAAAGCTCTCCAGGCAAGTTTTGTACGCCGATTAATTTCTTCACCAATGTGACCCTCACTTGATATCTGCTGTCCAAGATAAACGTACGTGTCTGTTATCTCCAGCTTTCCTCCATCAATCGATAAATCTTCATTTCTTGTAAAAGCATTGAACATCACTTTTGTCTTCTGAAAGTTCATTTTTAATCCCACTTCTTTACTCTTGTCAGCAAGTTCCTGGATCATACTCTGTAGCTCTGATGGGGTAGTTGCAAAAATGACTACGTCATCAGCAAAACGAAGGTGGGTTAGATAATCTCCATTAATCTTTATCCCTTTGTTTTCCCAGTTCAGTGATTGAAAGACATTTTCCAATGTGGCATTAAAGAGCTTCGGAGATATGGTGTCACCTTGTCTCACTCCTTTTCCAATTTTTATGTGTGTGTTGTATTTTCCAACAGCCGAATCTTTGCACTTGCATTTTCATAGATGTTATTAATAATATTAATGTATGCATCTTCAATACCGCAGGATTTCAGAGCCATTGCAACTGCTGATGGTTTCACCGAATCAAAGGCTTTTTCATAATCGATAAAAGCCATGCACAATGGAAGCTCATATTCCCTCGCTCTTTCAATTAGTTCTCTCAGTACGTGGATATGATCTATTGTGCTGTAGCCACTCCTGAATCCAGCTTGTTCTCTCGGTTGAGCCATGTCCAGTGTCACCTTCAAGCGGTGTGAAAGAACTTTAGTGAAGATTTTATAAACCACTGATAGGAGGCTGGTAGGTCTGTAGTTCCTGAGATCCTCAATGTCACCTTTTTTATGTAGCAAGATCATTGTAGCGTTGTTCCAATCCTCAGGAATTTTCCCTTCATTAAGGCATCGAGTGAAAATTTGGGCGAGTACTGTTTCGATTTCTCCACTTGCTTCTTGTATGATGTCTACAGTAATTCCATCTTCTCCTGGAGCTTTTCCCCGCTTCATGTTCTTGATTGCATGTGCAACTTCTGCTGGAAGGACTGGAAGAACTCTGGTACTGGTACCTTTCATGATGTCTGGAGTACATGTATCATCCGTTTCATATAATTTGGAGTAGAAATCTTTCACTCTTGTCAAAATTTCGCCTCTATTTCTTGTTACAGAACCATCTTCTTTTCTCAGTGCCATAATCTGTTTTTCCCCCTTACTGAGATGTCCCTTTGCTATCTTTAGGCTTTGGTTGTTTTCAATTGCTTTCCTTACTAGTTCACAGTTGAATTTCCTTACGTCTTCAGTGATACTTTTTCGTACTGTCTTGCATAGCTCTATATATTCCACTTTGGAAGTCACATCTTCTTTAGTTGTCCTCATCACTCTTCTTTTTTGCATCAACATTTTGGTTTTTCCTGATAATTTGTTCACATGCAATTTGTTCTTAGACCCAGCTAATTTTGTTGCTGTTTCCATAAGAGCTTTGGTTACTTTTCTGTTAACTTCAGAAATATCCACTTCTTCCGATGTTAGGCCTTCTAAAGCAGAGAATCTGTTCTTCAGTTCCAATTTGAAGGTATTATGGTGTTTTTTAAGGTTGGTTATGTCAATACATTTTGTTTGTCTTATGAGCTTGCTACGTTCGAGTTTAGTGTTGAGGTGCATCTTACATTTCACCAATCTATGGTCACTGCCTGTGTTGAACTTGTTTAGCACACTGCAGTCTTCTATGACGAATTTTTTGTTACACATAATAAAATCAATTTCACTTGTCGTCCCATTTGGATGTCTCCATGTCCATTTCCTGTGTGGCTTTTTCTTGAAAAAGGAGTTCAAGATGAAAAACCCTTCTGCCTCTGCAAACTCTACGAGAGTATTTCCACGCTGGTTTCTGTTGCCGTGACCGAATTTACCTACTGAAGTTTCATTCTGTTGCCGTTGCCCTATTTTTGCATTGAAATCTCCCATAATTATCTTCAAGTGCTGCTTACCTTTATTATTTAGATGACGAATTTCCTCATAAAATTCTTCAATTTCTCCTTCAGCATGACTTGTGGTGGGTGCATAAGTTTGAATAATCTGAGCCTGGTATCTTCTCGAGAGTTGGATAACGAGTCGTGCAGCTCTGTCAGAGGAACTTTCAACTTCTACAACTTTATCATTCAGTTTCTTGTTTATTATAAATCCAACACCACTAGTTCTGCCAGTATCTGTCCCACGATAGTAGAAGAGATGTCCACTTTTCAGTTCAATGAGATCTTCTCCTTTTCTCCTTACCTCACTTAGCCCGACGATGTCCCACTTGATCCTTTGTAGTTCCTCTTCCAATTCAAGAAGCCTTGAATCAGAAGATAGGGAGCGTCCGTTGTACGTAGCCAAGGTCAGCATCAGATGGCAGCCTAGTCCGGTCCTCCGGGGATTCTTAGCACCCTCTGCCTTCATGTCGCACTGGCCGCTGCCTTGGCCAGGTACATTCCAGCTGCCGGAGACTGAGGGCCAAGATTTAAGTTGTGGAGTCATTTTGGAGGGGTTTGGCCATAACTCACCACGCTGGCCAAGCGGGTTGGTGAGTGTGGGATAGCATTTCCTCTAATCCCGATGGTATAGTTATACCGCTATTGGCGGTCGTCAGAGCCCCTTTAGTGGGAACAGGATGTACCACGAGAAGGCGGGGTTGACATTTGTCGTAGATGACATTAATATATAGTCTTTTGTTCCATACATTTACATTTATCTTCGGACACAGTGTCTAGCACTTCGTAAAAAGACCAAACAAATGAAGCCTAGGTAGGCATTAACCTTAAAATTGTACAACTGCATAAAAATATTCATTTTGAATGAATGTAAATGTGCTCACTTCTTATGCTCCATGAACACAGAACCAGATATGGCACCACATATTTGCTCCATGCCATTCATCTTCTAAAGACTTCCAAAGAGGTTGCAGGAAATATAAAGTATAAACATAGATTTATATGTGGTTTACTTCAATTAGATTATATGTGGTTTACGTCAATCATTAAATATGAAGCAAGGCCATTTTTGATGAAAATAAGATTGTTGCAGACGTCGGGCTAAAACAATTTAGATATATACTCAAATAGGCCTAAAGACAGGAGTTTTATACTTAATATGCTTATATCCAAGGCAAAATGGTATGATTTTCGTAAAGTAGACGGGAGGAACAAATTATATTATGCTTCGAAAATGCTATCTACTTTATGAAAATCATACCATTTTGCCTTGGATATAAGCCAAACAAGTATCAAGCTCCTGTCTTTTTATGCCTATTTGAGTATAACTATATCATTTTAGCCCAATATTTGCAACTATCTTATTTTTGTCAAAAAGGGCCTTGCTTTGTATGTAATGATTAAACTTCAATGATTGACTAAACCACATATACATTATACCACCTCGTGCAACCTCTTTGGAAGTCTTTAGAACATGAATGATATGAAGTAAATATGTGATGCCATATCTGGTTCCCTGTTCATGGAGCATAAGAAGTGAATACATTTGCATGTATTTAAAATGAATATTTTTATGCAGTTGTACAGTGCCTGCCTAGGCTTTATTCATTTGGTCTTTTTACGAAGTGCTTGACATTGTGCCTGAAGATAAATGCAAACATGTGGAATAGTAGATTAAATAGTAGATGTCATCTACTATAATGTATTGAACTTCAACCACATAATTTTGCACTCATTGTTACGAAATTTTGAGTCAAATGAATTCAGTCATGAGCAAGATGGCACCAGGCAGCAAATCAGGTGTATGCATTTCACATGGCGACGTTGTGTATAGTCTTAAGTTACGCTCACTAACTTTTGGATTGTGAAAGTGTTGTCTTTTATTTATTATTTTTGTTTTGTTTTTCAATTTTCTGTTAATGTAAATTTGCAGAAATTCTACTTGTTTTATGGTTATTTTATGGATGACAAATTCTACAAATTTCCATTGTTCCTTTTGCTTTTTTTCCAGGTTAGTGAAATTTCAGGGAGAGAATGTGTAGCCATAAAGACTGCCACTCTTTTATATTCTGTTTTATCTTATTAGAATTTTACCCATGCTTCTGTATCCCCAATCCTTTCTGCTCATAACCTAGCAGAAAAGACTCAGTAAAAATGCTGTGTAACTAGGATTGGTGGTAACAGCTAAAAAGAGAGGGAAAGAGAAGTAAAAATATTAGCATCACATAAGACTTAAAATTCTTATGTGAACCTAATAAAAATATTAAAAATTGATTATACTGCAGGGGAGAGTAGTACTTTGAAGGAAAATACAAGTTTTGTTAAGGTTAATGCAGTGGTGTTCGTTCTGCAGATTCATGTAAAGAACTTTTTGAACATCTCTCATATGAGGTAAAAGATGTTCATACTGAATATAAGAAGTACCATGGTATCAATCTGCTGAGTGTGTTTGGAAAAGTGTGTGAAGGTAAGATGCTGTGCATCAGAAAAGGTGTTGGGATGTATATAGTGTTTTTTTCCCCCAATAAGGGCTGTGTCAATTAAATTTTTGCATTACATATGATGACTGAAACTATCTGTCTGTAAGTAAGAAAGTCTTTACTGCTGGTTTTTGTAGATTTAGAGAAAGCTTATGACTGAGTAAACAGGAGGCTTTTGTGGAAGGTCTTGAATAATTATGGTATAACTGAGAATTTGCTTAAAAGTGTGAAAGCTATGTATGCTGGCAGTAGAGCAAGTGTATGTTTATGAGTGAATGGTGTTCTTTTGAAATTGTTTTCTATTGGTGCATAAGTCAGACAAGGTTGTGTAATGTCAACATGGCTGTTTAATATATTTTGGATGCATGCACACGTTAAGGCCAAAATAGGAAAAACTGGTTTATCTCTTGAGAGAGACACCGTTAGTACTGAATGCAAGCAAGGTCAATCTGAAATGGTGCAGATTTAGATGAAGTGAATGAGTTTGTTTATTTAGGAAGCATGTTTGACAGAAAAAACAGATGACATTGTGAAATCAATAGGCAAGTGAATTGAGCTTTGAAAGCTGCTTTTAGAGGGTTTCAAAGGTCCCAAATGGCTGTGTATGAAAATGTAATTGTTCTTACTCTGGTGTACAGTGGTGAAATCTGGGTACAGGACATGTGATCATGTGAAGCATGAGATGTATTGCAGATGTGTAATATGATGCAAAATGTGGTTAGTAAGGTGAAGAGAAATATTTTGAGACTGTTTGGCCATGTTAAATGAAAAAGTGATAAGATACAGTATGGAGCTTTTTATCCAGTGTCCTGGTATGAAGATGCTGTGAAAGCTGGCAATGCCCCAAAACAAATGAATTTAAAATTAGCATCAAGTAATGCCAGGGCTAGTAATTTTTCATTTTGGTGTCTCAAGTTATGAAACCAAAGTCCATTGTGCTACATTATGTGGACAGTTTCAAATGCAGATTCCTGTAAAAGAAAAAAAAAGAGTGATAACGCTTTTTAAAATTCTTTGTTGTCAAAATGTCAAAAACGATTTCCCCATAACTTAACAGGAATGTCAAAAAGCATTGCCTTTTTCCAGTTCTAGCAGAGCATTTTTAGCAATTTATATTGTACATAGTTTCTGAAGTTCTGTGCAAAGTTTGTTTTTTCAACATTCATTTTATTAAATTGTAAAAAGAGAGATTTGAAATCTCAAAGGTGTTCATTTCACATGTGCGAAGTTCAAGCTGCTACGAGAAAATGCTTTTGAACAGCCTGCAGAATTCTGTAGAGATGAGTTAAAAAAACAACAACAAGAAAAACAAAAACATGTTCACCACAGGCAACATTGTATTGAATAGAGGGGAGACTGGGGGAAGGTAAATATTAAAACAAATCATACATTCTGTGATATAAATTGTTTTTTTTTTTTGTTTTTTTTTGTTTTGTTTCATTTCAATACCTTGTCTGTGAATAAAGATATAAACAATGGCATCATTACTTTCCAAATGCTGTATTTGCTGTGAACAAACCACTGAATTAAATAGCATACTTTCATTTTCAGAATTTTAGTAACTTATTAAGTCTTTATGTGTTTTTTGAAATTTCCAATTTTCAGAAGTTCAGTCAGTCATTCAGTATCAACTAACCCAGTTCAGATTGGTATGAATGCACGGACTCTGGACAGCTCTGGTACCACAGTCAGAACAGGAATTCAGCACCCCTCCCCTATTGCAATTACAAAACCTGTAAATATATCTCAACCAATTGTACAGCATTTACAGCAGGTAATATTCCACTTCAGATCATATTATTTATTTTTATGTGATGTACTTCTACTTTCTTTTTTTGTTTTTTTCGTTTTGTCCCTTTACATATTTCTCATTCTGTCTGATACTGGGTGCCTGGATGGAAGGTATCCAAAATAAAACATTTGTGCCTCAGAAAGTATGTTTTATATTCTTCTCTGGTTTGCATCATCACAGAGGTTTTTTTCCATGCACTGCTCACATGCATGAGTCAACTGGTACCAGCTGAAATGCATGTTCCAGCTAGCGTCGGCATCCTGACTGACCATAGACGAGCTGAGTCAAAATGTTGACACCATAGGAGAAGGTTGCATTTGTGTTGTGGTTTGCTGAATTAAAGTCTGTTGTTGCTGTTTCAGTGTCATTTTGGAACACAATATGGATAAAAACCTCCTCCATGGAAAAGCGTTCGGTTCTGGGACAACAAACTGAGGTCTACCAGATGTTTATTACATGAGAAGCAGCCCTTGCAAAACTGCTGAAATTTCTACTAGCCAATATGGCTAGTGGAATAAAAATTTATTAGCCAAATGACAAAATCTACTGGCCATGCAAAGTTAAAAAAAATAATAATTCAGTAACTTCTCCACTTACGTTTCTACGAAATTAAATGGATGAATGCTTTTTTTCTCTTTCTAATGAGAGACCCCTCCATCATTAACTTCATAAAAACAAATGCAGAGCAGTTACTGCATAGGATCATTAGACTGACTGCAAATATTGCATATGCTTTTGTTCCAAAATGATTGATTTTTTGACAGTTCATTTTCAGTGCTGCAACATCATTCATTAGTCTCACCATCCTGATTTACACATACATAATTTATTTTCAAGAGGCCATTGAAGTTAGATGTCTAATTTCTTTAATAATATTTGAAACAAAGGGACAAAAGCTAGGGTATATATGCATAAAGTGGCACTAATAATGTTGATGTGTCCCATCAGAGGTATCTGCCCACCACAATTGAATAGCATTTTGATAATCAAAATCATCAATTGAAGGGCCATTACATCTAATCATCGTTAATTCATTAATGTGTCACTATTCAGACATGTTCAATTACTTGTGTTTTACGCTTTCCAACCGTAGGTTGAAGAAGCGTATATGCTCCAGCTTTGTCCGTTCGTTCGCACGATAACTCACGTGAAAATGGTTCGATTTCGATGAAATTTTAGTATGTCGTAGGGAACCACCTGGGGACGATCCCTATTGAAAATGGGTGAAATAGGGTCAAAGGTCAGGACATAGGAGCTGGATCCATTCCATTGCCTTTATGCGTCATAACTTGCATAAAAATGGTTCGATTTCAATGAAATTTTAGTATGTGGTAGGGAACCGCCTGGGCACGAGCCCTATTGGAAATGGGGTCAAAGGTCAGGCAGGACATAAGAGCGGGATTTATTCCATTGCCCTTATGTGGCATAACTTGCGTAAAAATGGTTTGATTTCGATGAAATTTTAGTATGTGGTAGGGAACCACCTGGGGACGAACCCTATTGAAAATGGGTGAAATGGTGTCAAAGGTCAGGACACTGGAGTGAGATCCATTCCATTGCCCTTGTGCATCATAACTTACCTAAAAATGCTTCGATTGCAACAAAACGTTATTATGTTGTTTCGGAGATATAGTGAACTGGTTCTGTTGAATATCATTATCCTAAAAGCATTGCTTATATTATCCTAAAAACATTGCTGTAACAGTTTATTTTTGTTCAGCATATATGCACCTAAACAGAGATTCAGATAATTCTTTTACCTGTAGATGACATAATACTTTGTGCAAGGTATACCATGGCAAAGGTTGCTTTTGTAACCTTGACCCTTTGGTCGCTCCAGGCTGATCCGTCAGCTGATTAAGTTTTCCATTGATTATGAATCCCACCTTCATTTCCATTCATTTTCAAAGCAGCCGTAGAAACACGGGCGAGAAAACTGAACTTGATATTCCTTCACAAGTGGTGGGGTGGGGAGTCGGACAAAATAGTTGCTCACTTGGGGAAAAAAATCTACTGGCCATCGTTGGCTATTATATTAAAAAATTTACTAGCCACTACAAAATATCTGGTCGCCATTTGGCTACTGGCTACCGATATTTGCAAAGGCTGACGAGAAGTCTTATGGAAAGCCACTAACATCTGAGGAAAATATCGAATGCATCAGAGGCATTCCTGTGAAGTCCGCATAATACAATTTGCGCTGCTAGCTCGCAGCTAAACCTTCCACATTCAGTGGTGCACAACATGGCACTCAAGTGGTTTTTGTATGGCACTCAAGTGGTTTTGACATTAGCCCATACAGGATTCAAATGCTTCTGGCACTGAAACCGAATGACCTTGCATGCACAAGCTTTGCTGTAGACATGCTGGAAAGAATTGATTCAACATCCAATTTCCTCCACCAAGTTTGCTTCTCAGATGAGGCAATTTTTTCATGTCAGTAGAATTGTGAATCGGCACAACTGCAGGATTTGTGGCAATGAAAATCCACATGTCACTCGTGAGCTAGAGAGATGCAGCTCGAAAGTTAATGTCTGGTTTGGGATAATGCATGATAAGCTAATCGGACCTCTCTTCTTCTTGGAAGAAGCACTGGAATCTCGTACCTGAACATGCTGGAACTGTTTGCACTATCCCATCTGCCACCTCAAACCATCTTTCAACATGACAGGGTGCCACCACATTTCAGCCTCATCCCAAGATGCCTGGGAGATGGACAGCCAGAGGCAGACCAGTTGCTTGGCCTCCTCGGTCATTACATTTAACCCCACTGGATTTTTTTCTGTGGGTTATGTCAAAAACATTGTTTGCCAGATCAAGATCACTGACCTTCAGCACCTAAAAGCCCACACGATGGCCGCTCATGCATTCAAGCAACGTGGAATGAGGTGTACTATCATCCGGATGTTTGTCAGGCTACCAAGGGTGCCAGCATTGAAATTCATTGAGACAATTATAGTGAGTAAAAAAACTTTAGACATTTTCCCTTTATAATGGTGCAAACTAAAGTGTTTATAATAAATACTTTCTGAAAATCCTCCAAATACGTGGCATCAGTGAATAAACAAAGACATCGCTCTTTCCACATATTAGCAACACACAGCACCCGAAAATCTAGCCGAGCGTGTTAGCCCTAGCAACACTAAGGCGAATAACAATTTTTCGGGTGCTGTGTGTTGCTAAAATGTGGAAAGAGCGATGTCATTGTTTAAATACTTATCTGAGTTATAATTTCTTTATTTTGGATACCTTTCATCCAGACACCTTGTACATGTGTAAAATAAGTAAATAATGTTTTAGTAGGATGAATAGAATTATTATTGCAGAATTTTAATTTTTGTTGTACCTGGGCATCATGGGAAAACATAGTTTTTAGGAAAGCCTAACTATTGATTTATTAGCAGAGAACTAATTGTTTTTGAAGTAGTTGGAAAGCATGAATGTAGATATATGTGGTAAATATAAGGCAAAAACGTCTTACAGACTGACTTACAGTGCTCTGAAAAGTAATTTTGAATTTTACATTGTGTTGTTTATAAGGGTCAGGCTGAATTTGTGGTGTAATTTTTAACAAATTAAAGTAAAATAAAATGCCTATGTACAGCATGTGGTACACCATCAGTATCAGATGAAACAGACCATGCACAACAGTATTATGTGTTCATATATGCTATTTCAAACAAATTGGAGGGTGCCTAGGTCGCTAAGTACTGTTTGTTCTAAGGTTGACATGTCAGGAACAATCGACATCCAAAAAGTAAATCCATCCAATGGGAGTTTTTGTCTGATGATTGAAAGAAGTTTGTGGAGGCTGACATGGCTTGTGCAAAGTAACAGTTGAGCAACATTTAGTCAATTAACAGATGTCAGTTCGCACATTTTTATTTGAAGTTGAAAGTATCATTTTCAGTATATTTTGTTTGAAGTCTGAAAATATCTTTATGGTTACTGCCTTAAATGGTTTGCATATACAGTTTTTTTTTATTTTTGTACCATTTTTAGCTGTCATTCAGTGTCATTAATTAGAACCTGCATGGTATTGATGTTGTAATTGGTACTAGCGCTTTCCAACTAGAGTCTGTATTGCAAAAGATCTGAAATGCTGTTAAGCCGAATTCTGAATTGCAACATGAATATCCAGAATTTGAATCGGATATTTAGCTGATCTCTTTTCCTCCGACTGCTTTTTATTTTGTCTTCAACGTTATTTTATCTACCCTTTATTTCATGTGCCTTTTTCTTAGATTTTGTTGTTGTTCTCCTTATTTCTTTGCTTTTTCTTTCATTCTTCTTTTATTCATTCTGTTTTATTGCTTTCCTTATGCAATTCTGTGTTGTGCTTTTGGAGTACTACGTTGAAGCTTGTATGTGATTTTATTTGGACTTCCTATGTCTGCTACAGAAACAGAGAAGTACTACTTTTTAGAAGTCTGTTTGTGCATCACTTCCACTCCCTCCACTTCGAAGGGGACTTTCCCCCTCAGTGCAGCAAAAATAGTTTGTCAATCAACTTTTCTTTCCTATTATGTTTTTCTTTGGAATATTTAGGTACCGGTTCAGTGAATCACAGTAAATTTGAACTGCTGGGTCGTACAAAGTGGTGTGACTGACTGACTCCAGCTTATTCCTGATTTAGCTTCTATAAAAGTACAAAAAAATGCTGTAAATGCCTAGCACTCTGTAATGTTGGTGCAGTTGTATATTCCTGTAAATAATTTAATGAATCAACAAAACATTCCCGTATTTTCAATTTGGCAATCAGGCCCCCTAAATTTTGACCCCTTCTCTTCAAAAGAAGAAAACAAATCTGCTGAATTCATTACTGAGATTTAAACTGTTATGGTAAGTTAGAATAGTAAACGGTTGGTACTAACATTTTGAGGGTGAAAAAATCCTTCACCCAATAAATTTGGACTCCAGGTTTATTCTTTTAGTGTGCCTCATAATTATTTCCTTTTGTGGAAGGTATTGAATAAATATAATGTTACTGGAAATCTGCTTAATAGTGTAAAAGCCATTTATGCTGGCAGTAGAGCTTGTGTATAAGTGAATGGTGTTTCATCAAAATAGTTTTCTATTGGTGCAGGAGTCAGGCAAGGTTGTGTAATGTCACCAGGGCTGCTTAATATATTTATGGATGCATGCATATGTGATGCCAAGATGGACAATGCTGGTTTATGTCTTGGTAATATCCGTGTGTGCAGATTGCTGTATGCTGATGACACAGTCCTGTTGGCAGAGAGCAAAAGTGAGTTGCAGAGTATGTTCTCCTGGATGTACGAAGTTTGCATGGAATTCAAACTGAGTTTAAATAAGGGAAAAACCAAAGTTATAGTTTTTGAGCGAGGATTAACACTGAATGTAATATAAGTCGAAATGGCACAATGATTGACCAGGTGAATGATTTTGTGTATTTAGGAAACATGTTTGACAGAGAGAGCAAATTGGTGGGTGAAATTAGTAGGCGAGTGAATTCTGCATTGAAAGTCAAAGCTGTTGTTGGAGGTTTTCACAGGAATAATGGGTTCTCAAGAGAGTCCCGCATGGCTGTTTATGAGAGTTTAATTGTTCCTACTCTGATGTATGGCAGTGAAACCTGGGTACTACAAAAGAAACATAGGAGTTGTTTGTGTGCTGGAGAAATGTGTTACTTATGGTTTGTGACAAGATACGTTCTGATCATGTGAGGAATGAAGATGTGTTGCAGTTGTGTAATGTGAAGCAAAATGTTGTTAGCAAGGTGGAGACTAATATTCTTTGGTGTTTTGGCCATGTTGAAAGAATGAGTGATGAGATGCTTACTAATAATTTTTTTTTTTTAGCCCTAGTGGCAGGAAGGAAAGGCAGCAGAAGGCCAAGGAAGTCTTGGGAGGATCCGATTTAGGAGTGTCTGCATGAGAAAAAGATTATTAGTGTAAAGTATAGAAGGTCTTGTGCATGTTGTGCGGTGCATGTCAGTGAAGCCTGAGTTGTGTGTTAAGATTGCTGTAAATGGAGTAGTTTGATAAAGCAACCGTAAGTAAATAATCAGTTAAAATTTTATCTGGTAGTTTGTGTTTCTTTGTGGAGTTAACCTCTGAATCTCAAAGAACAGCTTAGTGATATGTATATACACTGACAGAAAAAAAAATCCCAACACCAAGAAGAGGTTGTGTTAGATAAACGACAGTTGGTAGGCTGTGAGAGTACATCTGTAAGATGACGTCTATGCAAATTTCGCGCTTGGCGCATACGTGTGGCGCTAGTAGCACCCCTCGGAACATGCAAAGCAGGTTTGCTGTAAATACGCGCTGTAACGTTTGTGAGCATTAGTTATCGTTGAGATTCGACGTAGGGTGTTGATGTTAGTCAAGAATGCCTTTAAGAAGACGAAGAAGCCATTATCAACAGCTCATGGAGTTTGAACGAGGTCGTGTAATAGGGCTACGAGAAGGTGGATTTTCTTTCCGCAATATTGCAGAACGACTTGGCAGGAATGTAGCCACTGTGCATGATTGTTGGCAGCGGTGGTCAAGGAAAGGTACTGCCTCAAGAAGACCGGGTTCCGGCCGGCCACGTGGCATTACCGAGAGGGAAGACCGCCGTGTACGGCGTATGGCCGTGGCGCATCGTACCGTGTCTGCGGCAGCAATTCGAGCTGCAGTTGCCCCCACAGTGACACAACGAACTGTTACAAATCGGTTACTTGAAGGACAGCTTCGAGCCAGACGCCCTGTAGCGTGCATTCCACTTACTCCAAACCACTACCGTTTGCGACGTCAGTGGTGTCAAGCTAGAGCTCATTGGAGGACGGAGTGGAGATCTGTTGTGTTTTCTGATGAAAGCCGGTTCTGCCTGGGTGCCAGTGATGGCCATGTGTTGGTTAGAAGGAGGCCAGGTGAGCGCCTGCAACCTACCTGTCTGCGGCCGAGACACACTGGACCTACACACTAGTTATGGTCTGGGGAGCAATTTCCTATGACAGCAGGTGCACTGTCGTGGTTATCCCACGCACCCTGACGGCACAGTTGTACGTCGGTCTGGTAATTCAACCTGTTGTGCTGCCATTCATGAACATTCCAGTAGGTGTTTTCCAACAGGATAACGCTCGCCCGCATACCGCTGTTGTAACCCAACATGCTCTACAGAGTGTCGACATGTTGCCGTGGCCTGCTAGATCACCAGATCTTTCACCAATCGAGCACATATGGGGCATCATTGGACGACAACTCCAGCGTCACCCCCCAACCAGCATTAACCGTCCCTGTATTGACCGACCAAGTGCAACAGGCATGGAACTCCATCCCACAAACTGACATCCAGCACCTGTACGACACAATGCACGAACGTTTGCGTGCTTGCATTCAACATTCTGGCGGTTACACCGGTTATTAATGTACCGGCATTTCACATTTAAAATGGCTCTTCTTGCGCTTACAATAAGCTGTGATCTTGAAACCTTAATCGATTAAATATGTTACCTATACAAATGTATTGCCGCCATTTCATTCCTCTACAACTATTTTTTCGTGGTGTTGGGATTTTTTTTTCCATCAGTGTATGTGTAATCCCTTCCCTTCTAAAGAAATACATTTCTTCCTCAAAGCAATGGAAAATTATCTGGGGAACAGAAATATGCTGATATTAAAGTTTCTTTTTTAAAAATTGGAGCTAAGTTATTTTGATTTGGTATGGTAGTTTCCACAAATTCAATTAGTTTATTTTATTTATTCCATGAAATTCCCCCAAAACACCACTTTGGGTGTTTAATAGGCATCATGCAGAAACAAATGCAGTGTTAGTGCTTTACTTTTTTTGTTTTTGTTTTGTTGACTAGGCTTTCTGCAGGCACCAGGTTGCTCTCTGTTGCAGTTGATGGCCTGCTGCAGCGCTGCACATCAGACAGCTAGGAATGAAACATTCAGTATCAAAGTGTACATACTTGTACATACCATTCTGATACAATTTTGGCTTTTGGTGCATCCATAAAGTTATTTTTCATTGACACTATGCTCCACATAGTTGATTTCTTTCTGTCTCCGGCAAAGCACAACATCCTTGAGGAAGAAGATCGTGGCACATGTGGTTTCATCTGTGTTAGAGTATATATTTTTTCTTGCCCCCTTCCCCCACCTTTCTTGTAGATTGCAGGCTGACAGGCATGATGGGCTTAAAAACACTCTTCATTTCATATGTATACAGTACCTAACAACCAGTGAGATCACATGATCATGAGTGGTATGGCCAAATATTTTTCACTTTTGAAATTCAGTATTAAAATAAAAAATTTAATTTTTCAGTTTTATAACTCTAATATTAATAAGGTTTTAAAATTCAAATTTTGATATCTGGATATTGGGATTTTGAATATTCAGTGTTCACATATCTGGGTGATTGAATTTTGAAATTCAGATATTCCACTTTGAAATTCTGATACTAAGATATCCTATCCATTCAGATAATGAAAATCCATATTCCAGATAGTGAAACACCCAGATTTAAAAAAATCCAAAATTCATGAACATCACTAGTTGATACTATTTCATTTATGCACTTGCCAAGCACACTGTGGAAAGTGATAGAAATAAACACTTACTTGTGTGCAATTGTAGTCTGAGCTTGTAACTTTTCAAGCTTTCAATTTTTCACTGTGTGCTCAAAAAGTGCACAAATGAAGTACTACGGTGGGCTTGAAGAGTTTTACCTCCACAACATACAACATGTACATTCAGGATAAGAATAAATAAATTCAGATAAAATAATTTTTAGGTAGTTACGTGAGTTCATCTCCACCATACTGCAGAAGGAGACGTCCCTCAGCTTTGCACAATTCCTACTCAGGAAATCATAATGGAGGACTATTCAGACATTTTGTACAAACAGTAAGCTGCCATTGAATTCTTCACTGTAGAAAAAGTTGCTCCCATCCCATCAACATTCATAACTTTTATACATGGCATGACTCATAACACTATTTGTAATTCTGTTTCACAAGTAATAGAATTGACACAGTGAATATGGTGCACAGTCATAGTTTACATAAGGGGAAGGAATAAGAAAAAATTGCAATTACGAGGCTTCTTTAAGAAAGACTTGCATGTGTTTATACGCTTTCCAACTGTAGGTTGAAGAAGCATATATGTTCCAGCTTTGTACATCCGTCTGTACGCACGATAACTCGCGTAAAAATGGTTCGATTTCGATGAAATTTTAGCATGTGGTAGGGGACCACCTGGGGACGAACCCTTTTGAAAATGGGACAAATGGGGTCAAAGGTCACGACATAGGAGCGGGATCCATTCCATTGCCCTCATGTGTCAGAACTTGTGTAAATATGGTTTGATTTCAATGAAATTTTAGTATGCAGTAGGGGACCACCTGGGGACAAACCCTATTGAAAATGGGTGAAGTGGGATCAAAGGTCAGGACATAGGATCGGGATCCATTCCATTGCCCTTATGCGTTATAACTTTACGTAAAATTGCTTCGATTGAGACAAAACTTTTCATGTTGTTCCGGAAGTATACTTTACCGGTTCTGTTGAATATAATCGAAATGGGTCAAAGGTCGGGTCATAGGAGCGAGAATTATTCTACAGCCATTATCCTCATAACTTGAGTAATGATTTCTGGTATGTTGGAAAGCGTATTATAATCAATGCATTGAATGATTTTACTAACTTGTTTTTTAATAGTATAGCTACATATTGGAACTAAAACATCATCACAGCATACACCCGACTCCCCTCTGCGTGAATGAACCTTTCTGATCCATTGCATTGCACGGGACCTTGAGTATAATGCTGTGAAGAAGTGTCTGTTTGCACCCACCTTTCAGTTGAGTCATGGATATCACAGTGGAACAGCTTGCAGCTTTGAAGTTCTGTGATCGTTTATGAAAAACAAATTTGGAAGCATACAAAATGCTGGTGCAGACACATGGTGAGAGTGTGATGTCACATCGTACAGCACAGTGGTTGTTAAAAGAATTTTGCGAAGGCTGTGAATCGTTTCGGAAACAAAATGGACCTGGAGTGTTGCCGACAGCCATTACTGATCAGATGGTAGTCACTGCACCTGTGATTATTTGTGAGGATTGTCGGATCACAGTCAGACAAGTGGCAAAACATTTACAGATTTCAGTTGGAAGTTTCCACATTATACTCGGTGAGAAACTTTACTTTACGTGATGCGAGTTAGTGCAAGATGGATTTCTCGGTTACTGATGCTTGAACAAAAACAAGTGTGTATTGAAGTGTGTGAATTTTTCTTCAAACAAGGATTACCGAAAGTCAGTGATTACAGGCAATGAAACTTTCTTTATCACTACGATCCAGAGGGCAAACAAGATATCTCTGTATAGAAAACTCCATCATCTCCATAGGCATTAAAGGCAAGATGTGAAAATTCTTCCAGGTAATCACTTTCTTTGATCACCAAGGAATGGTGTACCAGAATGTTGTGCTGCTGAATACCATGGTTAATGCGGATTATTACGTGTCTGTTTCGACAAAGCTGATCGCACATATCCATAAGAACTATCCACACGTTCGCCAAAATGTTTGGAAACTCCATTATGATAATGCTCATCCTTAAGTGGTGTAGAATGTCTCTATCTTCTTGGCTGAAAAAAAAAATATTGGAACGGTTCCATACCCTCCATACAGTCCAGATTTAGCACCCTGTGACTTTCTTCCTTTCCCAACTCAAAAAGAACCTGCAAGGAAGTAGGTTTACTTCTACAGAATAGGTGGTCAAAGCTTCAAAGGCAGCTCTGAAAGGGATGCTGAAAGATGGCTTCCAGCATGTCTTTGAAAAGTGGCAGCAATGTTTGGACAGGTGCTTTGCCTCCAGAGGAGATTAATTTGAAAAAGACCACAGCCATATGTAGTCCAGGTTTGTACATACAGTACGTGTTTATAAATTTCTGTGCAAATCTTTCGTGAAAGGGCCTCGTGAATGTGTAACTTATAAGTATTATTGGTGTTATGCCATGGTAATGCTTGGAGGTGATGACATATCACATCTGCGTGCAGGTACATGCATATGATGATGTATATTTTGTTTTCATTGTCTTGAGCATGTTACATTTCATTCCCAGTGGTAGATAGACTATGTTCACTTCAGTTTTTCATAGACATGGACTGTATAATATCTGAGGTATCAAATAGACCTGTAATCAATGTTGCAGGAAAAACCTCATATCTTACTTGCAGCTGTGGCTTCATGGCATGCAGTGTTAAGTAGAACCATGTTGATGCAGAGAGAGATATTGTATTGTTGAGAACCAAATGCATTTCAGCAATAAGAAGAGAATATCTAAAAAACAGTTTTGAAAGAATGTGATAAAACCATGTTATGAATGGCCATACTCTGACAACCCTTAACCGACATTCCTGGCAATCCATTGTCCTTGAATGTCCTAAATATGTTCTATTGGATTTAGGTCAGGTGAACTGGATGTCTAGTCCTTATGCCATGCACTTTTGCTGTCTAGGTAGTTGTCCACCAAGTGAGCTCTGTGAGAGCAATCATTATCATCCATTAAAGTGGAATCATGACTCATTGCTTTATAAAGAAATGAACATAAGGTTTAAAGAGTCTCTCCTGGGAAGGCATGAAGGTCAACTGAGAGTGATGCCTGCCCATACAACTACCTCTAAAACTGTTTCTTTCTAGATTTTAGTGGGACGATTTCTGGTTCCAGGCTGTCTTCAGACTGATAGTTGTCAGGGCTATAGAAGAGAAGGGCTGGCCCTTAGAGTTGGCTCCCCTGAAGCCGGAAGTAGGAGGTGATGACGTAGTCATGCTGAAGCAACAGCATGTTGGTGAATTCTCTATAGCCTCTGCCGCACGGGAACTGCGAACTAAAAATCAGTGCAAAAGGCAAGAAAAATTATGTCCTGGAGTAAATGGAATGAGAACAAACTAAACTCTCTTTTATCATCGTAATTTAAAAGAAACGAAATATTCTTTAAATATATGTTTCTCACATTATACATACATGAGACCGACGAAGAAAGAAAAAAGCTGAACTTTTTAACTCGGTGAAAAATCAAAATACGCAACAAGAATGCAGACTTCTTTCCGTTTGTCTTTTGTTGACTCCGCAGCTCCACAGCATCCATCATTTAATTTTTCTTTCTGTTGGTATCTTTATCTCCCCATTTTTTTTATTGACTCTCTTCTTTTAGTTTCTTTTTTTATGTCTTCTGATGAAAATAATTCTAACCGTCATGCTGAAAGAATTTTCACTCTGAGGACCATGAGTGCATGATATCAAAGCTTTAACTATTTTAGATAAATAGTGCAACTTTAGATAAATACTTTTGACTGAACACCATGCACCAGTTCTTACAAAAATTTTCCAACTTCCTCAATTCCATTTACAGAAAATTTCCCCTCCTTCCTTCATCAAGCTTAAATTCAAACACTTATGAGGGAAATAACAGTTAACAACAACATAGGAGAGTGGAAACTGACCGAGGAATAAAAAAAAATTGCGGTTACGGGAGAAATCCTCACTCCACCCGACTTCCATTTTTGGACCCCCAATACAAACAAATATTTATGGAATAAAATGATATTTCAGAACAATATTGGGTATAATTAATCGCGAGAAAAACAAAATTACGATTACGGCAAAAATCTTCACTCCGTTGATCTTACATTCCTGAAAGTTTCATAAAGATGGAATTCTGTCCTCCGACGACCCCCCCCCCCCCCCGACGCCACCGTACCCCAAAAAATTTCTGTTCAGTTGTGCATCGATCTCGAGAATAACTCAAATGATGGCAGAATTCCTCGAATTCGCGGAAGAATCTCATGCCTGAAGGTTACGGGGAAATGTTCGCGTCGTCAAACTTCCGATCTCACAAATTGTTGTCTACAGTTTCAATCTGAAATACAAACATTTATGCAATAAAATGATATTTAACAACAATGCTTGACAAAGGCAACATCGCGAGAAAAAAATACGGTTACGGGAAAAATTTTCACTCCGCTTAACTTCCGTTTTGGAAAGTTCTGAGACACGAAATACCGTCCGAAGACGGAAAACAGCCCCACCCCAAAAAATCTATCCAGTTTTGCATTGATCTGGATAATGACCCAAATGATCACAAAAAGCGGAATTCCGCGAATCCACGGAAGAATCTTATGTATGATTATAGCATTAGGCATATCGAACTGGGACTTAGTGAAAACGCAGTTGACACATTTCTTCAAAGTTTTTAATTTGCCTTTCCTTTTCTAAAGTACTTGTATTTGAATCCTTGTTTTTAATTGCTGAATTTCAGAAGTTAGAGATCTCCTTATAGTGGCCCATCTTTTCGATCGTTGAACAGAAACTTTGCGATATCTATTTTTTTCCTGCCTTTTGGTTTGGAGATCTTTCTCAAGGGTTTAACTTTTTTTCATTAAATTATCATTACAGATTTGTAAAAAATTGCAGTTACGGCATTCTGTCATCTGTACATTGCCACTGATTCCGCTTTTTGTACTCCAGCGTTCGTTTCACCTTTAGTATCCAGATCAATTTTCTTCGGGCTTAATTGTTCTAAAGCACTTTGGACATATTTTTTTCCCTGTGTCTTTGGGTCCTCTGCGTTATTTCTTCAGAATTTAAAGAAGGTACATTTACACTGGACACAGCATCAGATTTGAGTACCTTTCACAAAGGCAATCCAAGTAATCAATTTTTCATATTATCTTCATAATCACAATGCTGAAATGTTCGCTACAAATTCTGGCGTTCTTAACACTAACATATATTTTCTGGGGTTCTAAGCATTAGCATTCTTAACATTAACATATAAACAAGTGTCTTTGACACTTGTTTATATGTTGGGTTTATTTCGGAAAAAGCAAGCAATACAATATTTGTCGTTTCTGGTACATGTGTTTATTCTGACACGTTGCGGCGGAACAGAAAAATATTTGTTAAAAAACAAAAAAGGTGCAGCGATTTACGCAGCTCAACTAACTATTTATATACATGCATGCATGCAGTAGATGCGCTATTAAATATTCACAATTTTTTTTACATGTACACTAATAAATATATCGCAAACGGTGAAATAATCTAGTTTGATAGAATAAAGCGCGAACTAGAAAACTTCTCGCAATGACAGCCCAGCCGCACTGGAGATGTCCAAGCAGCAGAGTGACGTCACAACTGACCCCCAGCCTCTCTCATGAGGACAGTGTCGGCATTCGGTTTCACAAAGCGATGGACCAGCCCTTCTCTCTTTTATAGCCCTGGATAGTTGTTATATTCAGTTTGAAGACTAAATTGGAGCTAATTGGTGCAGAGCGCGTTGACCTTTAATGCCGGGTTCAGTTGCAATGCTGTCAAAGACCAATTCAGTCTGGCCTTTCTGCGGGGAGGTTGTCAAAGGCACACAAACACATGATTGCCTTGCATAAAGATTTCCTCCATGAAGCTTTCTAAATGCAGTTTGCCAGGAGTCCCATGGATGTAGTGAGATCTAAAGTGAGCCGCCATGCTGCATAGATCATATCGTATCTTGCTTTCAGGAGTAGGTAATTGTCCTCCCAAGTTGATATGGCAGTAAGATGCCTAGACACATTTATATATGTTTTAGCTTGTTTCAGATTAGTCCTCTCTAGTTGATATGGACCTGAGATATCTAGAAACAGGACATTTACATATGTTTTTGCTTGTTTCAAATTGATTCCAAAGGTAGCTAAGCTGACAGTGCTTAATTTTTTCCAGTCCTCAAGTCTCTGTATTGCCCTCCATCTTATTTCTTCAATTAATGATTTCTTCGAACTATTATCTAACAATCTATATTTTGAGGTTACTCACCTTTATTCCCTAAATCTTTTAGGAGGTTTTTGTCTCTACACATTTCCAACACGTATTATTAAGAATTGTCGTACAGAAAGGCACTTGAGATTGGCGGAGACAGTGTTGATAGAAAAAAATAGACACAGGTTATGTAACGTTAATGATCCTAATAGCTTAAACACATATTGGAAGGATTTGATCAGAAAGGAAAGCCGCAGAGAAGAACAGAGAGGAAATGGCAAGAGGAAAGGAAAGGAAAAAGAATGATGTAATATAAATAAAAATGTGTTAGAATATAAGATGATTAGTTTCAAGAATCAAATAAATTGAACAGATATTTATAGGTACGAAAGAAAAGGAAGTCTATTGGGTCAT
The DNA here is from genome assembly GCA_039090855.1 of Macrothele yani. NCBI lineage: Eukaryota > Metazoa > Arthropoda > Arachnida > Araneae > Macrothelidae > Macrothele > Macrothele yani. The sequence goes on along the minus strand of CM077027.1, from coordinate 141,373,717 downwards.
CTGATAGATGGCGCCACTGCGCCTGAACGACAGAGAACGTAAAAATGAGATGATGCCGCGCGAGCACTGGAACATTCGCCACGTTTCGCGGATGGCGACGGGTGGTACATCTGTTGCGTCCGCTCCTTGAAAATGGCCAGGGCAGTGGCTGAAAGTGCTTGGTTGTTATGCTTGTTTCTGAGGGAAGAGAGGTCTGTGATTGTTGAATATAGTGGTTGTATCAGGTATTTGGGTTTATTTTAACTGGGCACTTATGTGCAATTGTAAATAATTTTGGGTTACAGCTTTTTAACTTTGACGTTTTAGGAATGTGTAAATAGGTTTTTATTGATTGATGTTTTAATTAGATTAATGTGTTTTAGGGAGTTCAATTGTGTGTATTTGTGGTGGATTATTTTGAATCTGAATTTGGTCATAGGGAAAGGAAGGGAGGGGAGTGAGGTTTGCGTGAGTTGAAAATGTTTTTTTTGTTCTTTTTTTCCTTTTTTTTGTTGCGGCCTCGAACCACGATGTAAATAAGAAAAATACGTGTTGGAAATGTGTAGAGACGAAAACCTCCTAAAATATTTAGGGAAAGATGAGTAACCTCAAAATATAGATTGTCTAAATAGCTCGTGAATAATTAAGCAGCTAGATGACATTTGCAATGTTGTATGAATATATATTATCTAACAGTTGGTTATTTCTGATCTCATATAAGACTAACATGAAATGAATTATACATGCAAATGAAATATTTTGATATTCAGCATTTTTTGCATATGTGCTTATATTTTATGTATTTAACTTCTGTTCGTTTTCCTCAGTTATCTCGAATAATATGCCATTTTTTAATTGTTTCTTAACTTTTGATCACCAGTAAAAAATTTTGCTTTTGTTGCTTAATATTTGAATTCCAGTACAGATTTTTACATTTGCTGCTTTTGAGCACCAGTACAGTTTTTTTCATTTGCTGCTTTTGAACACTAGTGTAGATTTTTGCTATAGTTGCTTATCTAGCACAGACATTTAATGTGGACCAGGAGCATCAAACAAAGATCTTTGCTCTTTCCACGTTTATAAGTGAGTCACGGAAAAATGCTCCTGGTCCACGTTGAATGTCTGTACTAATTATTAATTCGCCTTCTAATTATTTCTTCAGTTGCTGCTTACCATCTTTGGTGAATCCCCAGCATTGTGCGGGGCTCCAACAAGCAACCTGCCAAATTGGCTTGGCAGTTAGCGTGTGCGAGTCTGGAGGAATTCGAGGCCGCTGTGGTGTAGCGGAAGCATATCCGGCGCGTAACTGGAAGACCCTGGGTTCGACTCCCGGTGGCGTCCAAAGAGAATTTTTCCGTGACTCACTTATAAACGTGGAAAGAGCGAATATCTTTGTTTGATGCTTATCTACCACTAGTATAGATTTTTACATTTGTCGCTTAACTTCTAAGCACTAGGGTTGATTAAAGGTGTAAGTAAACTAATTCATTAAATAACTGTGTTAGTTGGATGCACTGTTAAAGCAACACCATTAAGTTGTATTGTGCAAATATGTAAATGTCTTATTTCCCAGGGAACTATAAGTTAAGTGGTAGCTTTCTGCTTATGTGTCATAGCTTTTCAAAGGCATTCTGATGCAGGTATTTTTATTATGCGTAAACATTTTTCAGGTTCCAGAAAAGGGCTTTGTAAAGATGTCTTCAGTCTCTTCTGTTTCTTCAGCATCTTCCAACACAACACCAGCTCATCAAAGTACTACCATTATATCTGGTACACAATCATCAAATGCTGATATTAATACAGCTGGTGTACCCACGATCACACGGACAGCAGTGTCTATAGCCGCTTCTTCTGTACCTTCAGCATATTCTTCTTCCATGGTTCCACTTCAGAGTTCCACCCAGACAGTAGCACAGCATGTTGTTCCAACACTTCGCCCATCTCTTGTTCAGCCCCCGCAGTCTGTTCACGCTCATTTGTCTGTGGCGGCTGGACCCATTGGACCTCCACAAACATACACTGTTATATCAGCAAAGACACCCTTTGCTCAAGGGACCCAAGCAATCACGTTAGCTGCTACTTCAGCGAGATCAGGTAAATTGTTATTGATGCAAGTTGTATTTTTAAGTTAATATAGTGATATGCTATGCTATCTTGTGCTTTTGAAAGTTATAATAAGATGACATATAGGTTTATGTGAAGAGCATTTTTAATCATATATTTGTTGGTTAAAGACTATGCATTTTGTAGTTTCATGGGATATGATTTTGAAATTATGTATAGGCTTTGTGTAGTATTATGTATGTTAGTATTGTAAGAATGAAAACCACCACATCTTTCTGAATTTGATTCTATTTCTATAAACATCAAAGGCTTATGTGTACTTTAATGAAGCAGTTATGTTAAAAGGGCATATTACTGTCGTAACTGTTATTACATTGTTATAACATGTTGTGCTAAACAGAACAAAAGCGATCTTGGCTTCCCCTGCTTATCTTAGATGCATGGCATTTATTCTTATATGCATCTATAAAAAGGGAGAGGCAAAATTAATCCTGAATCAAAACAGAGATTTCCAGTGTTCTTTATCAACATACGGAGTGTTTAAAAAATGTTGGTCATAAATGAAAACAGAGGTGCCAACTATTACGGATTGTCCGTAATTATTACGGTTTCGACTGTCAGATTACGGAATTATGGACAGGTTGGAAAAATTACGGATTTCAGTGCGTTTTGGAGAATCTCAATTTTGTATCCTTTTTTGTTAACCCTTTTTTTGCGACGCTGCCGATTTTGATCCGAGTATTTTCCGAATCAGACGGCAGATATCAGTGTCGATGATCATATCATTTATCAATCACATCGTTTTGAAATGGAATCTCCATGAATCATATCGTGAAACAGCGATATTATGGAAAGAATCCTAATATGCCGTAAGAGTCGTATCATGAAATAGTTTGCGCTTGCTATTGGGCTTCCCACATGCTTTTTCCATGTGACAGGAGAAAGGCTACTTTAGCCAAAACTTTTCCTACTTTAGTTGAGGCAGGGCTGTTCACTTGGCCTTGTTGGTGAATTACGTATAAAACGTGGTACTGTCGGAAACACTTTTTCGAGCCCCGTTCGAAGTGCAATAACGCGCAACTCGTCGCAACGCATGGTCCCGTGATGGCGGGTGTTTATTTTTTATTTTTATTTTTTGCGGACTTTCGTCGTGCGGGAGAACGAAATGCACTGTTTTATTACTAGAAGCTCTTCACATTATTCATTTCTTTTTTCCCAAACAAACAGACACAATTGCAAATCTCCATGAATTACGAATCCTCCTCTTTTCCCAAACTAGTGTTAGCAGAGGATGACTTTTTTGACAGCTTGTTCCTCAGACTAGCAGACGTGCTTTTTCCTACTGCGTGAAATGTTTTTGTAAGGTTATTTGAAATGGCTTGTTGTAGTGAGAGTGAAAGTTTGCCAAGTGATAGTGATGATTTTGAATCTTCTGAGAGTGTTATTGGCCAAGCAACATCAAGCCAGAAAACTAGCCACCGTGCCATGCACACAATATCTTCCGAAAGTGAAGATCTTGATAATGAATCTTCAGGTCATGAAAGCGAATGGGAGGATGTAATAGAGCATACCTGCCAACTCTTCCGATTTTGGCAGGTCTTTCGATTTTTTATACATTCTTCCGACCAAAACTCGAGTTCTTCTGCCATTCGAAAAATGTCTGTGTTTTTTGCGAAAAATAACCTGTTTTATTCATTTTTGTAAGTAAAAAAAAAAAGTTGAAAAGCGTAGCAATAACTTACTAGTCTTAATCAGTCGGGGCTGCCAGACCTGCGCCAATTGCGCCAAAACATTGTTCTTGCACCATTCCGCTAAAAAATTGCGATTTTGACAAATCTGCGCTAATTTTGCCCCAAAAGTTAAAATTTACTGGTTATCGATATTTTAGCATAATCTTATGCCATTCGAAATCAATTCAGCGGTTAATTCGTACGTAAGATTATTCCGTGGATTCGCGGAGTCCCCCTTCACCCCACCTTTTTGTTTTTGTCGTTTTCGAGATTAATGCAAAAATTAAGAAATTTTCGGGGTATTAGTTAGTTAGGATATGGGTACGTATTCCATCTGGGGACGTTGTTTTGTCTTTTTAAACGTTCAGAAACGGAAGCTGAACGGAGTGCAGATTTTTCCCGTAATCATATTTTTTTCTCTACCGATGTTGCTTCTGTTCAGTATTGTTAAATATAATTTCATTGCATAATTTCAGCTTGATATTGTAGGCAACGATTTCCAAAAACGAAATTAGGCAGCCCGAAAATTTCCCCGTAATCTTCTGCCACAAGATTCTTACGCAGATTCGAGGAATATCGTCTTTTTTGTTTTCATTTGGACCATTCACGAGATCGAAGCACAACTGAACTGAAATTTTGGGAGGATTGGTGGGGGTCGTTTTTTCCGTCGGAGGACGGAATTTCATCCTTCGAAAACGGAAAGTAGACGGAGGTAAGATTTTTCTCGTAATCGTAATTTTTTTCTCACGATGTTTCCTGTACCCAGTATTATTAGATATCATTTTACTCCTATTGCATATTTTTACTTGTTTTTTTACTAATTTCATCCTTGGAATTATTGTTTCTGAAATAAATAAATATGCTAAGAGGTTTCTCCAGGAACATCCAAATCTTTCTCCCAAATCTCGAGCTAGGAAATGGAAAAATGTTACAAATGCTGAAATAAAGGTTTCCTTGCGTGCCTTCTAATATGGGAGTAATCAGTAGCCCACGTAGGACGAGATGACTGCCGAAGGCATATTCAGTCAAAAAAACATGAGGATTATGTAAAATGAAAGACTCAATAAAAGCCTTTGGATAATATTTTTGCAAAAAAGAATGAAAATAGTGTGATAAATGCTGAATTGCTATTTACTGCATTCGTTGTGGAGCATAACCTACCTATAGCAAGCTGTGATCATGCTGGTCCCTTGTTTCATGCTATGTTCCCAGACTGTGATATTGATGAAGCTGGATATCCTAGAGCAGATGTGGCATGGAATGAAATATCTAAGATGAAGGATTCATCTGGCCTTCCCAAGTATTCTGCATTGCCTAAACTAATGTTGGCAATATTAACTATCCCTCACAGCAATTCCTCTACAGAGAGAATATTTAGTACAGTAAGGAAAAACCTCACATACTTCTGCCCAACATTGAGCACCAAAACATTAAGCGCCCTTCTTGTACAGAAAAGTAAAGCATTTTCCTCAGGTGATCCGTGTTATAAAAAGAAGTTTTCTGAAAAAGAATATACCACTGCAAAACAAGCAACAAGGGAGTCTTTATGTCAGCAATGACATGAGGTAAGTACAATATTGATTATTTAATTTCATAATTTTTTATCAGGATAGTGTAAACATATAAGGTTATTGCACATTTCACACAGTAATTTCTCATGAAATACCCTTTCCGCACGTTAATGATGAGGCTTCGTATGGTGATTACTGATAGGCTCCTCGGAAGGTCGGCACCTCATACAAGTATTACAGGTTACACAGTAATACTATAATATTGTCCTTAACTTTGAAAAAAAAATGGTGTGTTACATTACTGAAAATATTACTGAAAGTTTGTGTTCCATTACTGAAACATTACTGAAAAATCCCCTATTGATTACTGATACGCTAGAGGTTGGCACCTCTGTGAAAATATAAGTACTACTCATTGAAACAAACAAAAAAGTCTTAGTCAACATAGGTCTGGAAACGAACCGTTTCCGAGATAATAGACATTTTATCGCAGGGTTTCCAGAGGTAATGTAAAGTTGTTTTTTCCCCAGCTGTCAGCTATTTTGATAGTTTTTGCACTTCTGAGGAAGAAATCAGGAGGGCTGAGTTGTTTGAGGGACTGGTTAGACCCAATTGTTTGAGGGAACGGTTAGACCCCAAACTTGCCCCTCCTCAAAAGTGCCCCCTCGACTTCCCCCCAAGGTAAAAACAAACCGCCCCAGTTCTTGGAGTAAAATACCACACACGGGGAATACTTTGAGCTCTTGGGGGGACAGTGAACGGGATGACTTTTTGGGAGGGGGTGGTTGAGGTTCCCAACTTTCAGCCCAAGAACAAATGATTCTGAGATGCCTCCCGCAGGAGCTACCCAAATGTGACAAATACAACACAAATAAACTGTGGGGAGAAACCCACGTTATATCTGGTAACCCTTCATGGTAATGTACTATAACTGGTAACCCAATGTACTATGGAAATAAACAATCTCAGTGACATATTATTCAATTACATACATGTAAAGTTTATTTTAATGTATTCAAGTTTCTAACATTTATTAAACATTTTTAGGTTTGTTTATTGGAAGTTTTTAATATGATGGCATTTCTTCAATGTCTTTTTTTTTTAAATGTTTTTTGGATATCTTCATGCTGTCTGCTGCCGAGAAATGCTTGGAACCCCCAGGATTATTATTCTAGCAGGGATGATGAGAATGTTTCATTATTTTTGTAATTTCAAATTCTTCTGGCCAAGCCAGTTTTTTTTCTTTCCCCTCTCATTTCTCTTCCAGATTGTATTATTTTATATATTTTCCTGATCTTGTTCCTCATTTTTAATATTTTTTGTAATAGTAAAAGAAGGCGACTTTATATTTTGAGGAATGTTTTGAAATGCATGTTTTCTGATATCTAGCAGTCTCTTCAAAATTAATCTGTGGTGTAAGAAATTTTGCTCCCTTTCCCTTTTTGTTAAAGTGAAATTAAATTCCGAAATTGGTACTTAATCTGTCGGTGATAGAATCTGAGCCATTTCTGGGACCTGTAAAATTGTTTTCAAGGCAGAGTGAACATGTGCAGTATCAATTTTTATACTTAATTTCACTTAAAACATGCCTTTCCAATTCACTACTTACTTCTTGCTATATCAAGGGACAGAAGAAGAATTTTTCTTTTGTTTAAAGCAAAATTTATGTCTAAAAATGCCCACATGTGCTTACTCTGCACAGAATGAGACTTTACTGGGAACAAAAGGTGGGGAAGAAGAGTTCTGATTTTGGGTATTAATTTTTTTTTTCTTCTTGTAAACGTTAAGGAAAATGCTTGCTCTTTTGTCAGTTAATGTAGCAAGAAATGACTTAGAAATGGGAGACAGATATATATATATATATATATATATATATTAAACTAAAATTCTGATGCTATCATTGACTCCTAGACTACTCCATAAATGAGCTTTCAAAAATCAGTATACGAACTCTGAGGTGCTGGACTCTGATCATTCCTCCACGACAAACCCATGTTTGAGTCACTGGTAAAGCATGGGTGGTGTACTTGTTGGATGATGCTGGCTATAAGCAGTCACCTGTCCCTGAATTAGGGACAAGTGATTGCTTATATACCTCTGAGTTAGTCATGGTGGTTATTTAAAAAAAAAGAGCCTCGATTTGTATGGAAAAGCAGAAGTGGTAATTTTAATTTAAGAAAGGCGATTTAAGAAATATCATAGTGAACATAAAGCTACAAAGAGCTCACAATAAATAAATAAAAGAAAAGAAAATTGGTGAAACTACACTCCTGTAAAAGATGCTTCTACAATTTTAGAGAATAGCTGTGTTATTATTTTTTTAAATTAGTGTGATGATGTTCTTGAATTGTGTTAATGTTTAATTGTTCATTTGTTTGGATGACATAAGCATCTTGCTTCATATTTGTTTGGTGTTATTAACTTGTTTTACTCACTTTAGAAAATAGCAGATTCAAAGGAAATGTTCATGTTTACTTATTCAATTATTTTTTTCCCATTTGTAAATTTAATGGTTTTCTTCCTTTTTCTTGTACGTAGCAACATCAAGTTCATCTGGTTCTGTTGTTTCCAGTTCTTCAGTTTTGTCTGTTGCCACCCCCAGACCATTAAACACAGCAAATTCAGTTTGCCAGAATACTATTCCTGTTGGTATGTGGTGCAGATTTTTTTTTTAATTTTTTTTTTTTTGTAATTTAATTTATGTGAATAATCACCATCAGATTACAAAGCACAGATTGAGAACGTTTGTAATATTGTAAAGTACTAAATGTTGGTTCTTTGCATGCTATGATGGACAAACCAAAACCTGATCAACCTGAAACATTACTGAAATTTAGATTTTGCCTTTAGCGAAGAGTTAAAAACACATATGGTAGGTAATTTTTTTTTTAATGTGTAGCAGATTTTCCAGTTTGCATGTACACTTTTCATTCATTGATGAAGCTGTTAATCTAGATATGGTTTTTGAAAAGCATTTTATAAATTCCATACCTCTAATAATTTAAGTATTGTTATTAAAAAAAATCCAAGAATCCATCTAGTCAAAAAGTTGGAAAACAATGAATTATATTTAGTACCCTATTTTCTGAGAATAATACCACACCAAGTATAATGCTGCAGTTCCCATTTCCTTGTTTTATTTTCAGGAATAATGCTGCACTGAGTTTAAGGCTGTAGGTAAATATACCACAGGAATTTTTATTTCAGGATCATTTCAGTCCCCTTCCCCATATAATACTTAGATATTGACAATCATTATTACAAAGAATGTAAGGGAGTAATTTTGGCAGAGTGAGTTCCTGATGGAGCAGCAACAAATCAGCATTACTACACACGTGTCCTGGCAACTTCGAGACAGCGAGTCAGAAGAAAGAGGCCTGAGTTGTGGAAAAACGGCTTCATCCTTCTCCAGGATAATGTGCCATCTCATTCAGCTTTCTCACTGAAGCAATTTTTAGCTGAGAAACACATCACAGTGCTTGAAGATCCTGCCAGCTTTTTTAGATTTCGCCTTGTGACTTCACTATAAATTTCACTAAATTATGGGTTTTACATAGGAATAAAGGAAATTACTTACAGTCAAATTTTTGGGTAGCACCCCTACCCTTCCTCAGAACTGCACTGTAGTAGGTGTTGCCATTCATTAGCTAAATTCCAACCTTTCACATAATTTAATGTTGTACCTCTTCTTATTCCTATGTAAAGCCCATAATTTAGGGAAATTTTTAGTGTATGAGTTCTAGGAATAGCCATGACATTAATTATTACCAAGTTTATGTGACTTCTTTTTTTTTTCTCTAAAGTCAAACCTGACCTCAGACAGACTTGCTTTGAGTCAGTTACTGTAGTGAATAAGGGAATGGCCAAGCTTTTTAAGGGGGTCAAACTAGGTAAGCTTCAGCACTGCTTTGCCCAGTGGAAAATCAGGTTGTGTTGGTCATGAAGGGGAAGTATGTTGAAGGTGACAAGAGTTAAAAATGTATGTTTCTTATTTAAATAATGTTATTGTGGAAGTTCTGTTATTTAAGAGCTATACCTTGTATATCATATTGAAGTTTGTTTAACAAGCTTTCTGTTAGCATCGAGTTCCGCCTGATCAGCAGTTAAATCACAACGTATTCAAAGTTGATTTGTTGCAGATCTTTAAAAAAAGGTAGAGTAATGAAAATGAGATAAAAATAATGTAATTTTAAAAGCAGGATATTTATTTTCAAGAAATTATATCATGGCTTTTCTACTTACAAAGTGTCTTTTTAACAATATTAAAATTGGACATGTCAGGGTTCAGTGCTGTGTTCAGTTGACACAGAATGATTTCATGTTTTTTGACTTACTAATGCAGGGTTTAAAAAAAATACCATGTCCGAGATGCCCGGGGCATCAAAATTATTGGCTTGTGCAGGTAAAACACAAATCTAGTTGCCTGGTCGGGCTACTAAATTTTAGAAAAAAAAAAAAAAAGTTTGGAATTGAGAATTTCCTCTTACAGGAAAAAAGACAGTTGTTGCATATCATTTCTCATTTCATTGCAGATCACCAGAAGTCGTATTAAATCACTTACTCATTCTAGTTTGGAACTAGAATTTAAAGAAGTTGTATTATTGTTATAGGGTGCCAAGTATTAAATCACTTACTCATTCTAGTTTGGAACTAGAATTTAAAGAAGTTGTATTATTGTTATAGAGTGTCAAGGACAGGATAGGGTTCCCATGGTCTTTATAAATTCTTAAAAGTCTTTAAAAAGTGCTTAAAAAAAAAAAAAAGGTTGTTTTGAAGTCCTTAATTTTTGACAAAAATGGCAAAACATGCTTAAAAAATACTTATTTTTTCTAACTGGCTATAACTTTAACTACTACAGTTTTACAATTTGCATACGCTTTATTGCATATGCAATTTTTCTGTCAGATAGGAAAACTGATTTGACCAACAGAACTGCCTTTTAAATTGTATAAATTCTAATTTATTACATCCACAAACTTGAATTATATGGAAAAATATTGTAAACTCTATTAGCATACTTTAATTTGCATAGTTAAGTTATGTGTAAAAGAGTATTATTGTGTATGTCATTGTTAGCATGTCTTTTGTAAAAAAGATCGCGCTTATGTTATCGGTTTGTCTGTCTGTGGACACGATATCTCTGCAACTATTGGTCCGATTTGAAACATTCTTTTTTGCATTCAGAAGTTTGAAATGTCCGAATGATGACCCTTCATTTCATTTACTTATACGATGCACAATTTTGCCGCTAGAGGGCTAAATGCTGATGATGTCGAATTCAAAGTACATTTTACTCCATGTATTTGCTTAGCTAAACATCCGATTGAAATAATTCTTTTACCTTTCGATTCCATTTATGTCGAAGACTATTTTAGGTACAGTCACTTTTTCAAGTTACGCATATATTTTCCGCTAGGGGGCGTAACAGTATATTATGTTTTCCCTGATATCTCTGCTTCGAAAACTCTGATTTGAAAAATTCTTTCTGCAGAGGATACAACTAATGATAAGTAATAGTTTGCATATAATTTCTGATTTTTAGAAAAAGAAATGATTTAGTCACCAGAGGATGTAAGTGTTAATTTCTGTTTCTGATGCATTTGCAGCAAAATCTGAGCTTCTAAAATCTTGATTGAAAAAATGCTTTCATGGACCTATACCACTCAGGTCGATAAACCTTTTTGGAATATTTTCTTCTTAAAATAATGCATGGTTTCTCTGCTAGGGGCGTAGATAATTGTCATATTTTTGTCAATATCTCTGCTTCTAAGAGTCTGATTTGAAAAATTCCTTCTTTGTTAGATAGTTTCTGGTGGGAAATGTTTTTCATATAATTTCAAAATTTTCAAGTAATTCATAGACTTTCCGCTATGGGACGTAAAAGGAAATAGCTTTCTCCCCCCCCTCACAATGGGAAATCCTTAGCATATAATTATTTCTAATATTTGGTAAAGAATGGTTTGGCCACTAGGGGGCATAAGTGTTAATTTCTGTTTCTGATGTACTTGCAACAAAATGTGAGCTCCTGAAAACTCAACTGAAATTTTTTTTCCTGGACCGATTCCACTCACATCATAAAAACTTTTGACAATACTTTCTTCCTAAAATAATGCATTGTTTCCCACCAGGGCGTAGATGCATATTTTATATTTGCCCATATCTCTGCTTGTAAGGGTCCGATTTGAAAACTTCTTTCTTTGTTGGAGAGCGTTTCTGCTACAAAATGTTTCTCATATAATTTCAAATTTTTCTTAACACACAAGTCTGCAACCAGAGGGTGTAAGTTTATGATTCTGTTTACAGCAATATCTGAGGGATTAAAAACCCGATTGAAAAACTTCTTTCTTCAGTCAGATACTACTGCTTTCCATACCGGTTCCATTGACTTTGAATACTTTTGATAAATTTAATTTGCATCAGATTGGATTCAAAAGACCTGCTCATTACACCTGAAATTTGGTGTCATCTTTCTTGTTGCATATATTCAACTGGCAAGTCAAAATTTTGCAGGGCTGTTTGGAAGTCCTTAAAAAATGCTTATTTTTTGTTGGAGGAAAAGAGTGGGAATCCTGCAGGAGAATATCATTTCTTTAATTATATTATGTTCTACATCCAGAAACTGGGGCAATATGTAGCTTTGCTTCGAATGTTTACAGTTAGTGATGTGATGGGGGGGGGGGGGTGAATTACAACAGGATATCACTAGGTTGTTCATAAGCTCCCGCTTATGAACAAACAGTGGTATTGCTGAAGCAAGGGATAAGCGTCAGTTTAAAAATGAGCCGATGCTATGTGTTCCAGTCAGTCAGCCAAGAGGAGAGTGAACATTACCGACGCCGATACCTAGTTTACCAAAACAGTAGCATATCATTCCAGCTGCGGTTGATCAAGTTATGTTAAGTAATGGATATCCAATATTTTTTGGGAAAAAAATCCAGCAATGATAGTTTAATTTCTAGTAAGTAAATATGTGAAATTTCCAGTCGGTCAGTGGTAGTTACAAATTCATCTTCACCATTGCTGAGTGATTAATTTCAGAATTGGAATCTACGTCGTTGGTAAAACAGAAACTTACACAGACAGGCACCACAATAAAGTGTACAAAAAAACATACCATCACATAGTTCAAGAATTGTGCATAAATCATTTGATTCATAATTGCTATTGTATTTAAACTGTTGTATATTCAAATTATGATTATTTGATTTTTTTCTGCAAAACAAGGATATATTTAAAAAATTCATGAACATGGCAGCATTAAAAAAATTCTCAAATGCCAATTTCAGCATCATTGCCTCTTATTACTAGATTAACGTATAAACGTTAAACATTTACTGTTCATCACGTTGTTCTTGGTATAAACATAGCCCTCTGACGTGATCTGCAACATATAATGCACCATAAAAGTTATTCATATCAACACACCCCATAGCACAAAGTTCCTGGTCAGTCTGCAACAGCTATCATTGTGCCACAAAATAATCTACAGGTGGTTACTGTGCAAGATAACTACAAAATGTGAAAAACAATAAAAATTACGCAGACATATTTTTCTACCTAAAAAAAAATGTCTAACCTAGGTACTACAGCAATTGCAATATTAATTAGAATCAAGAACATTCTGGTCCTCTGTATCTAGAATTTTACCAATATTTTCGAGCTGAAAAACAAAGATTTAGGGAATAAAAGTATATTTAACAAAATAAAGCACAGAGGCATCACGAGGGAAAAATTGTCATAAGAGGAGAAATCTTCGCTCCGTTCATTTTTCTCCATTTCCCATCTCAAGTGCAAACATTTATGTAATTAGATGATGATTAAACAATATACAGAAGCACAGCGGGTGGAGGGTTATTAGAGGGAGAAATTTTTGCTTCGTACAACTTTGGTTATCAAAAAATTTTCCTACATTTTCTATTGGAGGGAGAAATTTTTGCTCCGTACAACTTTGGTTTTCAGAAATTTTTTTCTCCATTTTCAATTTTAAATACAAACATTTATCTAATAAAATGACATTTAATGACCATATAGGGCTGAGGGAATATCACAAGAAAAAGAATTCAAAATTACTTGGTTCCGTCAAACTTTCGTTTTCGGAAATTGTTGGCCTCCATTTTCAAAACAAACCACAAATATTTATGCAATAAAATGATATTTAACAACAATATTGGATAATTCCCTCTTCAAGCATGGAGGGAACGTTAAAAGAAAAAAATTATGATTACGGGAGAAATCCTCACTCCATCTAACTTCCGTTTTCGGAAATTTTGAAAGGCGGAAAGCTTGCATCTGTGATAGTCTGCAAGGTGGTTTAACAGGGTTCTGGAAATATCATTTCTGTCTGCAGGACCAAAATAAATCTGCAATGTGCGTCGGCCGTCGCCGTGATTCTGCTACGGGAACGAATACAAAAGGAACCTGCGAGGTACGTCACCCATCGCTGCGATTCTTCTACGGGGGATGAGTACAAAATAAATCCACGTATCCGTCGCCACGATTCTTCTACGGGGACGAGTACAAAATCTGCGATGCACGTCGGCCGTCGCCGTGATTCTTCTACGGGGATAAGTACAAAATAAATCTACAACGTTCGCCGGCTGTCGCCGCGATTCTGCTACGGGGATGAGTACAAAATAATTCTGCTACCTACGGCGTACTTCGTGAGAAACAAAAAGAAATGATTACGGGAGAAATCTTAACTACACCTAACTTCCGTTTTCGAAAATTTTGGAAGGCAAAAAAATTGCATCTATGATAGGGAGTCTGCAAGATGGTTTTAGTAGGGTTCTTGGGATATTGTTTTTGTCTGCAGGACCAAAGTTAATGTGTGACATACGTCACAGTGATTCTGCTACGGGGTCAACACACATGATGTGGTGTACCCTATTTGAATGAATATGGTGTCTTGTTTGGTGAAACAATCTGCTAAGGTATTTAGACAACATTGAGTTAAATTGGGCAAAGAGGTTGGAAATCTTAATTCTCTTACCACATGTAAGGCTAATGGCCTAATACCAAAATTCTTGCAAATTAAAAATAAAGGATATGGTCACAGCGACAGGAATATAATAGATAATTGTGAAGTCAAGAGATTAAAGGTCATTTATTCGTGAGAAACATAAGAAAGTCGACCACCTAAGTACCAAATGTTATAACCTGTACAATGAATATATCAGTAAAGAAAATAATGAAGATATATTGAAAATTGAGTTAATCAAAATATTCACCACTGTGGATTGGCAGATACAGCTTTGTAAGGGCAAACATTTTAAGAAAATCAAAAGATTGAAGGATAATAAATTTAAAACAATCAAAGAAAGTAGAGTCGTAGTGAGTAGTCAGTGGCACATCAATAAATCAAGTGTTGAACTGACAAATTTACAACGGATATTGTTAAGCCAAGGTATAAATTTTGCATACCCACAGCTAATGCCTAGAACTGAAGATATTGTACTGCCTATGGAGGAGGTCATCACGAAATTGCCTATTTGGAAAGGGCAATTTTTTACCTTTGTTTAACAATAAACTGCGAGCAGCCAACGGAGCAGACGTGGAGACCTACTGACATTTAAAAAAGCCCCTTCCACCGTTACCATGTGTTTTGACATTAAAAGTAAGCTGTTATTTATTGTAGGTTTTTTTTTCAATATCAGGGGTTGCGCTGCCAATCACATTCTTCGTAATTTGTGAAAAAAAAAAAATCGTTTTGGCGACGGAAAAAAGTTTTGGTGAAAATATTAAGGATTTTGGGAAATTAAAAACTATAATACATTGCGATACTGACAATACATCGTGATACTGAAAATACAATACACAATAGGTCGTAGTTACTGACGAAACTATGATACATCGCGAAGGTGATTAGTGATGCATCATGAAGACCGATGTAGATGTCATTACATGATCACATCCACATCAGTGATTCACACACACACACACTTACTGCCGCCACCAAGCACAAATCATCGTCACACGTTCAACACTCATTTCAAACATACATGCTGATTCGTCTCACATCATTGGTTCACTTCATTTCACTGCGGCCCAATGAGATGATGAATTCAAAGAACCCCATTGTTATATATATGTCCGCGACTGTGCACACAACCATTGAAACAGAAAACTTGCTGCAAACCTGTGAAGTGCGATAAAAATAGAATAAGATAATTTAAAGGAACATTAATAAAACAATAAATAATTGTTAGAACATTACAGATTCCAATTAGGACAAAATAAGTGCATTGCAATTGAATGTGCAGCAATGTGTATGAAGTGGATCTTTTGGCAAAATATTAAAGTATTGGACTATGAACCTCATAAAAACAAAAGAATAATTAAAGAAAATGTTTATATCCAGGAAAATAGTAATGAGCCTTCAAAAATTATAAATAGCATTTTTGACAACTGAATTCAAAAATAGTAGACTTACAAAATACATGAGGAAAAGATTTTAATTTAATAACTGGCAACTGCAAGAGGAACGTGGCAATAAAATTAAAATTCTTTCTGTGTAAATGAAACTCTTGATAGAGTTCCTATATATGAGAACAGGCCTTGATAAAATCTAGAGGCCAGAAACATCTGTGACTACAAAAGAACTAGAACTCAGAGGATGTGAAAAATAATTAACGTTCTTCAAGTTAAAAATAGAATTAAGGATATTAATCTGAATAAAGCCTTGAGTAAGTGTTATAATTACAGTAAATAGCTTTTTTTAAAATCTGCAAGCAAAAACTATCTGCAAAATGTGCTAATAATTTGGAAACTATCCGTGTACTCGCGTACGTCTACATTCTGCCACTCTACTTGTGGTTATGTGATTTTTACTTTCTGCATCTGTTATTGTTATGTAAAAACTAAGAAACTGTGAGAAACAATGTGTTTGAGCATATGCTTAGTTTAATGTTTTTTATACAGAGAAATTAAACATAAATTCAGAAGGCTGACATTTTATTCTTATTTCTGATATTTGTTTGTGCTGTTTTTATGGAAGTTTTGAATTTCTTTTTGATCTACTTCACGCAGCCAAAGTACACCCTCAGCCCCTTTCAGCTGCATCTCATGCAAATATTGATTTATCGGTTCAAGACAGTGTTCGCAGTAGTAGTGGCTTTAGTACACCATCACAGCCTGGTTCTCTGGTAGCTACTTCTACTCCTGTTACATCAACTGTTGCAGGTTCTGTGTCCACAAGTGCGCAGGCTGTCATCATTTCAGAAAAGCGGTCTGACAGGTAAATAAGTGCATTCATGTTATTTTTATGTACTGGTACTTGATTTTATTGTATTGTGATGAAAACTATCACAAAATGAAGTGAAGTTTATTTGATCTTGTTGAGGTAACCATGAAATATGCTATTGCAGAAAAGTGAGTAATTTCAGTAATAACCATACTGAAAGGTTGCAAGTGTTTTTTGCCATAATTTTAACTGAATTAGGTTTTTCATTTAGAAAAAAAATCTCATTTCTTTTATTCATAAATGCCAACTAGTAGAGATTATCTGTAATTTTATGGATTTTCGGTTGCTGCTATGGAAGTACCGATGAAACATGACCATGATGGGCAAAACATGTAACAATTATAACAAATAAGGTAACTAGTTACGTTACATGAAAAAAACTTTTACAAGAAAGTTCGTAAGTTGGGAGCTTTCGACCTTATCTTAGGTCTTCATCACGCCAATGGAGGACTAAGATTGTTGCCAGATTCTACAATTGAATTTTTTCTATTTTTGTTGTCAAAACTTAGAATTGATCTCCAGATCATCGGAATGTAGAGTGGAGATTCGGAATTGCAAGTCATTGAGTTGAAAATGATTTCCAGGCTTGCGTGATGAACACCTAAGATAAGGTCGAAAGCTCCCAACTTACGAACTTTTTTGTAAAAGTTTTTTTTTCATGTAACGTAACTAGCGTGATCAAGTTACCTTTATTTGGTACCGATGAAATTACGGAAAATCATTATTTGATTTTTCGGATGTCGAAAGCAATTTTCTCATCAACTTAAAATTTTTTGTTTGTTCTTCAAGTTTATCTGGAGGGGTTAAATGATGTGTTCTGTGTATTACAGGGTGTTTCCAAATTCATGCAAAAACCAAAGAGGATGATAGTACACATAAACACAAATAACTTTTGCAATAGAACACAGGGTTGGCACTTCAATCCTAGTGTCCGAAAAACGTTCCATGTCCACGTTGATCTTCCAAGAGTGGAAAAAAACACGACTTGCCTTAATTATGGTTTGAACACTTGCGTTGATGGACGTAGAGGCAAAGCAGGACTCAAAGGAGGTGATCGAAGTGTCACTTAAAGGTGTCGTTGCACAGCCTGCACCGACGGATGAAGATCTGTTGCACTCTCTCGTAGACTCCCGGTGTGGTGTTGATCTGGTCCGCAGCGACAACGATCCTCACGATGAGATCTTCCGGTGACTCCACAGGCGTCTCGTACACCAGTGTTTTCAGGTGAAGAAGTCCAGCGGAATCAGGTCCGAAGGGTGTGGAAGCCAAGCTACTGATCCGCCCCGTCAGTCCATCTGCCTGGATACGTCGCATTCGCGAAATCCCGGACCACGGTGGAAAAATAGGCAGGGGCCCCATCATGCAGGAACACTCTGCAACAAACTGGGAAGCACTTGCGCAGGGGCACATGGTACATGGCGCCGGTCAGACATTGTGGCAAGATGTACAGCTCCACCAGCCAATCACCAAGGATACCTGCCCAGATGTGGATAGCAAACCTCTGCTGGTGGTGACAACAACCTCTACATTCACCAACGCAAGTGTGCAACCCATAATTTAGGTAAGCTGTGTTTTTTTTCCACTGTTAGAGGAGCAACGTGGACATGGAACTTAAAATTTTTTGGGCACTAGGAGCGGAGTGCCACTCTACGTTCCATTGCAAAAGCTATTTATCTTTATGTGTACTATCACCCCTCTTTGTTTGTTGCATGGATTTGGAAACACCTTGTATAGATTTCTGCATCTTAATTGGCAGTCCCATGAGCTATCTACCATCGGCTGAGCAGCAACCGCGTGACTCACTAGCTCAGCCTTCTGTCCCATGTTCCCAGCCGCAACTATGCAGAAAGCAGTATAATGATGGCGCCACATGGACTCTGCTCAGGCATTCATTCCGAATTTCCATGAAGCTCTTCGTGCCTCCTGCCTGCAACAACACAGGACGCATGAGTTGAACTGACGCTGCTCCAGTATTCGTTCCCCCTGTTGTGCCTCTCCTCTGTTGTTCTCTCTGCTGCATGTGCTCTGTCATACAGAAGAGCGATGCAATCAGTTGTGCTATTGTGAAGGTTTTTATTCATTTATTTAAAATGAAACGTTCTTTGCACCAAACTTCTTCGTCTAAGAAGAAACAGTATTTTCTAGATACCAACTGGCCTTGTTTTAAAAGTAGAAAGTTTCTGTGAACCATGTGTTTTGCAGCATTTGTAGATGTGTTTTTAGTATCGCTTGCGGTGGGCAGCAGTGACGCACTCAGTGGGGATGGCCCAGAGGTCTGGGCCATTCTCGTTACAGCAATGTTTTTGTGAACCAGTCATTTAGCAATATTTAATAAATCTTTTAACATTTCCCAGAGCTTGGATTTTCTCATAAACAGTTATGAACACTAGTGTTGCATAAAGCACTTGTTTCTTTTCATAAGAATGAAAAAAAAAAAAAAAAAAAAAAATCTGAGGTGTCTGGGAAAATATCAGTTGTGTGAAATTTTAAATGTGTATGTCATCATCATCATCATCATCAACCATTATCAATCCACTGCTGGACGAAGGTCTCTCCATGCCTCTTCGACAATGGTCTGTCCTGTGCCAGTCTCCTCCTTGTTACTCCCACATACTTTCGAATTTCATCCACCCATCTCCCATGTGGGGTTATGCATCTTTAATTTGGTACATGGAACTTACTAATTTACTTGAGACAACTTTCCATTTTTATGTTTCAGAAATCGCTGCAGGAGTCATGGCATCATAAAAAATGTATTTGTACTAACAAATTAGTTTTAACAGTATGGTGGCAGGTGTTTGTGCCATTAAAAGTATCTTTATCTATTGATCTTGTATTTTGTCATTATTTTTAAGCCAGAGATTGCACTTCATAATCCCTAAATCTTTATTACTGTAATGGCAGAAAGGATATTTTTTTATGTATTTTTGTGTAGTAAAGTTATTTAGTTAATCTACTTTTTTTATTGTTTTAGCTCTACACCGGTGCGATTTTCATCATTATCAAAAGCTAATATGGGAAGTGGTACATCTTATGCTACATCAACATATTTTTATGATCATCAGTTCCCAAGTACCTTAGCTATGCATCCGTATCCTGTCAATGTTAATTCTTCAAATCAAAGTTTCGCTAATGCTCTTCAGTCATCACCACCGCTGCGATCTGCAACATGTAAGTTTCTGTGTTATGAGAATGATTCTTCTACTATGCATTTGTGGGTGGTTCAGCTGTTTCCTTGAATATAATCATCATTCATATGTATGCCAGTATAATGTTCATGCATGTTTTGCCACTGATTAAATGAAGAAGAAAAGGTTTATAGCAAAATTTTTCTGTATTGCTTTCCAGTCTCTCAAACCCACCCTCACTGCCTGATAAACTTCACACCTTCAGTCCCACTTTGTTTTAAGGTTACCTTCCTAGTCTGCACCTGCTACTAAAGAGTGTAAATGTGAGTTTAAGGTAATATTTCATCTGCTATGCAATACACATCCAAAAAACACTTTAGTGTTTTCCTGTATGTTTTTTTTTTTTTAAAGAAGTATCCAGTTCAATTCTAGTAACCTAATTAGCATGAGGGTTGTTGAAATGAAATATGGACTGAGGCTTTGCTTCAATGTTGGTTTCTGAAACAGCACTGCCTGTTGCTGATCAGAGTAAAAGATGAGCATGACCTTGCCGGCTCTAATGCAGACACTGGCCTTTTTTGGTGGTGGTGATGCAGCAGGCCTCCACTGCATTCTCGTGCATACTGTTGCCAGTAATAATCTGCGGCAGAAACTCATTTTCTGTTTCCTGCTAGTGTGAAAGGTGTTCCAAATCAACACTAGTTTGCTCTGCTTACTGTTCTTGTGGATAGGTGGATCGGAATCCAATGTGTTCACACCTTTCGATATGCAAGATGATTGTGGATGATACTACTGAATGATACCATGCTGATGTGTAGGTTCTTTGCTAGTTGTCATAAGGTCACTCTTAGGTTTTCTCTCACTGAATTATCTGCCATTGCAATGTTTTTTGTGTGTGATGGCATGGTGACATTGCCCAGGTTATGGAAGGTCCACTGTCCTTTGACACCATTCTCAGAAATTCCTCCTTCTGCTATTTAAGCATTCTAATGCATGCTAAGTAGGCTCTTCTGTATTCTCTTAACAATTTCCACCAGATTACCGTCTTCCTTGATCAGAAACTGGACCATAGCGCATTCACTCTCATGGTGGTATCCATGTTGTCGCAGTCAAGTGATGACCTGCTGCACTCTCCATCTGGGTTAAAACAACTGACCACTTGCCATGGCACATTGTTGTCTGTCTGTCTTTGTATAGTAGTGCCATTACCAGTGATGACTTGTCAACTGCAATGGTGTTGTCTTCTGCGTCTGCTTTCCACTTGAACAATTCTTATTGTAATTCTGGGTTTGCCTCCTTAATCTACCTACTCCACCCTCACTTGCTTGCTCACTTGCTAATATTCTTCTTACTACTCTCATGTTTGCAGCATTTAACCTCCCAGAGAGTGTCTTACTTTGCACCTATCTCTTGCTACTGTGAAAGAAGGTATGTTTAAGTCTGCCTTGTACTTAGCCTTATTAATTCTTTGGCCATCTGTTAGTGAAGATATTTTTATATTTTTGATTGGATATGTTGGCTCAGTTGTCTAATTATGGAGCTTATTTATCTCATCAGAAAAGCACACCAAAGAAATTAACATCTGTCATCAGTTCTAGCCCACTTCTCCTAAATTACACAAGTAATAATTTTTGGTGTCTGACATCAAACCATTGGCTTTTCACATTTCATCATTGGCCAATAGTGATCATTCTGTAACTTGTTCATGCTTTTAGAAATTAGCACAAAGTCATAAGTATACAGTAAAGTATCAGAGCCCACCTATTTCAACTTCTTATACTTGTTTTATTTAAACAGTTTATCCATATAGATATGTAAAAAGTTTATGTGTGG
Organism: Macrothele yani; assembly: GCA_039090855.1. NCBI lineage: Eukaryota > Metazoa > Arthropoda > Arachnida > Araneae > Macrothelidae > Macrothele > Macrothele yani. Next base: position 141,352,233 of record CM077027.1, on the reverse strand, counting down.
TGTTTGTTGAGGGGAGAAGGGGGGGGGGTGTAACATGCACTCCCATCTTACTCCAAGAATTAATTTCACACCATTTAAAAGCTTGCTTTCCATTACACAAATCCTTAAAACAATGGGCAATTTTCCATAAGGCATTTAATGCCCAGTTAAAAATCAGTTTTGGGGTTAATGAACATCATGTATATAAATTCTCATTCATCTGCTGAAGTCTTTCATGAGCAGCTTGAGCACAAATATATTGTTCTAGCATTCCATACCCTTTTTAAAGCCACAATGCACTTTACTCTATTAAGCAATTCCATATTAATTTAATCACAACTTGCAGCTTTAGAATATGACAGTGTGAAAGTCGTAGCATCTCCTACATCGCAAGTGCCCATGGTCCTCCTCCTGGATTTCATCACTTTTGTCATCATTATATTAACAAAAATTACTACTGTCATAATTATATGTAGAAAAATTATCATTGTCATAATTATATTAAGAAAAATTATCACTGTCATCATGTATACTAAACAAATATTTACCAAGTGGTTTAGACTATGTGCTTGTACTAGTGGACCCCTGGGTTTGAATCTCAGGTGAGGCATGGATGTTATGTTTGTCCACATGGTGTTGGTTCATTTCCATCCATGAAACTGAGGCTAGAATTTGCTCATACCTGTGATTAGGGTAAGGGAATCCCTTCCAGCTGTTAGTTGGGGCCATTCAACTGTAAAACAAAAATTAATGAAAATGGGAGTTATAGACAGATTGCATTTCACATAATGCTATATTTTCCTGAAAGGGTGGGGGTATTAAGCAAACTACATAGTATATACATAAAAAAAAAAAAAGCAAGCAGTTTTATCTAGAGACATTGTTTCACTGTCCTCCATTATTTAAATTGGCAACTGTGTTTTACTTATACAATGCTGTCTTTTATATGACATAATGATTGTATGTGCCATTTTTTAGTTTATTTCTTCTGTTTATTTGTGAATATCATGTTTTTAGGATCAATTTTCATTATTAAATTGTTTGTATCATCTTGACATTTATTTTAACAAAACCAGATAATGCCTTTGTGTGTTAAATTTATTGTACTGACTTCATTTTGTTTCTCTTGTTATTGATGGATGTGGAAATGCTTATGAAAGTTTCTTACATGCTGCTACATTTCTGAGATGTTGCAGTTTTGAGGAGACACAATCTTAAGTTTGGATCATTTCTGTGAAATTGAAGTGGATGTTCATGTTTTGTAACTCGAGTGTTGTTATTGAAATATTATGATAGTTTTTCATTGTGGCTATGGATTGAGGGCTATAATTTTTTTTTGAGTGCCAAACATACCATTTTGGGAAGATACTAAAAGCAAATTGTTACTAAAAGCAAATGCAGAAACTGGCATAGTAAGCAAGGAATGTGTTTGACAAATAACACTTATTTCCTGAAGTGGAGCTGAAACAGATAAATTTATATATTATAAATAGCAAAGTCGCTGGTATTAAGAAAAGTAGAATGTTTAATATTATTTTCAAAAAAAAAAAAAAAAAATTCTGTTCTGGTAGTACTACTACTCCACCAGTAATTCAGTTTGTGATAATTCTTTGTTATTTTTTTTTTATTTAGAGTTGAAGATATATTCTTCTGATAATACATGGTAAATACATCATGATAATTAACACAGCAATCAGACATCGCCGAATTGACTGTAATTATTGTTTCACACGTGAATTAAATCACATCAGAAAACTTGAAAATGGTAATCGGGAGTTGCGGGTTTGATTCCCGCTCCATGGTGATGAAATTTTCAAGTTTTCTGATGTGATTTAATTCACGTGTGAAACAATAATTACAGTCAATTCAGCGATGTCTGATTGCTGTGTTAATGATCATGACATTTTTTTTTTTTTTTTTAGCTTGAGTTGTGATTTAGAAATATCAAAAACGATTGCTCTTCTAGTTTGCCAGCCGTTCCCATGTTTCTTTCCCTCTCTTGGCATCTTTTGGTGTATGCATCTCACTGTGTTTATCTTCCTATTTTCCATTGCATTGCAAGCAGTTCCTGCTGTTAGTGCTTGTAATATTATTCAGTTGTGCTGAATTAGCTCTTGCCACTCCACTTGCACATTGTTTTAATAATGGTTAGCTATTATAATGCAGTGGAAATACTGGAAAATGGACATCCTAATTTGGAACATTCAAATCTTTTGGATCCCCCCTCCCCCCGTTTCTGTGCTCAAAATGAATGTTGTTGCTATGGTTCTTGATTTCTGTAGTATGCTCAAAGGTCTACAACTATCCACTAAATTCCATGCTACACCATTTAATGACAGATAACTGTGAGTATTTTGTGCTGTGAAGGTTACAAGTTTATGCAGTAAAGTTGATAATATTTTTAGCCTTATGGACTGTGAAATATCTGGTTTTTGTACACTAGTGAGTGGTGATTTAGTGGATAAGACAGCTGTTTCCAGTATGTTCTGTGAATAGAATTATAGTCAGAGGGAATTTGTGAGTTAGGAACCAGCTGAAATGTTCTAAATGTTTGTCGTTTATACAGTGTAGATATGTTTATTATTATATGCTTTACTGCTCTTTGAAAATGGCAAAATCATAGATGATGGTGTACATGGTATGAGAATGTTAATCAGGTTATCCACAATATGATGATGTTATCTGCACTCCTTGAAATGATAAATAGATAGACAAATGTAAGTTTTTGTGAAGTGGCCTAGCAACATCTGAAAGTTATGGATAAAATATTCTTCACAAATACACGGAAAAAAATGCAAGAATATTAATCCGGCAATCATAAATACCTGAATTACCAGTTTTACTGTTTTACATGTTAACATCCATCACAGCAGGAAACTTGAAAATTGTATTGCCCTAGAGTCAGAATTGAACCCACGTCCTCAATTTCTGTCCAGGCATGCTATCCACATAGATTCCAATTAGTACGGATTTTCCGTAACATTATGAATTTTTGGTTGGGATTACAGAAGTACGGACATGTCGATGGAATTACGGAAAATCGGCATTATTGGCATGTGAATTTTCTGCTTCAGAAACGGGCATCAAGATTCTTCCGTGTAATCCCGAATGTTTGCTTTTTTGTCATCATTTGGATTATTCTTGAAATCAATGCCATACTGAATAGAATGGGGTGGTCGTTTTCCGCCTGGGAACCAAATTCTGTCTTTCAAAACTTTGGAAAACAGAAGTTAGACTGAGTGAAGATTTCGCCTGTAATCATAATTCTTTTACTCTGATATTGCCTCTGTAACATATTGATGTTACATATACTTTTGCATAGTATTTCAGCTTGGAAATATAAACAACAATCTCGAAAATGGGAAGTTAGACTTAGTGAAAATGTCCCTGTAATTTATAAATTCTGTTCTTGCGATGTTCCTTCTGTCCTCTTTTGTTAAATATCATTTTATTCCATAAATGTTTGTATTTCAGCTTGAAAATGGAGGGAAAATTTCAGAAAACATAAGTCTGATGGAATATGAATTTCTCCCGTAGTCATATTTTTTTTTACGATATTTTTACTATAGTGATTTGTTGTTAAACATTATTTCCCCATAAATGTTTGCATTTCAGCTTGATAAAGGGGGAAAAGTTTTCCGAAACGGAAGTGGGAAGTTAGAAAATTTGCAGGAATTCAATTCATGCATGGTGTTAAAAAATATCCATATTCTTAAAGTTACACCATTTACATAAAATTGTGAAAGCTTTTTATTATGCATTTTCATGGTCCCCAGGCTGAAAGTTCTTTCAGCATAATGGATGAAATTATAGTCTTCAAGTCAGTAAGAATGAACATCAAAAACTGTTTGTATAGAAACTGTGATTACAAACTTAAAACAGAGGGTAAGTCTACAGTTTTGTTCGTCAGTAAAGTGTGTTATATAGAAGAAGCAGTTCATTCCAAATCTATCAAAATTTGAGGGTGTTAAAAGAAACAGAGAGCAAAAAGGAAAAATTTAAAAGGTTACTAAAGGTAATCTTTAAGATTTTTCCTGTAGACAACAATTTAATTTTACCACTAGCAAGTTATTATTTAATGTATTTATTCTTCTTTCTCAGTAATAATTGTTGCAACAGACTAGAATTCGTTGCCATGCTGTATACCCAAATTTGCTACAGTATGCTAGATTACTGAAAAAATTATGTTTATTACTGAAATCAACTTCCTGGTGTTGGCATCTATGTACCCATCTCACCACCCAATTTTTCACATTTTTGAATGTGATGAATGCTACATGTTGAACAGTAAAATTGGCAGTATGATTGCTGGGTTTAATAATCCTGTAGTTGTTTCACGTATTTGTGAAGAATATTTTTTCCATAAAACTTCCATGTCTATAGATACTGGTGATTTACATAATTACGCTATGAGAATTTTTAATAGGGTCGGAGAAATTAAATGGGAGCCCAACGAGCTAAATGAAAGATGGGTTGGCCGCTACGGTAACGCAGTGGTCTAAGCGATGGCCTCTGATCATTCGTCCAAAAGGGGTCCGGGCTCGAGTCCCGGTGAGGCATGGATGTTGTGTTTGTCTTATGGCACTGGCTCTCTCCATTCCCTGGAGCCAGTGGCTCTAAATTAGGGACAGGCAACTGTTTATAGCCCATTGAGTTGCTCATGGTGGTCGTTAAACCTCCAACCAAAAAAAAAAAAAAAAGATGGATTGAGTACTTCTGTGATTCTGAGGCAGAAGCAGATGATGTCTTAGTGAGAGATAGAAGCACTGGTGGGATCTCAAGAGAAGAGGTGTGTAAAGCTCTAAAATCTCTTCAGAATGGTAAGACTTAGGGAGTAGATGGCATATCTGCTGAGATGCTAAAATATGGTGGGGACTCTGTGATTGACTGCTTAACTGAAATTTGCCAGTTATGTTGGGAGTTAGGAATGGTCCCTCAAAATTGGAGGGATGCTAGCTACCATTGTTCCCTTGTACAAGGGAAAAGGTGATCAGACTGAATGCAAGAACTACCGTGATATCAGTTTGCTGAGTGTGCCAGGAAAAGTGTCTGGGAAGGTGATTATATTGATAAGGTATGAGGTCTTATGTCAGAGAAAGTGAGATGTACAGGGTGGTTTTATGCCTGTAAGGGCTGCACCAATGAAATTTTCACTTTATGCATGATGATTGAAAAGTATCTGTCTGTTGGTAAAAAAGTGTTTACAGCCTTCATAGATTTAGAGAAAGCTTATGAGAAAGTAAATAGGACTCTTCTGTAGAAGATACTGAATAAATATGGTATTACTGGGAATCTACTTAATAGTATGAAAGCCACATATGCTGTCAATAGAGCATGTGTACAAGTGAATGGTGTTTTATCGAAATGATTTTCTATTGGTGCTGGAGTCAGGCAAGGTTGTGTAATGCCATCCTGGCTGTTTAATATATTTGTGAATGCGTGCATGTGTGATACCAAAATGGATAATACTGGTTTATGTTGTGGTAATATGTGTGTGTGCAGATTGCTATCCTGATGAGTATAAATAAGGGAAAAACCAAAGTTATAGTTTTTGAGTGATGAACTGTTCGCACTGAATGCAAGATAAGTCTTAATGGCACAGAGATTGGATTCGCTAGGTGAATGAATTTGTATATTTAGGAAGTATGTTTGACCGAGAAAACAAATTAGATGGTGAAATTAGTAGGCGAGTGAATTCTTCAATGAAAGTCAGAGTGGCTTTGAGAGGTTTTCACAGGAATTATGGGTTCTCAAGGAAGTCTCGAATGGCTGTGTTTGAAAGTGTAATTGTTCCTACTCTGATGCATGGCAGTGAAACCTGGGTACTGCAGAAAAGACATAGGAGTCGTTCATGTGCTGGGGAAATGCATTACTTATGGGGGGGGATAAGACATGCGCTGTTCAAGTGGTAAGGAATGAATATGTGTTGCAGATCTGTAATATGAGGCAAAATGTTAGTAAGGTGGAGACTAATGTTCTTAGGTGATTTGGCCATGTTGAAAGAATGAGTGATGAGGTGCTGACTAAGAGAATGTTTTCAGCCCAAGAAGCAGGAAAGAAAGATAGAGGAAGGTGAAGGAAATCATGGGAGGACCAAATTCAGGAGTGTCTACTTGAGAAAAAGATTGTGAGTATGAAGTACAAAAAGTCTTGTGTGCGGCACGTGATGGATGTTATGAAGTTTGAGCGGTGTGCTGAGATTGTTGTAAATGAAGACATTTGATACACCAACAGTAAGTAAATTCTAGTTCTATCAGTTAAATGTGTGTTTGGCACATGGTCTTTCTTTTAGGAGCTAACCTCTGAACCTCAGAAAACGGCATAATGATACGTATGTATGTATGTACGTACGTACTACGAGAAACCAAAATTGGCTGTGACTGGCAGAAATCTGAAGTAGTTCAGATTCTTCATCCTCAGATACTTGGAACTTTGTTGGTCCGGGTGGTGTAATGGAAAGCGTGCTTGAATTGAAATTGGGAGTTGCAGGTTTGATTACCGCTCCCGGGTGATGTAATTGGGAGTTGCAGGTTTGATTCCCCCTCCCGGGGGATGTAATTGGGAGTTTCAGGTTTGATTCTCCCTCCCGGAGGATGTAATTGGGAGTTTCAGGTTTGATTCCCTCTCCCGGGGGATGTAATTGAGAGTTTTAGGTTTGATTCCCTCTCCCGGGTGATGTAATTGGGAGTTGCAGGTTTGATTCTTGCTCCCAGGTGATGAAATTCCCAAGTTTTCTGATACGATGATGTAGAGCAGTAAAACCTGCAATTCCAGCATTTCTGGTTGCTTGGTTAATAATCCTGTAGCAATATCTGCTTGGCTTAGACTTATCCTTAGCCCTAGTTAACCTGTAGATTGCCATTGCACTCCTAAATTAGCGCAGGCACACCTAACAAATCTGCTGTCGTGACAGTTCATCCCTTCACAAAAAAACAAACAAAAAAAACAAACAAAAAAACTAGAGAACTGTTCCTTTAGTTCAGGGTGATGAGAATCATGGCACATCTGGGCTTCTTTAAAAAAATCATGTGTGATGCTACCTTTTTTGTAAGGCAAATATAATGCAGCAGCTAGCTTGCCACTCATCTGCTGCATGTGATGAAGGCTTTCAGTCACAAATTTCCTAGACTAAGATTCTGTTCACAGGGCGTGCTATCTTCCATTGTCAACTAAAACACTATCCTGTAGTGCAAAATAACTAATGTTCTGCAGTCCATTAGGCTACATGTTATAACTAGAGCTGAATTCAAAATGAAACAAATATGAAAAAAATTCAGGAGTGAAAAAATTTCTTTTGTAGCACATCTTTTGTAAATAAAAAAAAATAAAAAAATGTGCTTATGGTAAAAATTTCTCCATCTTGGATTCCTTATCTCGGCAGCTATTAGTCCGTCTGGAAAAATCCTGTTCGAATTGGGAAGCCCAAAATGTAAGAACAATGATGGTTTCCTTCAGATGCATGACTTTGCTGCTACAGGGCATGAATGTAGAAGCTATTGTATTCAAAATGCATTTTATTCCATATCATTGTTTCTAAATATCCAATTAAAAAAATAATATCTTCTCTTTAATGCCATCTATAACAAAGACTTTTGGGTGCAATTCCTTTTTCAAGTAATGCGTAATTTTCCTGCTGCGGGGAGAAGTACATTTCCCCCAATATCTCTGCTTCCAAAAGTCCGATTTGAAAAATTCTTTTTGCATCAGATAGAGCTCCGAGTACGAAATGTTTTGCATATAATTTCTAATTTTTTGTGAAGAACTGTTTTACTACTATAGGGCATAAATGTACATTTCTGTTTATGATGTATTTGCAACAATATCTAATGTTTCTGAAAACTTGATGGAAAAGTTCTTTTATGGCCAGATATCACTTGCCATGAAAACCCTTATGAAGATATCTTCAGCATAAAATAATGCATAGTTTTTTCTCCAGGGGCACATACATGTATGTATGTATGTATGTATGTATGTATGTATGTATGTATGTATGTATGTATGTATGTATGTATGTATGTATGTATTATTTTTATTATTTTGATGTCTCTGCTTCTAATAGTCCAATTCACAATTTTTTTTATTTATTTATTTTTTTGGTTGGAGAGCATTTTTTGTGGGAAATGTTTTGCATATAATTCCAAATTTTTCTTAATGCACAAGCATGCCACCATATATCCTAAGTTCAAGTTTCTGTTTACATTGTATGTACAGCATTATCTGTGCATCTAAAAAATCTGATTGAAAAAATCCTTTTTGGTCAGATGCTGCTAACTACAAAAACATTTTGTTTGCATTTCCTGCCCCAAATAATGCACAGTTTTTCTGCTAGGGGGCACAGATGTTTAATCAGTTTTTCTCAATATCTCTACCTCTAACAGTCCAATTTGAAAATCTTATTCTTAGTCGAAGAGCCTTTCTGGTGGGAAATGTTTTGCATATAATTTCAAATTTCCTTAATGTACAAGTTTGCCACTAAAGGGCATAAGTTATCATTCCCGTTTATGACATGCGTCTGAAAACCCAATTAAAAAAATTCCTTTTCCGTCAGATACTACAAGAGTTGTACCAAAAATAATACAAAAGTGGGCAAAACTTTTTTATTAACTGGCAGAGGTCGTTCAAATTGCACATGTTGGTATGGGAAACTCTTTCTCTATACAAAAGTACTACTGAGTATAGTCTCCATCACAAGCAATGCATTTGCGCCATCATTGAACCCAACTCTCGAATACTCTTTTAAAAATGTAAGTTTTTGAAATCCACCAGAACAAAATAAAAGTTAATGACAAATAGAAGAAAAAATTAATGCATTTCTTTTCTAATATATTTGACACATTTTTATTAAAATAATCTGTTTATTTTCAACTATCTGGTAGTTTGCATTTCTTTGTGGAGCTAACCTCTGAATCTGAGAAAACAGTTTAGTGATATGTATGTATGTATGTATGTATGTATGTGTGTGTGTGTGTGTGTGTGTGTGTGTGTGTGTGTGTGTGTGTGTGTGTGTGTGTGTGTGTGTGTGTGTGTGTGTGTGTGTGTGTGTGTGTGTATGTATGTATGTATGTATGTATGTATGTATGTATGTATGTATGTATGTATGTATGTCTGTCTGTCTGTCTGTCTGTCTGTCTGTCTGTCTCATTTTATCCAAAAACATAAAATAATGAAACACTTTTGGGGGAGGAGGGGTGAGATCCCCTTGGGCCCCACTAAATATGTCCCTGGTGAATAACCTTGCTCACATTACTTAAATTGCATAAGTGTTTTCTTAGGTGATTGTAAGTGTATTCTTTTTTGCTGAATTTTCAAATTTTCTAAAAATCTACTTTAAATTTTTTTTTTTCCCTGTTGGAAAGGATTGAAAAGACGTGCTCATTACAGAGGAGAATTCGGTGTCATCTTTCTTGTTTCTTAAATGGAAAGTGTTTTGTAACCTATTCACTGTATGATATGTTTATTTTAAGAAGATTACCAATAAATTTTGTATGTAATCAAGCTTTAATAGCAGAAAACATGAATGCCTTCTCTCTTTTTATGTATCTTTCTTTTGTCTGCATGTCAGTGTATATGCATGTGCACATCCATCCATGTTTTGACAACTTCTATGAGCATTAAAATTGAGCATTACAGTTTTGGAGCATGTTTTAGTGATTGAGGGTTGTTTGAGAAGAAAATTTTCCAGACTGTTCAATGTTTTTATAGGAAGTTTGTTAAAAATCAAATAAAAACATTGTGATGCTCTGTATTTTTTATGTGTTTTTAGTGTCCCATTTCACAGAAAAGGGAAATGATATTGACATATTTTTATTAGGGGGAGGGGGGATTTCAACCTCCAATTTACCAGTGCTGCCCTATGTAGTAAATGAAAGTACTTGTAAACATTCATTTTCTGTGCACTTTCACAACTTAATGTCAAGGAAGGAGTTCATAACATGAAATCTGCTGTTGATAAATATCCAATGAAAATATTTTGCAATATTTTCTTTTCAAGGTGGCATATCCAACTCGGAAGTTATTGTGACTCAGACACCAGTCTCGAACAGCCAGTATACTACCACAACTAGTAGTAATTTACCAGGTGGTCACACTTCCACTTCTTTGGTAGCTCCCAGTTTCAGTTCACTGCAATCGCAAGGGAATGTGTCAAGTGTACCTAATCATAACACTTCTCCAAGGCCTAGCATTTTGAGAAAAAGAACAACAGATGGGTAAGTAATGTTCTTTTTCTATTTATGTTGCTTTTCACATTATTTAGTGGATATATTTTAAATTACGAAATTATTGGGTATGTTCAACTCTTCATAAGTGAAATATACATTTTTATGAAAATCAAAAGGAGTGTTAAAATTTAATGAACATTAAATATTTAGGAAAGGTGCAAATAATCTATCACTACAGTTCATGCACTGATATAACAAATTAACATCTACCAAAAAGACAGTGCAAGAGTGAAAGATTGAAAGATAGTTTATCTTCATAACTAATGCTAAAGAGAAACAGTTTGCAAATTCAAACAGATTTAAAGATACTTAGCACTCAGCAATGAATGAGATAACAACAGTAACAGTAGTACTACTTGTAGTAATATCATCATTCAAACTCATCAGTTGAAGCGCTGTATACCAGCAAAGAAAAGGGGCATTTAGACTAGCTCATCAATATCTTAGAACCCCTTCTATAAACAAGACTAGTAACTGAAACAATACTTCTTAGAGAAAAATATGTGATCAGTAATAGGGTTGTAGCTGATGAAGGGCTGCACCCTGTTAAATCATAGTGATGGGCAGATAATACCTTATGCCAAAAACAATCCAGAAATACTGAAAAGCTGTAAAAGGAATTATGATCTGCAACTGAAAGAGCCAAAAATTTATCATTACAGTTTTTATCTTATGCCAAAAACAATCCAGAAATACTGAAAAGCTGTAAAAGGAATTATGTTCTGTAACTGAAAGAGCCAAACATTTATCATTACAGTTTTTAGAAAAATAGTCAGCTATATCTAGAAACTGAAGAATTCTCTCTTTTTTTATTTTTTTTTATTTTAGGACCATGCTACTGCAACTCAAACCTACTAAAAGCATTTGATGAAAGTCACCAAAGATGTCGCTCATAGAAAGTATGTTAAAGCCACCAGTACTATGCAGTACATTTTATCCGGCTGTTCTTGAAAATCAGAATTATGCCATGACAGACTATCTATCTTATATAAGATTGTTGACTACAATTAACATGATAGTATATTGTTCAGGGGAGTGCAAGACATGATTAATTAATGTTATTGACCCTCTTACAGAGGATATTCAAAGAAAGTTCCTGAAAAAATCTACAAATCGAAATATTCACAGGATCTCGAAACAAAAAATTGCACAAATCAAGTTCTGATCGAAAAAGATCATGAAAATAATTTCCTTGAGTTGGAAAGGCCAAGAGGTAGTTGTCTTTGAAAAGATTGTGAAAAGTCCTTAAGTAAGGTTTGAATTTTTGTAAATTTGTGTGGGGACCCTGTTAGAGAGAGAAGTGATTTGATATATGGTTTTGTACACATATATGTTTTTGGACATATTCAGGTATTTGCACAGTGGAGTGCTGATTACCTGGACTGATCAGGATCAAAAGCAATTATGTATTGGCAGTTGGACAAGGAATCCTGTAGCCAGTTAATTTCCAAAAACATTACAAATTAAATTTTAGTTCATTTTTTTTTGTAATGTTTCAAGCATATAATAAACACACCTGATTGTTACTTTTCTTTTCTTTAATGCACTTTTCAATTTTTTTTTCAATCTTCATTTAAATGAATTTGGCAAAAGTCTCTGGTTGAATTTAGGCAATTATTTTCTTACAACAATCTTTGTGCCCTCTTAATCATTTCATTGCCATACTTAAAGAATAGAATACTTCTGCATGTGAGGTTCAGCATCGTATTCATCTAGATAATTTTTAGTTTTTGCACTTCACTCTGTAATTCTTTTTCAAAATCTCCAATCATTTCCATAGCCCCCCCCCCAAACTAGGTTCATTCATTTTCTGCTATTCCATCTGTAAGTAATTAAACTGAATAACTGGAATTAGGAATTAGTAATGTGGCACCATTTATTATCAAAGTCACTGCTAAGCACTAAAATTCCAGTAAGTGAATAAATGAAATGCTGCTTTGAGTTAAAATTATTGCCAGAAAAATAGTTTTGATTTATAACCCCCCCCCCCGCTGTTGGGTAAAAAAGAACTTACAGAGATGGCATCTCAGCATGAAAAAAAATGCCAAATTCTGTAACTGTTTAAATTTTCACAAGCTCAGATTTATGTTTTCAGATTACTATTGTCCCAGTATTTCTGATGGATCATAGATGGTGCTCATGAAATCACCTAAGATCAGATATCCAAAATCGTTTACACTGCAATTTAAGCATCTTTTTACTTCAGCAAATTTACACTCTTGGTTCCCAGGATGTTCTGTCATCATCCTGTTTAATTCATTAATCATAAATCATTTTGGGTATTCTGTAGTCTTTTCTATGATGATGTTCCAAGCATTCTGAAGTGCTGTCTTTACAAGACTTCAAGAATCGGCTACCAATCAGCAGCATTTTCTAAAGTGTATTGCTTAGCTTTCACTGCCACATGATGCCAAATGGTGTCATACAATATTTAGCCCAGGTGGGGCTGCCACAGAACTGCATCATGATTGTGGTTTAATGTTTCCCTTCCTAAAACCTTCGGCACTTGAAGAGAGGTACCTACTTTATTACTGGCACTGAGAATGAGTATCTAACTGCCTAAAAATTACCATTGCTATGGGATAGTGGATTTTTTTCCCCCACATGGTTTAGGGAAGGGAAAGTAAGTTGACTCCATGTAGACTTAACACAGTGTGCGCCTTTCACTGCAATGTTTATTTTCCTTTGAATTTCACTGGTTCTGTGGCGAAGGGAACTATCAATAAATAAATGCTTGAGTGGCAATAAAAAGGATTTGCTGCTTAGAGTTTATACATAAGAGGGTGGCCTATTGAGGATGCTAAAGGGATTTCAAGGAAACCCATATTGACTTCAATGCTTAGAAATTAATAACGAGAAACCATGCACCAATTATGTAGAAAATAATAAAACTATACTAGTAATCCGATTTATTGGCATAGGAATATACACTGAGTGGCCATTTTATCATGACCACCTGACAGTTTTAACCAAATGAGCTATGGCTGCACGCTGTTGCTGCCAAAGGGCGAGGCTAGTATAAAAAGGGAAAGCTTAGGGCTTGCAACAGTAGTAGAAGTGATTTTTTGATGACGAGATGGGTAAAAAATGCGATTTGACGGACTTTCAACGTGGGAAGATTGTAAGAGCTCGAAGCCATGGAGCGAGTATCACCGAAACCACTGCATTCGTGAAATGTTCCAGAGCAGCTCTTGTTAAAGTGTTAAAAGACTGGACTGTCAACCAAAAAACTGGATCTCTAAGTGCAACATGTGGTCGTCATCAACTAGTGACTGCTCTGGCGGAACGGAGAGTGTTCAGACTGGTGATAGACAACAGAAGGGCAACAATGCAGCAAATTACAGACTATCTTAATCAAGGATCCCCTCAAATGAGCTCTGCACGCACTGTTTGCCGTACACTGCATCGGATAGGATATTGCAGCTGAAGGCTTGTTCAAACACCTTTGCTGTCTGCAGTTAACAAGAGAAAACATCTCCAGTTTGCACAGGAGCACAAGGATTGGACAGTCGATAATTGGAAACAAATTATGTGGTCCGATGAATCACGTTTTCAGTTGCACCATGCCGATGGCCGAGTGAGAATTTGGCGGAAACAGCACGAAAGCATGGACCCCAAATGCATTGCTACAACCCTTCAAGCTGGTGGAGGCAACGTTATGGTTTGGGGAATGTTTTCCTGGCATGCTTTGGGCCCTTTAATTCGTGTTGATCAACGTCTGACTGATACATCATATCTAAACATTGTTGCGGACCAAGTGCATCCTGTCATGTGGATGGTTTATCCCAATGGCGATGGCTACTTTCAACAAGATAATGCGTCCTGCCATAGTGCTCGTATTGTACAGGATTGGTTTCAGGAACATGCAGGCGAGTTTACTTTGCTTAGGTGGCCCCCACAATCTCCAGATCTCAACCCCATTGAGAATTTGTGGGATGAAGTTGAACGAGCCATCAGACAGCTGGATCCACAACCCTGCAATCTCACACTCCTGGAAAGTGCTATTCATCAAGCATGGTCTCAGGTCCCACAAACCAACTATCAACATCTGGTGGAGTCCATGCCACGAATAATCGACGCAATATTAAAGGCAAAAGGTGGCCCAACGAAGTACTGAGAGAGTGGTCATAATAAAGTGGCCACTCAGTGTATAAGTAACAGGTTTCAAGCTTTCCCACATCAACCAGATAGCTTTTTTAAGGAAATTAGACAGAAACTACACTGTGAATAATAGAATGCTTTAGCAATTTGAACAGGGTTAAATAGATACGACGTTATATTCATTTAAAGATACCAGGTATCACGTTGGTTGTGCACTCGGTACCCTGGTAGGGAGAAGGTGTTACTTGAAGAACTGGCTCCAAATTTGTTGCAACTGCATGCTATGAGATGCTATCATTGCAAGTATCACTGTTGATACTGATCTCCAAGGTTTTCTGAATGGCTGTACATTTAGGCATAGAGTACGTAGCTAATTTCTGTATATCATCCCATATAGAAGTAGCGGACTTGAATTTGAATTCTCTCTATAGTGCTGTGGCTACTTTACCATATTTTGTGGCCCTTTTATGTTCGTTGACTCTGATTCCAAATGAACACTTGGTCATTCCAATGTAGTATGATTTTCAGCCGTCCGGATACTGTAAGAAGATTGCTTAAACGCCTGCTTTGCAGGAGAGAGGTGGTTTTTCAATATTTCTCTTTAGCATAGTATATAAAGATGCAGGAGACCTTATGCCGACTCCGTGGTTCATCTTCTTAAGGGCTTTCTTGAGTTTGTAAGACACATTTGGTATGTAGGGAATTGAGCCTAAATAACGAAGCTGCGGCACAGGAAGATTATTACACTTTCAATTTCGTGTTGTCTAGAATAGATATTGGAGGAAATGGCGAAGGCTCTTCGAATTCAAGAACGGAACATAGCTGTTTTGTATTTTGAGGTACAGAAAGAGCTGCGGAGCATCAGGTTGGGGAAGCACGTGGGTTTGTAACAGACTTGTGTACAGAGGTAGCTGTCAGACGATTTTCTCAATAAAACATCCAGGAAGCGTTGTTGTGTTCAAGCTCCATCATGAAATTGATCGTGGGATGCATATCATTGATTTTATCAAGGAAAAAATTTGAAGAATCCGTTTTCCGTGAGGTCACATGAAAAATATGTCGTCCACATAACCCAGCCAGGTGGTAGGCCATGGGGTAATGCTGGAGAAAATATTCTGCTCAATTGGGCTAAGTATCGCTTCTGCAAGGACGAATGAAAGTGAGGATCCGATTGGAGTGCCATTATACTTGTCCTTGGAAACTGTAGGAGCTAGTATTAGTGACCAAGTCTATTAATTTGAAGTTGCTGAGGCACGACTCCTGCATGTAAAATGCTGAATTTGATATGGCCTCCTTTAATGTTCTGATAGCTTCTGGAACGGGGATTGAAAGGTAAAGGGAAACCACGTCAAAGCTTCCGATAATGTCGCCTAGTAGGACAGCTTGCAAGACATTGGTTTTCACCATTCTCCAAGCAACATGGAATGCACTTGAACTTTTCAGACAGCTTCGATTCAGACTGGAGAACAAAAGCTCCCACCTTTACTTTTTAACAGCTTGCAGACATTGGGCCTAGTCCCTATGTTCCTCCTTTAAGACATCAGTAAAAGGATCCTAGTTTGACAACAAAAAGGATAAATTTCTTCCCCAGACACTGTCACAGATAAAGAACCTGAAAAGACAGGATGTCATGTCATTGGAAACCAAGTGCTACACCCGGTATATGAAATTGCACAGATTGTGTGACCCAATCACCTTCAACAATCTGACCCTACGTGTAGATATGTTAGTCAAAAGACTTCAATCTTCTTTATCCTTCAGACACAACAAAAAAACTGGATTACCTGAAATCTTCCCAGACTCGAAAATCTAAAGTTTTCGCCATTCTGTTCATCAATATTTCCAGTTGGACACTTTCCCAAGATGAAATAAAAGTTTTGGAGCTTGGACCAAAATTCTGCTTCTGAACCAGATCAAACCCAAAAAAGCGTTTCTGAATTTGAAAGCGTAATATTGAGAGTTCCAGACGATGCCAAAGACGAGCTACGCCAGCTCTGTTGTTCTAAATTATGATCTTGGTACAATTACCAAAATGCCTAACAAATTTAAAATTCTGAAGCCAATTTCGATTCTTAGAAATGACCCATCCATAATGTTGACACTAACGCACAAATCTGGCCAGATAGTGATTATGGAAGCAGCAGACTACAATAAGAAACTTGGAGATTTTATCACTGGATCTATAGCCCTTTAAAGGAACCCTCTTAATTCTTGGATTGCACAGGTACAAAGAGCTGCCCTGTTATCCGCTATTCCAGATGACATGAAGAAAGCTGTCATACTACCACCAGGATCTCAAGTCTCAAAGCTCTTTGGAAGACTTAAGCACCATAAGCCCGGCAACCCATTGAGACCCATTGTATCCAGGATGTCTACAGCAACGTACCATTTAGAGAAAGCACTATCCGAATTCCTGTGTAGTTTCCTTCCTGAATTGCACTTTGTAATAAATTCCACTCTGGATTTTATTACGAAAGCCAAGCAATTCAATGTCCTACCAGGCGACATTATTGGCAGCTTTGACATGGTTTCCCTTTACCCTTCAATCTCCGTGTCAGAAGCCATCAGAACATTGAATGAGACCATTTCAAGCCTCAGCATCTTCAAGCTAATAGATTTGGTCTCAAATACTATCTTCTGCAGTTTCCAAGGACAAGTATATATAAGCAGAATAATGACCCTCCGATGGGATCCTCAGTTTCACCTGTTCTTGCAGAAGCTATACTTCGCCCAATTGAGCATAATATATTCTCTAGCATCATCCCACGACCTACCACCTGGCTGCGTTATGCGGACAAAGTATTTTTTGTGTGGCCTCACGGAAAAGAGATTCTTCCAATTTTCCTCGATGAAATCAATGATATACATCCCACGATTAATTTTGCGATGGAGCCTGAACACAACAATGCTTCACCTTTTCTGGATGTTTTATAGAGCAAATCGCCTGACAGCTGCCTCTGTACACAAGTCTGCTATAAACCCACGTGCTTCCCCAACCTGATGCTCCGTAGCCCTTTCATCCCTCAGAATACAAAACAGCTACCTTGTGTTCTTGAATTAGGAGAGCCTTTGCTGTCTTCTCCGATACCCATTCTAGACAACACGAAATTGAAAGCGTCATCGAGTTGGCCACTGATGCAAGATATTTGTTGAATCAGATACATACCTTTATCCAAAAAGCCACGGTCAGACATTCTGATCTTCCTGTGTTGCAGCTTTGTTATTTAGGCTCAATTCCCTATATACCAAATGTGTCTTACAAACTCAAGAACTTCCTCAAGAAGATGTACTACGGCGTTGGCATAAGGTCTCCTGCATCTTTATACATTATGCTAAAGAGAAATACCGAAAAACCACCTCTTCCCAAATGTAGCAGGTGTTTATGCGATCCTCCTACATATCCGGACTGCTCTAAATGATACTACATTGGAATGACCAAGCGTTTGTTTCGAATTAGTCAACGAGCATAAAAGGGACACAAAATATGGTAAAGTAGCCACAGTACTATCCAGAGAAGTCAAATTCAAGTCCGCTACTCCTATGTAGGATGATATAAAGAAATTAGCTATGTACTCTACGCCTAAATGTACAGCCATTCGGGAAACCTTGGAGATCGTTACCAACAGTGATACTTGCAATGATAGCGTCTCACTGGAGTTGCCATGAATTTGGAGCCAGTTCTTGATGTAACGTCTTCTCCCTAACAGGTTACCACGTGCACAACCAACGTGATGCCTTGTGTATCTTTAAATGAATATAATGTTGTATCTATTTATTGTCAAGTCACCACGTTCAAATTATTAAAGCATTCTATTTTTCAGAGTGCAGTTTCTGTCCAATTTCCTTGAAAATGCCATCTGGTTGATGTGCAAAAGCTTGGAAACTCTTATTTATATATTTCTACACCAATGAATATGTTTATTGGTGTAGTTTTAGTATTTTCAATGCTTAGGTTTGTGGAAACAACAGATATATTCAGACAGGCTATCTCCAGTCTCTCACAACCAAAGGTTCATTGGCGAGCACATCTTGCTGTGGAAATAGGGGATCCCAATAATTTGTCATCATGTGCTGAAACAGATTCTTTTAGTAGCTGTAGTACGACCAGCTGTGAAAGTGAAAATGAAGAATGCAATGTTCTCTCTCATACTCTGCCTCAACAGAATTTAGCTACACATTGGTATGATGTTCCCGACATCACAAGAATAATTCTGTTCACTAGTGTACTAGGACTGAAAATTAATATGACAGGTATTGAACCAATTGAAATTTTCAACCCTTTTGCAACTGAAGAACTTAAAAATTTATTAGTTACCCTCTTCAGGATATGCTATACTTATATGCTGTAATTGATACATAAGCTGTAATTACGAATATCAATTATAGATAAATTTTCTCGTATTTTAGAATAGCAAGTCATGGAAAGCTATGAGATTGGAACACGGCTAGGTTGATCCAGATTCATAGAAGCTCATCCATGGTGCTGCGTGACGCCTTGTGGCTTCTTGGGAGATTTACCCTGGTTTCTTACTGGCACCATGTGCTTGCCGTTAAAATAGCACAATGGCAGTGAATGTGTTAACTAAACAAACCTTGTAATAAAATTTTCATTCTGTTCTGATAATAAAAGTTTTTGAAGGAGAAGTTTTGGGTAAAGCTGTTGGAACTAGTGATAGCATATTAGTCATTCATTCGTGGGAGTTTTTCATCATTCATGCAAAAGTCATTCACGAATGGCCATTCACTTTACATTTACTCCCAGTCATTTGCCTCACTACACTCACTGAGCAAGTCATTGTTTGCTCCAAAGTGAATGCGAGGGCAAGCACAAATTGGAAAACTGCTCAAAAGAGCAGATCTCTACCATTCACTGTTTGTAAAGAATGATTCATCGTGAGTTGAAGTGTATTCACAGCACTTTTTGACAAATTGCTCAAAAGTGCAAGTGGCCAATTCACCGTTCATTCATGACTGAATCTCCACTTGTGAATGATTCAGGCACACCCATTCAAATGAATGGCTTTCACTCATCATTCCCATTATTAAGTTTTATCATTATTTCATAGCTGATTGCTCTCTCACTTAATAGTTGACACTTATTAATTATCGACATTACTTTTCTTAATGGGAATTCGTTTTCGTAATGTGGATGAAAAAAGTTAAGAGGGCAAAATAAAATACTCGGAATACATTAGAGTTAAGCAAAACAACAACAATTTTTTGGAGGGAGCACCAAAATGAACGTTAAATCCTAAAAATAATTAAATACAGAAATGCATGTATATATAACTTGGGTTTTCAAAATGTTGCACTAAATGTTGCACTAAATGTGAGAAATCATTAAATCTGTAAAACAATCAGATCACAGTTTGACTGTAATCAGGTGTGCTGCAACTTCAGTGTGTGTTACAGTAACGGCAAATTAAATGATCATTCACAATGGTGAGAATGAATAATTCACCATTCATGGTGAAGAGTTATGTAATGTGAACGAATTGTTCATGAATGATCCATCACAAGTATGAACTGACTCTGTGACACTTTGACCCATTCACTGTTTGTTTGGAGGTAAAGCCAAAACTTGAAACACTAATTTTTGGCATTCTATATATGCCCAAGAGAGAGTTGTGGGTTCATTTTGAAGAACAATAAGATGTTTTTCAAAAGTTTCAGGGTTTGATTTTTTTTTTCAGATTAGGAACAAAGATTTTATCGTACAATTTCAAAAACCTGTATTCGTCCAGTGTGTTTTTCTAGTGGTTATACAGGGTTATCATGAATGTGGGAAACAACTCATAATCAATGAGTTTTTTTTTTTTTGTCTTTTGGAAGATGTAACTAGACGAAACCCGTCGGAATCGACAATTAGTGGTTTTTTTTGTTTTTTTTTTAAGAATAAACTCATTTAAAACAACAAATGTATTCTTTATTTGATTGACAAATTCATTCAACCACTTCAGTAAAGACAATAAATAGTCAAGGATCGTGATTTTTTTTTTTTGACTGAAGGTTTAACGACCATTGTGAGCAACTTGATGGGCTAAGCAGTCGCCCGTCCCTAATTTAGGATCACTGGTTCCAGGGAAGGGAGAGGACCAGTGCCGTAAGACAAACACAACATCCATGCCTCACTGGGATTCAAACACGGATTCTTCACGAACGAATCATCATTAGCCATCGCTTAAACCACTGCGCCACCGGGGCGGCCAGGTTCGTGGTGATGAGCATCATGACTGCACCCTTTTTCAGTTGTAAAATGTGAGGCGGAAGTCCACTCATCTTGATCGTGTGCAAAAATTGAACTGGATAGCACACACTTTTTCACTCTCACCTTCAGTCACAACTGTGTTTGTGAATATTTAGATTTGCGTTGTGAATACTCTTCACCCATCAGAATCGACGGTTAGTTTTTTTTTTTTTTTTTTTTTTTTTTTTTTTCTAAAAGAATTAACTCATACGAAACAACAAATGTAAACTTTATTTGATTGACAAATTCATTCAACCACTTCAGTAAAGACAACAGTCCAAGTTCATGTTTTTTTTTTGTTTTTTTTTTTTGACTGAAGGTTTAACAACCACCGTGAGCAACTCAATGGGCTATAAACAGTCTGCCGTAATATTTTCACTAACAATGGTCAACAGAATGTTTATTTACATCTTTACATAATGGGAAAACGTTTTACCTACTTGATTAAACTGGATCAAATGAATATTAAATTGTATATATATATCACACAGTCCAATGGCATAACGCAATCAGGTCTTCGAGAGTGTTCGCTGTTCCGATGAGAACTTTAATACAAATGCCTGCTAGCGTTGCTTTGCGTAATGGTTCATTCAGAAAAGAGACTTCGAACTTTTGACTATCTCAGTCCCTCCATGCTTCCGCTTTCAACAGCGCGTGAGTCAACCACACGCTTCTCGCATAGACTTTACATGGGAACTTTGCCGCCCCACAACGCCCAAATCGTGGCCCCAATCTCATTTTTCTCTTCGACTGGCACATCTACATGGTAAGACCTTTATTTTGATACCTCAACCACATCTTTACGTTCATCCATTCTCTCAAAATAGGACTCACAGTAAGAAACCTTATAGAATTAATATGTAGATGCCTCTCTTACATCTTTCAACAGGACTCTTAAGAATTTGTGAAACTCTGCAATCTTCTTTGGGGTTCTTCTGGCACTGAGAGCTGGCAGCACAGATGTTCTTTTCATTTCTTGTGTGACAGTGATGTTCATGACAATGTGATTGATGAAATACTTGAAATATAATAAACTGAGCTTTCAAATGACGGTTTCTGAACTTTTCCAGGTTAAATATTTTTTAAGATATAAGTATCTAAAATCATTCCACATTTGCCGTGATAACCCTATAAATGATTAGGAGTCTTAATGTGCTTAAATGCTTGTAGCTTTTTAAATTTTCCAGAAACATCAATCTATAGTTCCCAACAGAATTTTTACCAACACAAATAATCGAGATTTGTGATCCAGGTAAGTGGATAATCTGGATGGTTGGCACTCTACTGTAATATGTTTAGACTGAGAAATTAGAATTTCCTTTGAATATCTTTTTTTCTCTCATTATCCATATCCTTTGCAAGTTGAACCAAAGTGATGTGATGCAACTATTATTATTTGTGACTCAGCATATGTATGGATGCAGTATGTGTACCTGAGGTCTTGTGGCACAACAGTTGTTCTACCATCAAAAAATAAAATATAACTCATATCACTAAGTTGGACCTTTTACTGCCTGTAAAGTTCTTAACTAATCTTTGTAGTGTGATGTCCCCCCCCCCCCCTTTGAAATGCAGTATTTTCTTTGTTCTTAGGTATATGAAATACATTTTGTAAATGAGTTTGTTTCCTTTGCAGGGTAAATTCGTTGGCCAAAAAAAATTTGATTCCTGCAGTGTGTTCTTCTGAGCCTGTTAGTCCCCATCCAGACTTAACTCCAACTATGAATTTATCAGCTGCTCCATCACCAAAACCTCCTAGGTTTGTGTGTGTTTTTTTTTTATGTTTTATTTTATTGGTGCAAAAAAATGGTATCGGGGGGCAAAAAAGTAATAGTTATTCTTTTAATGATATATAAAAAAAATGGAAAAGAACTGAGCACCAATTTTATATATATTATTGGTATGCAGTTTCAAGACGTTATGTAGAAATGTTCATTGTTATTTAAAATCCAGAATCTTTCTTGACTCTGCAAGCACTTTGTGAGACTGAAATTTGTGTACTGAATCATAAAAATCTGCATGGTAAAATGTATTTTCTTTGATAGGTCTCAACTAATATCGAATAAGGTAAAACTTAGATCAAATATGCATTGTCTGCCATTTCCTTTAAAAAAAAAATTGCTGAAAGATAACATTCCTTTTTGATTTGAATTGTTACATTTTATAGTGTCTCAAATAACAGTGCAAGTGATAGATAGCTCAGATTAATTAAAACCTCAGGAAACATGAGGAAACTGCTTTTATTTTATCTGCTTTATTTTGACTGTGTTTCTTTGGTTGCAGTATACTTACTTTTTCTTTTTTTCTTCACAAAGAAACAACATATCATTCTGTCTGATACATCAACACAAGTGACTGCAGAATAAAGCACAAGATCCAGTTTTCATGCTAAAATATTACGATGTATTACCCAAAATATAAATCATTATAAAGAAGTAAAATACCCTCAGGGTTAAACCCTGAGGATATTTTTTTAAAGAAGTAAATATCCTCAGGGTTTACCATTTTTTTTCACATGTATGTCTCCTGCTCTCTTTCAATGTTTATTATCATAAAGCCACACAGCAAGGGGAAAAATCTATTTCAGTGAACTTATGACTTTGACAGTTTTTTGTAATTTTTTGAAATTATTTAATTTATGTTCTCTATTCTTGAGGTACTAATCATAATCTAATTATGTACTTTTTAAAATGGATATTATATATAACTAAAAAAAACATTTCTCTATGTTGAAAATTTGTATTAAGAAATATGAATTTCCTCAGTTCTTTGGGCTGAATAAATGTACATGCACCTACCTATCTGCTCAACAAAGTCAGTATATATGTTCTTTGAAATTTCTAAACTCTTATATCACCATGAGCAGTGGCAGAAAGTATGCCAAAGGTGAAACTGGTACAAACTAGTTCAGTCAACAAAGTAAAGCAGAAAAGGAATTGATTCCACAATATTTCCAGATGGCCTTGTTTGTTTGTTTCAGGGTTTAATAACTCACATGAGTTTCTAGGGCTATAAGGGAGTTAACCATCTGCGGAAGGGAAAGAACCAGTTCCAGAAAAACAAATACAACATCCATGAAGTAGAATTGCTTTTAGGCCTAAGCCTGTTATACTGTAATATGTGGCTTTAATCGTTGAGGCTTGCAATATGAGTTATGTACTGTTTTTTTTGTGTTCAGCATGTTTTTTGATTTATGGAAAAAGAACGAAAAATTTTTAATGCCAGAGTAATGTATTGCAGATATCAAAATTTCGAAAGGGGTTTTAAAGTTAGGCTTACCCAAGGTTCTTGAAAAACATTTCAACATTCCATTATTGTTGTCACATAAACCTAATGCCAAGAGCGATATGAATTCAGACAGCTGTCAGTCATGAAATTAAAATCTTTTGAAGTATCATGTTAAAAGATGAAAATTCAATGTAACTAAAATAGTAGAGTTAAAATTCAGTCAAGCTAAAACAATGAAGACTTAAAAAAACTTAAATTCAATGAAATCATATCATAATTAAAAACATTTACAAGATTTAAGCTTAAAAAAAAAAGAATGATGAGATTAAATCTAAAAGAAGCAAGTAGAAAAATTAAAATTATTCACAAGATTGAAATTCACAAGATGGAAAGCACTCGTCTTCCCTGAACTTGATGCATTTCACACAGCTTTTTCACTGGCATTCTCAATGACTCTCAGTGGACAACTGTGCATTCTGCAATAGGGATGAGTTCAGAGCTCCTCTATTGCCATACCATTTGTTGTCATTGTGTTGGTGCCTTCATCTGTATTTCTTTGCTGTATATATGTCTTACGATTTCCATTTTGTTGTTGTCTTTTCACTTCTGTTCTATTTCATAGTTTCTTTTCTTCTTCAGTAGCATCTCTCCAGGCATAAGATAGTAGTATCATTTGTGTATTAGTGTTACAGTTGGTATTCTTAGTCTTCTCAGTACAGATTGCCTCGGATGTTAATAAATGAGTGGTAGGCAATGCATGTAACTAACAAACAAATTAAGAAGAAGGTAGTGTAGAACACGCTAAGTTATGTATAAAAGTTTAAGGCAAATATATTTCAGCCATTACTATGGCCTTGATCAGTGCGACTACGATTGATTTTTGTTGCCAGATTGGAAAGGTAAGTTTTGTAATGATAACTCTGGGTGACGTGATGCAATGAGGGATTTCCAGATGTAAAGAATTAAAATGGGGAGCTCAGAGTTGCAATTTTTGGAAAATAAAATTTCCAAACTTTCTCTAAACCTCAGAGCATACCGATTTTGGAAGGGAGCCAACTTTTTAGTATCGGACCAAATTGGAATAGCAGAAGTGTCAGCCATGGTAAGAAGAGGAAGGTTTTCCAAATTTCACATTAGATTTGTGTTCCTGAAGTCTTGAGAGAATTTTTCGGAAGGAACTTCCTATGTACTCGGTTAAACCAACGTTAGTCTTATCAGAATTTTATACACTCCAGGCGAAAAAAGCGGAAGTCTTGGGTCTCTGTCATTACGGAGGATAACAGAAATTGACGGAGAAAAACGAATGACAAGTGTATATCCTTCTCTTTTGAAGATACTGATGAGTTTGTAGACAGAAGAGAAGGTCCGTGGTAAGGGATTGAGCCAGCAAACGTTAGTTCCTTTTTTGGTGAGACAGGTTGAAGAGCACCAACTGGTTTTTTCTTAGCATTATGAATTAATTTAGAAACCAGGAGAGGGGGAAAGCCATGTTGAGTAGCGATCAAGCGGATGTTTGCTAATTCATTTTTTAGATTAACTTCCGTGTTACAAACCAAATGAGCTCGATGAATGAGAGACTTGAGGGCTGACAGTTTATATTGGTGGAAGGTATGAGAATTGAAAGGAAAAATGCTATTGGTAGAAACTGGTTTTCGGTAGACAGAAGTGGAAAGAAGATTATTACATTTTAAGATGCTGACATCCAAGAAATTTATCTTGCCATCAATTTCTTCATTAATAGTGAATTTAATGGATGGGAATTTTTCACTGATTAAATTTGTGAGTTGCAATAGATCTTATTTAGGATGAGGCCAGATGACAAAAATATTGTCGACGTAACGGAGCCATAAGGTAGGTTGTTAGTCATGTTGCATCACTATTGATTGTTCAATATTTTGCAGGTATACTTCAGCCAAAAGTGGGGAAAGAGGTGACCCCATAGGTACACCTTGGTTTTGTTAATAGTTTTGATTATTATAAACGAAAAACTGTGTTGACAAAGAGAATACAGGCAATCATACAAATCCTTGGTTAAAGTGCCATCCATGGGGAATTGTTCTTTGAATTTATGAATGAGTACCACGTGTGCTTCAAATTGAGGCACAGAAGGAAAAAGTGATTCAACGTCCAGGGTAAACATACTTGCATGACCATCAATGGAGTTTGGAAGTTTAGAGATGAATTCAGAAGTGGATGAGATATTGAAGGGGTGGTTATTAGTGATAACCTTGAATTTCTTATCAAGACAGTTTTCCAGGTTGCAAGCAGGAGAGTGAGTATTTTCCACAAGAGGTCTAATTGGAGCATTAGCTTTGTGTAATTTAATCTGGGCAAATAATCTTGGAGAATTGTAGAAAGAAGGAGCAGAAAAATTTCCTAAGAAAACCTTTAACGACTGTAACTTATTGAGGCGATCCGCTGATGATTTCAAAGCTTCCACAGGATTTTTAGAAAGAAGTTTGCAATTGGTGGAAAGGAGGAAATCATTTACTTTTTGATTAAGGGCATCCTTTTCAATAATGACTGGAAGGCCAACTTTATCAGCCATACATACAGCTAAATTATTAGCTTTTAGGAACTGTTTAATTTTCAAGAGCTTTGAGGCAAACTTAGTATTAGTGACAGAACTTGAATGTGCTTGCTTAATAAAGATGGAAGCGGCCTGAGTACGTATTTTATGCTGAGCATCAGAAGTGGTGTTATGAATAGCAGATTCAAGCAAGGGGATGGTTTCCATGAGATTCTCAGTTGAAGGAGGAGCAAATTTTAGGCCTTGGTTAAGACAGTCGTTGAAGAAGGAAGGCAGAACAAATGTAGACAAGTTGACGAATTTAGCGGCATCCGAGGTGGGAGAGTCCATGGTTGACTCCCGGTGAGAGTGGTTGACAAAATCTGACTGAGAGCGTAAGAAACGTAATTTCTTAGCATGTTTTTTGCGTACACAGAATTTGACAGAAGAGATGGATTGATGAATCATAATCATGAACTTGTCCACAAATAATGGGTTGGTCGAAAACGAGAGAGTTTGGTAGTGGTTGAAACACAGTAATTCCATATTAGCGATCTGAGCCCTAGTATCACGAGTTGCAGTAGAGAGAAGATTTTAGCTAGAGGTATAAAAATAATCTTCCTGCTAGCGGTATAAATAATCTTCTTGCTAGCGGTATAAATAATCTTCTAATGGCTGAAATATATTTGCCTTAAACTTTTATATGTAACTTAGCATGTTCTACACTACCTTCTTCTTAATTTAATTCTGCTGTTAATATTTCACATCATTTATGTTGTGCAATAATATTTACATTTTCCCAACCAGAAATAGCATGATTGTTGATGCAGTGCAGTTTCATTTTGTTCAGTTCTTTCCATGATCTGACTAGTGTACCTTTCCAGAGTTTGCTTGGTGCTTACTATGTACAATCTTGTTGCACGGTTGTCATGCTCCCTGATTGGTATTTTGTAAATTCCTGCTGTTTTTAAGGATACTAGTAGTTTCAATGTTCCACCCGAGTATTCTTTTTATACCTAATTACTCTAATTCCGTTGTTTAGGTTTAACTTTTTGCAGATATTTTGTATGGTTTCTGTAGCATCTAGTATGCAGGGTACTGAACTGGTATATTTTCTTTCGATTTGTGTTCACATTGGTGTATTATTAGCTGAGTTTGGCTTTATTAGTTTTTTTTACCAGTTTTTAAAAAATCTGTATCCTTATAACCATGCTAGCAAAATAGTGTAGTTTTAAGGGTAGACGAATTATTAAAGATACAAAAAATGATGTGGTTTTGTCCTCTTGCTGGTGGGTAAAACCACTGCTTGGCAGCTACAGTGAAACCTCCAAATAACAATCACTACTCAGACCTGGGGAAAATTACCATTGTTGGGAGGCACCATTGTTCGGTTAGTGTGGCCTAGGTTAGCATTTGCTAGTCCGTTGCTTTGGTACACGAGGAGAAATGTACAAAGCTTATGCACAAAGGAAACAATTTCAGAGCTTTCTCCAGAGGTAGAATGCTGAATGAAACTCAGTATAACAATTTAAAATAAAATCATGGTGTAGAGGATTTTAGGAAAGTGGTGTCTGACGTGTTGTCTTACATTTCCGTTTAAAAATATCAAGCTAGGAGGTTAAGTTTAGGGTATGCTGAGGGAAAGAAAACTGCTAGACAGTGAAATGGATCTGCACTGTTAGCTAGCCGCGCACTGAAAAACAGGAGCAGAACCCACAGGCGCCAATCAAAGATGTTCCTCTGCCAATGGAAAACATTTCGGGCACCAGCAACCTCACTCCACCCCTAGGTTGCGACTGAAACATACACAGGAGCTGGAGTGCGCCTAATGTAGAACTAAATTTTAAATCTTTTCATTTAAATGCACAATTTTGTACAACTAAAACTCAAAAGAATTTAGCAGATCAATCAATGAAAATTTCTTGGTATGCACATTTTGAATGATTCGGGATCAGATGCAAAAATTTTTGAAAAAATTCCTGATAAGTATGTAACCATGTAACTTGGGGTCTGCCTGTATACATTTTTTTTTTTTGCATACATTTTAGTTTATTTACTGGGTGTTATTCCGTTTAGATGTAACAGTTTTTGACAACAGTGTATTTTAGTAACCTTAAGATAATGATCCGCATTGGTAAAAAGTACTATTGCATATTATTTTTTTTCTTATTTGTGTGAAGTCAGTGACATTTTAATTTTAAATTGCTTTGTTTTTGTAGTGATCCATTAAAGGAAAATGGAACAAGCAATACTTGTATGGATGCAGATTACAAAAATTCAGTTTTGTCATCTGTTGTTGGTAAAAAAGAAACAAACAGTGCTGATAAGAGTAAGTTGTTTCATGATTTTCATGTATATATTTAAGTTGTATTATGTTTTCATTTTGTATTCTTAAGTTTATGAAATATATGCATGCATTAATTAAATTCTCTTGTCAAAAGCCTAGAGTTTTAGTATGTAAATTTTTAAAGGTTAACTAATTCTAAGCTCTGCTCTGTAGTGATGGCATAAACCACTCCTTGAGAGTTCATTCATTATTCATGCAAAAGAATCATTTATGAATGATCATTCACTTCCTGCTTCCAGTTATCTCACTACACTCATGGAGCAAATCATTCTTTGCTCCAAAAACACCTTCAAGACAAGGCTGGAAATCGACATACTATCCTAAACAGCAGGAACTTCAATGTGATATTTTGGCTCACCAGGTAAATGCCATTCAGATGAATGGCATTCAAGTTTCATTTCCACTCCAAAGTTTCACCATATTTTCTAGCTGACTGTTCATTGGGCACTGACTCACATAACAGTTGACCCATATTAATTTTTGACATAAACATTTATTAAGCCTAAACTGGTAACATATGTCTTTGTCTACACACATACATGCAGTCCTTTTTTTTTTAACTGAAGAAAAAGCTGCCAGAATTCGTAAACAAAAGTTTGAGGCCTGGAGGGGGTTAACACTTAATAACAAGCAACTCAATTTCTTAAACATTGTTCCTTAAGCCCCCCCCTCTTTTGCTTAGTACAAAAAATGCAAAATGCAAAAACATAATTTATGTGCTCATATTATATTTAAAAAACTAAAGTATTCCATAACAGTTTTATAGTACATAGCAAATGCTGAAATTCAAATTTATCTCAAGCTTACTCAAGAACTAAAGTTACATTTGCTCTAAGACTTACGTTACATTGCGGAACAGAAGGGAACTGCATTTTGATCACATAAAATATAGTCAAGTTTTTTTAGCTCTTGAGATGTTTTGTTGCTCACATCTGCTCCTTGCTCTTTGCATCCACTGCTGGATGGTGTCCTCAATGGAACCATGATCAGATGTACCTTGTAGGATCAAACTGGGTTAGGTGGAGTCCTAACAACTTTTACAAATAATAGTAATAAGGTTGTTGTTGTGACTGAAAGACAAAACTTAGCTGTGGTTATCATCAAATTTATCTGGGAAAATTTCCTTTCACATTCACTAGAAGATACACCAATAATAGTTTCCAAAGTTCATGTCAGTTGTAAAAGTTCCTTAAGTATTTCTTTTCCTTGAAATTGTTGGTATCCTCTGAACTCCTCTCTCTTTCTTTCAGTAGTGCAGTTTATGTGTGCCACTTTCTCTCTCTCCTTCTGGAAGCCATTTTTTATAATGTAAAATTGGGACATTAGATGCAATGAACATGAACAAAAAAAAAAAAAAAAAAAAAACTTTTTATTGTAAACTTTCGGGGTTGGTAGGAGCAGTTTTGTGTGTGCGCTCTCTCTCTCTCTCTCTCTCTCTCTCTCTCTCTCTCTCTCACTCTCTCACTCACTCATTTTCTATATAGTAAAATAGGGACATTAGATGTAATCAACATGAACAAAAAAAAAATCCTCTTTTTATTGCTATCTCTTGGCAGTGGGGAGTAGGTGTTGTCCGGACTTGTTGGGCCCACTTGTAACTGTGCCACTGCTTTCATTTAGTTGAATCATGTTGGGAGACTTCCTCATTTCTTCTTCACAATGTGGTATGTTTCCCTTTACATTTTTTTAGACAATTTTTTGCGTCTGACACTTTGGAACAGAGCTTGGCAGAACAATGTATTCACTGGAAAGAAGCCTTTTCTCAATGGTTCTGTTGAGATTCTCACGTAATGCACCTAGGCAGATTGGTAGGTCATCTGTCTTAATTTTCTATGTAAAGTAACACCTTAAAATATGAAAGTATCAGCTGCCTCAAGTAATCTTTCTATAAAATCGACCTGCAGTATTTTGTCTCGATTCAAAAACGTTGACAAAGCGACCAACTGTGTTGTGTTCTTTGTTTCAATCAATGTTCCTTTCTTGTAGGTCTAAGCTCAGTTCAGATAATTCTTGGAGGGTATCACACATTAGTCCTAAATCTAAAATGAATTCAACAGACATAATTTTTCTGGGAAACTTTGTAAGTGCATCTCTTTTTTTTTTTTTTTTTTTTTTTTTTGTCCCCATTGTCATTACTTGCTTTTTTGAAATGAAGAACCAATTTTTTATATTCTTGCTAAACAGACTGAAATCTAGATGGAACCCATTATGTACCCAGAACTTCCCCATTATTAGAAATCTGCTTGTTCAGCATAGTTGTGCACGATTGCATATTTTTTGGAGATGCAAGTGATGCATGATAACAACATACAGCTTGTCTAAAAAACTTCTGAATCCGTTAGTTCCTGCTGCATCTTTTATGAAATCATTTTTGAGACACTCCACCATACCCAAAGATCATAGCTACTCCATCACACTAAATTCTGTGTGAGAAATTTGCATGTCATACCAAGAGACTCGGGATGTTAAATCTGCCAAGTTAAAGTTTACAACTGATGATGTTTGATTTTACGTACTATTGATATATTAAACATCTCCATTTATTTCTTGACACACAACTCAAACTTCACTGATATCCATCACACATTGACCTGTGAGGGCCTCATTATATCCCTTGTCTGGAGGTAGAAGAGTGGAGTGCAAGGGCCCGGGTGTCCTCCAAGAAAGGCTAGGAAGAAAAGGGAAAGAACAGATTACCATATTTGTTGGGGGGGGGGTGAATACCTAAGATTCTCTGGCTTAACATGCCCATTCAACACACACCAAATATTTAGTAGTTCAGAACAGTCTGACTGGGGTTCAACCTACGACCAGTACAATGGCACTTGACTGCTCTAGCCACTAGTAGCCCATTACACAAACATCTCACTCAAGACCTTTTGTATTTCATTCCCATTTATCTTTTTTCCCATGCAGACATTCCTGATTCTTGTCATCCCATGTTTTCCTTGGCCTTCCTTTACCTTTTGCTAACATTTTGTTTCACATTACACATCTGCAGCACATCTCCACTCCTTACACGATCAGAACATTTCTTGCTGCAAACACCCATAAGTAACACATCTCTCCAGCATACAAATTACTCCTGTGTTTCTTCTGTGGTATCCAGTCTCACTGCCATATCCCACTGTAGGAACAATTACATTTTCATGCACAGCCATTTTGGACCTTTTCAAGAACCCATCAGTCCTGTGAAACCCTCATAAGGCAGCCATAAATTTCAAAGCTGAATTCATCCTACTACTAAATTTCACCATCTAATTTGTTTTTGTTCAGTACAAAGTTCCTCGCTCCAAAAATGTAACTTTGCAAAGGGTGCATTTAATGCACGGATAATACAATTCTTGTGCAGTTATTAGGTATGTGAAACAAGTAGCAAAAGTTATTCGCTAGATTTAAGTTCTGTTACACGCACCAAATTGGTATAGTACACCACAGTATTCAGAGGGCGTAGCATATATGAACTGCATAAAAAATAGAATTTATGTCTTGGTATAACACCCATGTGTGCAGATTGCTGTATGCTGATGACACAGTCCTGTTGGCAGAGAGCAAAAGTGAGTTGCAGAGTATATTGTCCCGAATGTACGAAGTTTGTATGCAATTCAAACAGTATAAATAAGGGGAAAACCAAAGTTATGGTTTTTGAGAGAGGAACTGGTAGTACTGAATGTAATATAAGTCTAAATGATATACTATTAAAAATAACCAATCACTTACCCTAAAGATCATGGTAATTTCCATCCGCAAACACTTCAAGCACGTCAATTATCGTAATGTTGTTGGCCTTCAAAGGTTTACAGGCTCCTTGCTTATGATTCCTTCTTCCGGGGATGAAACATCGTATTTTTTAAAATTTATTTGTATTTGCCAAACAAATAACGCCGTTTTTTTTCTGCCATATGTGATGTAACCATAGCTCGTCAATTCCATAAAAACCACACAAGCATACTACTCATTCATACATTCAGTTAAAAAACTATGTACATAATTACACTATATTACATTCCCAGGTGGTTAAACCTTTGTCAACTGTGAGTAACAAAATGCTCCATCCGTTTCAAAACCAGTGCTAACCCTACTGCAAGTGTCACCCTCATTCAGCCCTTCACACACAATCCTCTAGCGCTTTCAACAGGCCACTGTCATCCTCAGGAAGCAGTGTGTCTCACCCGCCCACCACAGCTTAAGTGAGCAGAGCCATCGAGGCACGGGCTCCAGTCGCAATCTCTGAATCTTTGTCTCTGGCGCCATCTATTGTCATTGCTGCTCTCTTTTCTTTTTCTCTCTCTAAGCTGTTGTTCAATTTTTATTAAGGCCTTCCATTGTTTGTTTAAGTTGCTAGGCTCATGGCGCCAGAGACACAAAGATTCAGAGATTGCGACTGGAGCCCTGTGCCTCGATGGCTCTGCTCACTTGAGCTTTTTTTTTTTTTTTTTTTTTTATTGGAGGTTTAACGACCACTGTGAGCAACTCAATGGGCTATAAGCAGTCACCCGCCCCTAATTTTGGGTCACTGGTTCCAGGGAAGGGAGAGAGCCAGTGCCGTAAGACAAACACAACATCCATGCCTCACTGGGATTCAAACCCGGACCCCCTTTCGGACGAACAATCAGAAGCCATCGCTTAGACCACTGCGCCACTGGGGCGGCACTTGAGCTGTGGTAGGCGGGTGAGACACACCTGCCTCCTGAGGATGACAGTGGCCTGTTCAAAGCGCTAGAGGATTGTGTGTAAAGGGCTGAATGAGGGTGACACTTGCAGTAGGGTTAGCACTGGTTTTGAAACGGATGGAGCATTTTGTTACTCACAGTTGACAAAGGTTTAACCACCTGGGAATGTAATGTAGTGTAATTATGTACATAGTTTTTTAACTGAATGTATGAATGAGTAGTATGCTTGTGTGGTTTTTTTGGAATTGACGAGCTATGGTTATATCTCATATGGCAGAAAAAACTGGCGTTATTTGTCTAGCAAAAAAAAAAAAAAAAAAAAACGATGTTTCATCCCCGGAAGATGGAATCATAAGCAAGGAGTCTGTAAACCTTTGAAGGCCAACAACATTACGATAATTGACATGCTTTGAAGTGTTTGCAGATGGAAATTACCATGATCTTTAGGGTAAGTGATTGGTTATTTTTAATAGTATATCATTAATGAATTGCACGTAAACTATGCACATTTTGCTGGGGTTTAATACCTTAAAAGTGCAAATATAATAAATAAGTCTAAATGGTGCCGTGATTGACCAGGTGAATGAGTTTGCATATTTGGGAAGCTTGTTTGACAGAGAAAATAGATTAGATGGCGAAATTAGTAGGCGAGTGAATTCTTCATTGAAAGTCATAGGTTTTCACAGGAATAATGAATTCTCAACAGAGTCCCGAATGGCTGTGTATGAAAGTGTAATTGTTCCTACTTTGATGTATGGCAGTGAAACCTGGGTACTACAGAAGAGACATAGGAGTTGTTTGTATGCCACAGAAATGCGTTATTAACAGGGGATTTGTGGTAAGACACTTTCAGATCATGTAAGAAATGAAGTTGTGTAATGTGAAGCAAAATATTGTTAGCACGGTGGAGACTAATATTCTTAGGTGGTTTGGCCATGTTGAAAGAATGAGTGACGAGATGTTTACTAACAAAATTTTTCGGCCCAAGTGGCAGGAAAGAAAGGCAGAGGAAGGCCTAGGA
The DNA here is from genome assembly GCA_039090855.1 of Macrothele yani. Classification (NCBI taxonomy): domain Eukaryota; kingdom Metazoa; phylum Arthropoda; class Arachnida; order Araneae; family Macrothelidae; genus Macrothele; species Macrothele yani. The sequence continues at coordinate 141,317,908 of CM077027.1, read as the reverse complement.
AGTGATGGGAGTATCAGATTCAGGAGTGCCCGAATGAGATAAAGATTATGAGTATAAAGCATAGAAAGTCTTGTGTACGTCGTGCGATGGATGTCACTGAAGTCTGTCAAGATCGCTGTAAATGGAGAAGTTTGATAAGGCAACAATAAGTAAATAATTAGTTAAAAATTTATCTGGTGGTTTGTATTATCTGTTAAATGTTTACTTGTCAGATGGTCTTTCTTTGAGGAGCTAACATCTGAATATCCGAGAGCAGCTTGATGATTATGTATGTATGTATGTATGTATGTATGTATGTATGTATGTATGTATGTATGTATGTATGTATGTATGTATGTACGTACGTACGAACGAACGATGCTGTATTTTCTCTTGAATTTAATTAATTCTAAATATTGCATCATTTGACTGTGTGTGTGTTTTAATTGTATCAAAATAATTTTCAAGATCTTGGTAGATAAAGATCTTGGAAACTTATTTTGCATACTATTTCTGCTATTCTTGTGTTGGGTGACACACTGCTACAAACAAGTGGCATTTGTATTTGTGCAGTGAAACCTTTGAATAACGGCCACTTACAGAACTTGCTCATCATGACCATTGTTTAGACGTATTGCAATGGTAAATTGCCAAGAAATTTATAGGTACATATGCAAGTAATTATGTAATACACATTGCAATGTATAATAATCAAACAGAGAATGGGCACTGCAAGACCGTTACTGTGTGCTTGCAAAACTTAATTATCTTTGCATTATGCACCATGATTTTGGGTAAATAAGCCGCACTGGCATATACGTCACAGCGATGCATATACGTCACAGCGATAAAAAAGGTGCAGAATAGGGAAAAAAATCACCAGAAACGTTGCACCTCTGTATACGCCACACCTTCATCTTAAGGATAACACTTACCCTACTACCTGTTTTATAAAAAAAATTACTTGAAGAATTCATAAGGCTCTTAAACCAATTATAAAACATTTATACCTCAAGAATTAAAAAATACATACACAACATTATGCATTTTGAAAATATGTGATACATGTAGTTTATCAATCAAATCCATCAAAATTGGAAACTTCGCTGTCCGAATTAAAATGTTTTAAAAGCTCATCATCTAAAACTTCCAGGACGCCACCCCGGTGGCGCAGTGGTCTAAGTGATGGCCTCTGATCATTCGTCCGATAGGGGTCCAGGTTCGAATCACGGTGAGGCATGGGTGTTGTGTTTGTCTTACGGCACTGACTCTCTCCCTACCCTGGAACCAGTGACCCAAAATTAGAGATGGGCGACTGCTTATAGCCCATTGAGTTGCTCACGGTGGTCGATAATCCTCCAATCAAAAAAAAAAAAAAAAAAAACTTCTGGGTCATCCTCATTACTTTCGCTGTCTTCTGGTGTTTCACCGTAGTTTTTAGAAATAATGTTTGCTTCAGTGAAGCCTGAAATAATCGTCGAAATTTGGATGGTTTTCCAGGATTTGGATGCCCATTTTCTAACTTCCTCGTAGGTAGCTTTTCTCATTCTGCCACTATTCATGAATGAATGTATTCCTTCACGCATCCATTCCTCCCAACACTTTCTCATTTCACTTTTAAAAGCTTTGTTTATGACCAAGTCAAGAGGCTGCAAAATCTTAGTCAGCCTTCCGGAAATCACTGCCATTGTAGCTGAGACTTTTTTACACTCCAATTTCACCGATTCCATCAAATGAGTGCACATGGAATCACAATCAACATTCCACATGGCTGGAAAGATGCGCCTTTTCTCTTGATCCACATGTCGTTCAGCCAGTCCAGATATATCTCTTCACACATCCACCCCTTCTCATTTGCATGGATTAACACATCTGTCGGATAATTTCCTTTAAAAATAGTTTTTCTCTTAAATATCAAAAGGGGTTTCAATTTATATCCATTGGCTACGCAGGCTAACATGCATCTAAAAGGTGTCTTCTCATTTCCTGTGGTTAACACTGTGATTGTTTTATACCTTTAATTATCCACGGTTCTAATTAGGGTGCAATCAAAGATTAAGGGTGCGTCATCCATGTTAATGATGCCACCTTCCATCAATTTCTGCTGTGTAATAACTTTGTGCACATAATCCAGAAAAGAAGTTTGTTTCTCTTTCCAGCCCATTGGTAGGCCCTGCCCTACGGTAGTCTTCATTCGAATGGAGAGCTTCTTTCTCCTTATAAATCTGTAGCACCAGTTAGGGCCACCTTTGAAGTTATTGAAACCCAACTGTTCAGCAATTAATTTCGCTTGTAAGATGAATTTGAACTGTAGAGACTAGCAGACCTTTGTCTCTCCGTTCCTTTATCCACTTTTCCAAATTGATCTCTAACATTGGCCAAGCTACAGCTCCTCTCCTTCACGCTCTTTTCAGTCTCGGCATTTTCCCCAAAGTATCTTTTTCTGATCTGCGATCAGTGTCATGCTCTCTGTCGGCAGATCTATTACTTATTATTTCTGCCCTTTCACATACCATTAGCTTAAAACTAGAAGTATAACTTCTGTGTTTTGTCATTTTACTTTCCATGATAACGTAGAACTACGCCTACTCCAGATAATGCGATTTGGTGAACTGAATGCAACGAATGGTCACGTCACAGACAAAATTTTCATGTGCTGTCCTTGAGTCGTTGACCAATGACAATCTATCTCGGCTGGTAGTTGAATATCCCGTTTCAAGAGGGAAGAGAGCACAAAGCTGACGACATCACTAGTTGAAAGAGAGTTAGTTCCTCAGAGCACAAAACAAGGGTGATCCTTGCTAACAAGATCGATTCTCTGCGAAGGTTCCCCCACCACGGATTTTTTCTGAGTTTTATTGGACGTCACCCCTCTCCTACTTATCACACCTCAATCACATAACCTATTATTGTCATGTCTTGTTTTAAGTGGGGGTGGGTGGAATTTATTGCAAGTGGCTGTAACATCGTTAATCTATTCTCTCTCTCTATTGAGATATCTTCCCGCGGGGAAAAAAGAATGGAACAGGCCCAACCTTTTTTTTTTTTGTTACACAATTTCGCTCCGGAAAAAAAAAAAAAAAAAAAAAAAAAAGCTGTATATGTCTCCATGCTGTACAAGCCACCCATCCCGAAGACTTCATTTTGAACTCATACACACTGCGGCTTATCTACCCCGAAATTATGGTACATGCACTATGTATGATATCGTACACTGCACACAATTATTTATGTATGCTTTTACGGTGAAGACAAATGTGTATATGTTCATTTTCTCTTGTGTAGAAAAAATTACATAGTGGGCTTTTGATTTTTTAAAAAGTTTTGTCACTTAAAATTATGGCTTATGACATTTTGCTAAAAATTTTGAGATCTGCTATATTTAGTTCAACGTTCCACCTGTTGCGAGGCTGTGCAGTGGTTCCATGTAATTTTTTGCATTCAAGTTAAGTTGCATCTACGATTTTACTTTTATTAGCTATACTGTTTCCAGTAACTAGTTTTGTATCATTAGATTCAATCATTGATTAATCAATCCTAGATTCAATCATTTTGGAAACATTTGAAAATATTAGTTTTTCAGCATTTGAAAGGGGTGTAGCCTCACTTCTCAGTGTTGCTGCTTAGCCAATGTGCTACAATTTGAAAAATTAATTTTCTTTCTTTTTTTCCAGTTTGGTCAATTCAAGGAATTCAAACATTAAAAAAAAAAAAAAAAAAAAAAAGAGAGGACAAGATCTGGCATTTTATTCTGTTTAGTTCTTGCTGTTGTAATCTTGATGATATTGATTTTTGTTTTCATTCCCCTATCTTCTACTATCCTCCCCCCCTCTCTTCATGCTGAATATTTTGTACAAATGACACATGCTTTCTTATCTCTGTCTATTTAATGAGGAGTAAATAGCTTCATGTTCAAAAGAACTCCTTCATAATCTTGGAATTTTGGCTTTTGCTTAAAAGATATATAATTTTCTGCTTTCCATCAACTTTGTGACCTTTTGAATGAACAAAAGAGAGAACTATGAAATTTGTTTTCCGAGTATTACTCTGATGACAGTTCAAAATTTTTTCTTGCTACTGGCTGCCATTTGGAGTGGCATTCCTCATTGGCTAATAATGGCATATTTATTGGGAGATTTACAATTTCCAGTTCAAGAGTCCAATAATTGGATGGGACTACAGTTCATAAAAGGTTTTATTATTATGTGCTATTGAACAATATATGCTAATAGTTACCATGTGCTTAATCTGATGGGAATTGGTTAACTATTATAGAGGAAACAATTTGAAACTGACAGAGAGTAGAGAAAGTGAGAGATTGTAATAATGGACATCATCATTGTCAACCATTATCAATCCACTGCTGGACGAAGGTCTATCCAAGCCTCTTCCACAGCGGTCTGTCTTGTGCCAGTCTCCTCCATGTTACTCCTACATACTTTCGAATTTCATCCACCCATCTCCCATGTGGTCTTCTTCTGGGTCTTTTCCTAGTAAGAATAAAAAAACAAATGAGCAAACATGTTTTTGACTGAAATACTAACAAGATCTTGTATTCAAAAGTTTGTTTCAGTACGCTAGTAGATTTTGAAAATCTGTTGGTCAGTGCTACACATATAAAACATTAGGTCTCTAGGCAGAAAGCTGAGAATATATGGTAACTGTTCACAATAGCCAGTGGTTCAATATATAGAAATATTTTCTTTTCATACCTGCTTCTGTTCAGAATGTTTCTTTTTTGTTTGTTTTGTTTTTGTTTTAAGGTTTAATTACCACCATGAGCAACTTTTTGGGGCTATAAGCAACTGTAGGGACCATCCCTAATTTAGGGCCACTGATTCCAGGGAGGGAACAGTGCCAGCACCATCAGACAAACATACCACCCATGTCACAACTGGGACTGAAACGCAGACCCATCTTAGACAAATAAGCTGATGCCAGGGTCTCACATCACTCAGCCACTGAGGTAGCAATGCTTATATTACCTCCTGCATTAAGGCAAAAGCTTAAGATATGTCTGGGATAAATGATACTTTACTGTTTAATTTTCTTCTGAGTGTTCTTGTTAAAAATAATTTGTGAAAAAATTGTCATAAAATGTGATAGTCCAAAGTTATCCCCCAGCGACCAGTTACCACATGGCACATTCAGCTCCATGTGTCTGGCATATCTCTTTTTTTTTTTTAATGGGTGTAGAAGATGGATTTACATGGCAATTCTAAATTTGTTGAAAAACTTCACTTTGGTATTTATGGATGAACTTTTTTGCATTATTTATGAATTAGTTTTTCATTATTATTTGCAAAATTTAAATTTGGTAACCATCCTTCATTGAATCATCCAACATTTTATTTGAATATTTTTCATGACCCTTCAAAAATTGACAACTTTTGCTTTTATGCACCATATTCCATTTTTTTTTTATTTTACCAGATGTTTAACAAATGGGAGCAGTTTTGAAATGCATATACTTACCTAACTGTTATTCGAAAGCTTGAAATGTAGTACATTGCTTACATGTGGTAAGTATGTCCGCATGCCACATAATGCTTATGTGTGGTAATATGAATTAAGTTTGCGTGTCTTTAGTCTTTGCTTAGGAAGGACAGAGCCAGTAATCTGTGCGAATGGAAATAGTATATTTAGTTCTGGAAAAATATTCTTAAAGATATGAGTGCATGAATTTTCTGTTCAAGCAGATATGTGTATGTCATGATACAGAGTTAGGTTTTCATGTTTTCATGTCAATTTTTAAGGGTGATTAACACTTTTAGTGTATCAAAAATTGTGTAGTTTATTGTGAAGTTTCGTTCCTAATGATTGTTTTTGAAATTTTAAAAAGGGGGAAATAAAAGGCATTTTTTACGGTAACAGTTTATCTTCAGGACAGTATTCTGATCCTTTCTCAGAAAAGACTCCATGCATTTAATGTGTGAATGTAATAGTTCCTGAGCACTATTTTTAAGAAGCCAGTGTCCTTCTAGGCTGCTTGTCAGTGAATGTCGGGGAATTAACTTTCGGCATTTTCTTGGCTTTCTTTGGCTGCCATGGAGAGTCATGTTGGCTTTGAATTTAGTGCTGATGTCAAAAGTTGCTGCGATCTTGCCCAGTTTGTGGAGAAATTCTCCTTGAGGTAAGAAAAGAATTGATTTTTATAATGCAGTGAATGTAAATAGTTTCAAAGTTTCACTGTGTAGTTTTAGCATCCAAGTAAAATATGTTAAAATACCAGTTTCCATTGAATCATTTTGTGTAAAATGTATCGTGAAGATAAATGGTTGTGCTGTGTCTCGTGTTCTGTGATGGAAGCTTCGCTTTGCCTGGGTATGAATTATGTATTCCTGTACAGTTTTGTAGTTTACCTGTAAAATTTACGGAAATTCTACTTCTTTTACGGTTATTTTAGTGAAGACATATATTTTAGATTTTCATTTATTTCTCCCAAGGTTAGTGCAATTTAGAAAGCATAAGTATCCCCAAGGACTACGACACCTGTATGTTCTCATTTATCTTATTACAATTTTACCACACTTCTGTTTCCCCAATCCTCTCTGCTGAGTGGAAAAGACTGGGTAAAAATGCTGTAGGATTACAATTGGCAGCAACTGCTAAAAACAGAGAAAGAGAGAGCAAGAAATGAAAAAAGTCAGCCTCTTAATCTAAAATTGCATTTAAAATAAAAAGAATTCTAACATATTGGCACAAAAGTTTAAGATCAAAACTAGAGTTAAGTTAAAGTAAAAAGTTACTGCAATATATCGCAATACTTTTGTAGTTACAAATTGAATTTTATGTGTACGTAGCCTAATGATAACGGACTAATGAGATAATTATGTTACAATTGCATTGTTTAATCACTGTAAGCATTAAATAATGCTAAATACCTTAATTATGGCATGTGAAGTCAGTTAAAATCGACATTTTTGGTTTCCTAGAGTTCTAAAAGGTTTGGCATGAGGGATATGTTTCGTGTTGATGACTTTTCAGAAACTAGTTCCTTTGATGTTAATGAGAGTAGTGTGGAGAGTAGTTGGTTGAGTGATTGGAATAGTTAGCTAGGGAGTAGGGGCAGTGGGTTCTTTTGCTCAAATCATGTGCATAATAAATCGGCTATTGATCAACATATTTGATATGTTTAATCAATACATTCGATACATCAGTCAGTTGAATACAGGTTAGACGTTCACTGAATTTTTTACAGATTTCAATTGTTGAAAGTTGGCAGTCAGACTGTGTGATTCTCTTTAGTACTACCATGTCATGGAAAGAATTTTCAGCCCATTCAGGTTTAAAGTATACTACCAAAAAACTTGGAGCCATCCGTAGATAGCAATTCACATCACATTTTTGAGCCAGAAAATAATTTTGAGTGTGCATAATATTCCACACGAGCACTGATTTTTTTTTCTTTTTCTCTCTTTTTTTTTAATTCCTTCACCTGTGAATGTGTGTGGAATTTTTCTTTGGGGTTAAGATATATATGAAATAATGTTCTCCCTAGATTTTTATTACAGCTGGGTGGTATTTAATGACCCCCCCCCAAAAAAAAAAGGATGTTGTTTTGCTTAACATTATTATACTTATTAAACATCTTTGCAATGTGGTAGGCATTAATATACTGTAACATGATAAACAACATTAGAAAATTGTACATAAATGATAAAAAAAAATGAGTACTTACTAATAAATCATATTTGACACAGATTTCAACTAGTTTTCATCGGTATTTATGGTGTATGTTGGAAAAAGTTTTCCACTCTTACTATTATGTGAAAACGTTCATTAAATGAAATTTAGCTGGATGACAGAGAAAATTAGCTGATTGGGCCACCCAGTAAAAAGGCTCTAGGGAGAACACTGTGAAATAAATGTTATTCCATCAAGTAGTATGGGAAGAAGTAACAAGAAAGGGGATGTATGATGCTGCCAACAATATAATACAAATTAGAGCATGCTACTCTATGTCTCATACAACTTTTGTTTTTTCATGTTATTAGAGTTATCAAAATTGTATGCAAGATGTAGCAAACTTAGTAAAAGTGTTTCTCTTAATGAATTGTCAACACGAAATTTAATGTGTTTTCCCATGATTTTATATTTGAGAAATTCGTGGTTTATATTTGAGAAATTCCTGGTGTGCACAAGTCATGAACTTCTAAAACACAAAAATTTGACATTTAGAATGAAGAAAAATTTAAAGTAAAACTTTTATTCTACATGATGCTCAGTCTGTTTTTGTGCTTTGTTGTTTGCTTCAAGTAAAAACTAGTGTTTTGGGGAAGTTTATGGGGACGAGTTTCTGAAATGTAAAACTAATTTTCAAGATCGTAATAGAATAATAATAATAATAAAAATGCATATCTTAATATGCCAGGAAGATCTGCCATTCCTTGTCAGATAAATAGATAATCTACTTACTGAAAGTATAATGAAATATACTTGCATTATTTTTTTCATTTTTTTTTTATCTTTGAAGTAACAAAATAATAATTGCCACTTTGTTCTTCATTGTTGAATATCCTATTCAGTGGTGACTATTTTTCATTAGTTTTTGGGATAATGTGTTCAAGTTGTTCTAGTAACCAAGATATATTTATGCATAACTGTATCATCAGCTGTTGAGATGTGTAATCATTGATGTGGTTTGTGCAATTTGTGTTGGACTGTACTAACTAAACCTTCTGCTGTTACATATTAAAACTGTAAAAAATATAAATCATAGGTATAATTTTGCCTTTGGATTATTTTTTGCTTACTGTTAGGCAAAGCTAAAACCTGTCTGTAGTCAAAAGCAAAAATGTTTTTGTTTCTTCTTTCTTTTGGAAGTCACAGTTCTGATGTTGTTAAATCATGCAAAAAGAGTGAACAGTGAAATACCTGATAAAAGAACCTGCTGTACTCTTGAAAAAGGTGTCAGAAATGGTGGTGGTGTTATGGCAATAGAATACAGAGTAGCCATGCATTGCTAAAAAAAGAGAGAGAGAGAGAGAGAGAGAGAGAGAGAGAGAGAGAGAGAGAGAGAGAGAGAGAGAGAGAGAGAGAGAGAGAGAGAGATAAAGAGAGAAAATGTTGAGTGGGGAAAACTGTAGCAGATATATGAGAAAGAGGAGCTGTAAAAGAGAGGAAAAGACAGAGTTAGAAAGAAGGTAAATAAAATCTCTCCCCACTGAACCAACATAATATGAAATTATTTCAATTGTTTATTATGGTATACTGCTGTAGAATATTCTTTACCAGCTGTTATCTGCATCTTTGCACATCACAGTTGTTCATAACGAAGTTCAAAAGGCAAACCAACACTATCTTAGTATGTTTGGTAATTTTCAAGTCTTTCAAACATGATATACAGTATTCTTTATTTTTTTTTTCCACTTTCTGCTGGTAATTTGCGTAAAACAAATCTGAAGTTGAAATGCTATTAAAAAGTAGAGAGGAAACATAAATCATTTGATTACATGATTTTGGTTTCAGTTATATTTGTATGTATCTCATTACTTCTACTCTTTGATGTAATTAAAGGAGGGGAGTCGGGGTTGTAATTATTATTTTTATTATTTTTTTTTTTAGGTTGTAAATTATTTTTTTCTCACAATAAAAATCAAAGAGGCTATGATATGATGTAAAAAAAGAAAAAAAGTATAGTAAGACACCTCTTATTTTCTAGGTCTTTGTTCCAGCAATGGGGATATCAGCATCAAAACTAGTGTTCCTATGGAAGTATCTCCCAGGAAAAAACCCAGAAAGCAACTACTGTAAGTAAAAGTATTCAGCATGTATATGTTTTCTTAATATAGTAATTAAAAAGGTTTTGGTTTCGACAAAATTTGTTGGTGTCAAAAGATAGATTACTGGAATAAAAAACAATTCAGGCAGTTTGAATAAGTATTAGAAGAAACATAGCACTTCTTCATTCGAATAAGTTCTAGAGTTGAAATATGTGTATTTATGTAAAAAGAACTTGAAATTTTTAAATTGAAATTCATTGAACCAGTGAGATATCTGTGAATGTCATTTGTTCCTGTACTGCTGTTTCTGCACACTAAAGAAAAAAATAATGATATTTAAGTGTGTTTAATCATGTGCTAATGAAACCATGGCAAATCCTGGTGATGGAATATCTTTAAAATGTTACTGTAGTATTGTGGTGATTACTAGAATGAAGCTTATTTACCACTGTTGTCAAATTTCTGGGTTGCACAACAACCCATCATTAAGACTGAGTAGGTGTTGCCACTTATGCAGTAATACCCAGCCTTTCTGTTCATTAGTTGTGGCTTCTCTTCTTTCAATTCATGGACTTTCTTCCAACTTCCTTTCCACAAGTGACAACACCTTTAGAACCTTTTGAGCCAGGCCTGACAACATGTTGGTGTGAAACCTGAAAATTTGAAAACAATGGTATATAAGTTGCATTCTACTAACACTCGTAACACTGAAGTTATTTTTAAGATAACTGTGTTTATTTAAATTTCTTTGGAAAAAAGTTGCGCTTCAATAATTTTGATAACTGTAAAAACAGTGTTTCTGATGAACACTATATTTATTGAAATCTCCATGGCATGGTCCATCTAAGGCTTGATTCTTTAGGATTTCAGTTTTTACCTAGAAGGGTTCAGATTAAAAAAAAAAAAAAGTCAGAGATTTAAAAAGAAGGTTGAACCTCTGTTGAAGATTGGCTCTCTGGATGCCCATGAACTTCAAAAACAGATTATTCCATCTGCTGTGGAATAATCAATCAGAAATGACAAATGGTTGGCTGTTAGTGTTGCAATGCACATGAATTATATATCATGTAGTGTTATTTTTTTTTATGTTTGATTTCAGCCTCTATTGTTGTAATACTAATTTTAAAGAAAACTTTATCAAAGTGAGAACTGTGCCCAAGTCATTCTTTCCACCATGACTGGATTCTGATCGTATCAGGATTTAAATCCTACAGAAACCGCTGTGTTGTGTGAGCAGGCATGCACCTGCATGGGAAACATAGACATCACTATGCTGATGTATAGATATGCATACACCTGTATTTTCATTCTTGCTGGCATCATACATATAGCTGTTATGAAAGCAAGACAGTGAGATACACTCATCACCATGATGTCATGTAAACCAAAAGGTGAGGAGGTGGTATATACACTGAATGCTCACTGAATCATGACTGCCCTTATACAATGTGAGTTACACCCAATACAGGCATAACAAGGTGCAGGACATGTCCTGTAGGCTAAAGAGGCACATATAAGAGGTTCATGGTACAACTGAGAGCAAAGTTACGGATATGATGAGTAAAACCAATGATTTATCGGAGTTTACAAAAGGCCAAATTGTGAATGCACAAAGAGTTGATGTGGAAATGATAACACTCTTGAGGTATTTGAGGGCCACTATGATTAAAGTAGAAGGGTTGCCAAAATTGCAAAACAACCAACTTCTGACACAACTGTAAAGGGCAGTGAGTGGTGGGTTCCGGAAGGGAACAATGGGTGCTTCGCCTTGTATAGGGTAATTGACGCAGCACGGTTCACAGCCCAATATAATATCGATCAACCAAAACCTGTGTCCGGTGTGTGTATGTATCGCACATGGACACAGATGGGTTACAAGAGCGAACACCCTGTACACCATTCTCTCCTAACAACAGTCTATTGATGTTTACAAAGATTTGTCCTAGTGCCAGTAGCATGTGTATTGGATAATAAAAGATTGGTAGCAGATGTGCAGGTCTGAGGAATTAGGATCAGCGGCTTGATGCTATGAATCCCTCTTGTATGACATTAACTATCCAGGCTACTGAGGGAAGTTGTATGATATGTGGGCAATTTCGGCTGGTATGAACTGGGAACCATGTTGTGTATGGACCAACACATTAAAGATGGCTACTACTGGGGACTGTTTGTGGTTCATGTACACCCTACAATGTGGTTCCTCTACTCAGAGGAGAATGGATTCTTCCAGGACAGTAATGCCCCATGCCCTCGGGCCTGCGTCTTGCAGGAATGGTTCAACAAACACAAAGTTGCTGTGAGATATCTCAAGTGGCCCTCAGACTCACCCGATCACAACCCGATTGAACTTCTGTGAGATGTTGTTGAACACCAGAGGAGGCAGTTGAACACAGCACCCAGTTCCATTCCAGAACTTGGACCACGACGTCAATGATTGCAGTCGCCACATAACTGTGCAGACTCCTTGTGGAGTCAATGCATGCTGGGTGGCGACTGTTCTCTGAGCCAAAGCAGAGCTCACGAAATGTTAGGTAGGTGGTCCTAATTCAGTAAACACTCAATGTGTATATATACACACACACATACTCTGAACCCCGTTTTCCTTTGGAACTATGTAAAAAATTAATCTGTTTAAAAATGAAGCATGGCCACTTTTGTTGTTAAGTTTGAGAGTACATGGTTACTGCCTTAAATACTTGACACAGAATTTTTGATGTAGTCTCAGATAGCTAAATATCATCTTGAGCTGTGAATTTTATGTACCCCTTTTTCACTTGAAGCTTTTATGTACTACAGCAGTGAGTTGACTCATTGTAGGTGTGGCAAAATGTTGTAGAGAGTGTGGTGTCATTTTCATTTCACTTATCACTGAACATTTGGAGGACATTTATCAATTTTTTTCCACTTGCGCTAAAACTGGTAGTTGAGTGAGCTTTGAAGAAGCAGTATGGAGTACTATTAAAGAGTCAAAGATTTTGCTTCCTCCTTTTCTTTTTTTTTTTTTTTTTTTTTTTTTTATTTTATGAATTCTTATATTGATATACTACCTCACTTAATGTTATAATTATTTGAAGATTGTATCTTTCTTTTGCAGCGCTGCAAATGAATTAATAGAAACTCATTCATCAGATGGAGAAGATGAATTTGATAAGGATGTGAAAATTAATATCAAGGAGTTTCCTAGAAATGGTAAGGGCTTTTCAAACAATTTTGCATGTGTCAATTAGATTTTCAATGTACTAAGTCAGTTTTTTTAATCTTTTTCTGATTTTGTGTTCAGTGAAAGTTAATTATGAAATCATAAAGCACAAATTGTCTGTCAGACTTACCTCTGTCTTAGTTGTTTTCATTTACACAATAATGTGTTCTGACCTGTTGCTACCTCAGTGTTATAGAATATGATACAAACTTTTTATCTGACTGTAACTTGAATTATTTTTCTGATTGAAGAACTGAGCATTTGTATAAAAAGCATATGTCTGAATTCCATTTTTCAGGAACACAAAACCCTGAAATGGCTTTAAGAATTTTGTGTTGTTGGAAAATTCTACTGTTATGACAGGTTACTAGTTTAATGTTTTAATGGAATGTAAGCTATCTTTTGCCTGTTAAGGTAGACTGGAAAGAGGTTTCTTTCATTTTTGACAAACTGTTGGTAATAGCTTTAGAATAAAGACAGAAGATATCTATTGATCACAGAAAACAGAAGGATTATGTTTTAAAATTAAAAAAAAAAATCACTTAATGTTTTCACGACTGAAAAACAAACTGATTAACTTTCCAAAGAAGAAAAAAATTGTCCAAGTGATATTGAAAAAGCACAAGTGAAACAAAAAAATCATTGCAAGGACATAGATGCCAACTAGTATGGATTCTCCACAATATTACAATATCACGGAATTTTGGTTGCTGTTACGGAAGTATGGACATACCAATGTAATTACAGAAAATCACTGTTTGAATTTTCTAATATGGAAAGTAAATTTTTTATGAACTTAAAATTTTTTGTTGGTTCTTCAGGTTTATTTGGGGGGGGGGGATTAAAAGCTGTGTCTTTCATATTATAGATTTCCGCATCTTAATTGGTAATCCCATAAGCTATCTACCATAGGCTGAGTAGCAACCGCGTGACCTTGGCTCAGCTTTTCGTTCCATGTCACCCCTCCCATGATGCTGTCCGTGCCAGCCACAACTACGCAAAAAGCATGTGTAATGGACGCTGCTCAGGCATTCGTTCCCTCCCATGATGCCCTTTGTGCCACCTGCAACAACACAGGATGCGTTTTGAGCAGATGCTGCTCCAACATTCTTTCCCTATTTCATTTCTTCTCTGTTGTTCTCCTCTGTGCAGCACGTGCTACTGTCACATAGAAGAGCGAGACAATCGGTTGTGAAATCATGAAGGTTTTTATTTATTTATTTATTTAAAATGAAGTGTTCTTCAGACCAACCTTCTTCATCTAAGAAGAAACAGTGTTGCCTAGAAACATACCACAGAGAGTGACCTTGTTTTCAAAAGTCAAAAGTTCCTGTGAACCATGTGTTTTGTTGCATTTATCGATGTGATTTTAGTATCGCTCATTGTGGGCAGGATGATTGACAAAGACACGCAGAATCTCTCGAAGAAGCATAAATCTTTCAGTGAGTTGAAAGTTCAATCAGGGAGCAAATTGTTTGCATCAAAGGAGGATAACAGCATAATAAGTGCGGAACTTCTATTCACGTCATTTGTTGTGGAGCACACCTTACCCATAGCAAGCAGCTGCTAACTGCTGACCATGCTAAGTTGTTATTTCAAGCCATGTTTCTGGATTCACAAACTGCAAAAAGATTTCATGTGAAAGAACCAAGCTACTGCACTAATTCAGCACATGGCCAGTGTTTCTATGAATAGCATTGTTTCTGAAGTTAAAAAAAAATCCATTTTTTCTATCTACTGATGAAAGTAATGATGCTCAAATAAATGAACTCCATCCTGTTACGATAACATATTTTGACAAAAAATAAGAAAATATTCTACTATTTTGTTATCATTGGTTGAATCAAGTAATAATACAGGGGGAGGAATTTTCAACGGTTTGAGCAATGAATTTGTTAAAAAAATATATAAATCCTGGGGGTAACTGTGTGTCATTTTCCTGTGACAATGCTAATACAATGATAGGTCATGTGAAAGGTGTTGTTTCTCCCAAAAAGAAGGTTCATTCTACAGTCATAGTGCAGCACTGTTCATGCCATTTAATAAATTTAGCTGCACATAAATCTGCTACTCAACTAAAAGGATTTAATGTTGAGTAATTTCTGACACAGTTGTACTTTTTTAGGAGAAAAGTTCAAAGAGAAAACACAATCTGAAACTGAGTCAAACTGTTTGTGGTACTAAACTACGCAAAATTCTAAATAATGGCAATACTCGCTAGTTATCTCTTTTGGAATCCATCGACAGTATTTTAGAACAGTGAACATTACTTCAGTGACAACAAAGAAAATAATTCACAGTATAAGAACCTTGCAAGTACGATCGGAAATCCTCCTATTGGGTTTGTTTTTTTTTATCTGCTACTTTTCCATTGTTTACATCTGTTAAATGTATTTTTGCAGCAAGAAGCTCCTCTTGTGCATGTAATAAAAAGAAAATGGCATGGTCTCTTACCTGAATTGCTTGTTCAATTTATCAAGCCATTGGCATTTTGATGTGACAGCAACGTCTCTTGCAGACAGAAATTTAGAAAAAAGGAGAAATCAAAAAGAAAATTGTGATCTTGTTATGTGGTCTAAAGCTAGATCTTATATAAGCACAGCTGCAGGTCTGAGTGAAGACACAGTGGGTACTTTTCACTCTGAGGTTAGGGAATTTTACAAGGTAGGTTGCCATTATATTTTAAGCAAATTCCCACTTAATGAGGAATTTTTGAGTCATGCTGAAGTAGCAGAGAAGCATTAAGGCAAAGTGTTTCGTTTGCATCAATCCAATACTTGTGTTCCCTGTTTCCAAATTTGAAACCAGAAGAATCTGACAAGGTGGAATTTGAATTTGCTCACTACCAGTTTAAAAATTTAAACTGTACTATTACTTCTAGGAGAATGGATTAAGTGTGGCACAAAATTTCTTTAATGAAAAATGAAAGTGGCCAGTTGAAGTATGAAGCATTAAACAAAGTTATGAAAATAGTTTTAATAGTCACTCATAACAATGCAAGTACAGAAAGAATTTTTAGTATTGTGAAAAAAAAAATTGAATGAGTTCAGACCTAATTCAAGTGCTAAGTGCTGTTTTTTTTATTAGCAGAAAAAATAAACAGAATTGCACACAATGAACTATGCTATCAAAAGAAGTTTTCAGGAAATGAACTAAGAAAGGCAAAAACAGCAACTAAAGTAAATTTATCAGAAAAATTTGTCCAACATTCCAAGAAATAATTTTTCTTCATGTCTGGAGGTATTCAATTATATTTTTCTGGTAGACAGTATTTTTAATTTTCCCGCTAGCAAATAATTGCTTATTCCATTATTATTATTTTTTTGTTTGTTAATAATTGTGAAAGACTAAAATTTTGGTGCTGTTTTAAGTACCTGAATTTGCTGCTGTGGACTAGATCCACAGCAGCAAATTCAGGTTCTTAAAACGACTAGATCACTGAAAATTACTGAAATACAAAAAAACAAACATGGTGGTTACTGAAAACTATTTTTAGAGTTTGGTATCTATGCAAGGAAATAACAGAAGTCTAAGTAATGTTGGCCCAGACAGACCTCAAAGGAAAGAATTTTTAGAAATGATAGCAAGAACTCTATTATCTGTTAGACAATGATGTGGAGTGAAAGATAATTTTTTTTTTAAATGATAATAAAACCCCTGTGTTGCAAAAGGTGTGTGTGTGTGTGTGTGTGTGTGTGTGTGTGTGTGTGTGTGTGTGTGTGTGTTATCAGTCGAACTGATGTATAACAAGCTCACATAATACAAAGTTCCACATAAACTAAAGTTTTTACAGATTCCTTTATCTTCATAATGTTATCCCTTGTTAATTTAACCGCATATTACAAACAACAATTTCTGGGCAAACCGCATGCATTCAGTTCAGTACTTTAACAGCAAACAAATTAAATGGCATTAATGGAGATTGCATCTTCCTTTTTCATTAGAAAAGTGGGGATTACTTTCTATTACCAGCACCGTGTTGTTCTCCTTGCAGATGGTCAGTTTGCATGAAGAGAAAAATGCTTCTGTTTACTTTCTATTTCAGAGACGTAACTAGGGCACGGGCTGCTGCCCCGGGCGCCAAAATCACTGCTTGCAATCCACTTAAAATAGAAACTGAAAATTTTACACCAGTTTCTGGTACACTTTACGATTTTAAGTTCAAATTTTTTCTTCAGAATGCTCAAAGGACGCTAGTTGCTTAAATTGAGAAATGAAGGCTCAGTTGAATAGTCTGTCCAAGAAAAGGACAACCGCGGCCTTTATCAACAGCATTGAGGTCTGCATTTTCTCTTTAGTTGGATGGATAAAGATGTTCTTTTTTTAGTTGGATGAATAAGGAAGTAGTTTTTTCTTTAGTTAAATGGATCGTTACTTTTCTTTAGTTGGATGGATAAAGATGTTCTTTTTCTTTAGTTGGTTGAATAAGGAAGTAGTTTCTCTTTAGTTAAATGGATAGTCGTTTTTCTTTAGTTGGATGGATTAGGGCATAATTTTTCTTTAGTTGGATGCATAAAGACATCCTTTTTTCCTTAGTTGGATGGACAAGATAAGGATGGTGTTTCTCTTCAGTTTGATGTATATAACAATGCTGTTTTTATTTAGTTAAACAGATAAGATAAGAGGCGCGCATTTTTGAAGATTCTGGGGTTATTTAATCATTATTGTGGCAGCCAGTCACGACTGTCAATTACATTCAGCCCATTCGATGTCTTACTAACTCCAAAACAGTTGCAAAAGCTGTGCAAATACATACAGGTTGATTGTGCCTCCATCATAGAAATAAAATTGGGCTATGATGACGTTAATTTTGTTTTGTTGAGCCATGTATGCTTATGTGTATATATATATATATATATATATATTCTATAAAGATACCTAAGCAAAAAAAATATACAAATATAATTTTGACCTCACACCTAGTACAACATAGAAAAGGTTATGTATCTACCTGTGTGAGTAAAAGGAGAAAAGAAAAAAATAAAATAAAATAAAACAACTGAATGTAGAAGGTGTCGAGAATACTGAGCCTTGGCTTTATCAAGGACCAGCAAAAACTCTGCATTTTCTCACTTCCACAAAGACCTAGTTGGAAATGGGTTTCTGCAAGGCCATAGATGCAAGTAACATTCCCACCTAAAATAGTTTAAAATATATATATATAAGTCATGTCCTCCGTAGAGTAGCATGACCTAGCACTAGTTAACAATTTCGCTTGCATCCATTAACCTTCATGGCCCGACCCATGCTCTTCATCTGTTACTATTAAACAGAGAGAAGAAGATTAAAGAGAACTCAAGCTGTGAGAGTGACATAATAAATAGAAATGATTTTCAGCTATAACGAAATTCCAAGTTCGTTTGAGAGAATTTAAACCTGAAAAACAAATTTTACATTGCAATTAAAAAAGGAAATGTTAATTTATAACGAACAGATTTTTGAAAGAAAACTTGAGTCTAAAACCCCTACTCTACAACTTATGACAGCACGAAAAACGAGAATAAGTTAAAGATAATAATTAACTAAAGAAAACTTTGTGAAAGTTATATACCTTAAACAGTTAGTTGCAATATGTACAAAGTATTTCAGCAGTGCTTTAAGTGCATAATTAATTAGTTATTAAGAACTTAACTACTTTGAAAAAACAGCGCAAAGACAGCGCATAGAAAAGGAACAAGCTTAGCCATCTTCTGTTCCTAGGTACCACAAAAGACGCTCAAAGTTACAAAGAAAAGTAAGAGTTAAAACCCGCATAAATGTTAACAGACAAACCAATGCTTAAAAGCTGAAAAGCTAAAAAACTACAGAGAAAAGGTACATGAAGTACTAACATTGAACTTATAAAACCTAGAGCCCAAAAACAAGGAAGAGAGCTTACCTCTTGTGTTACAAAAACTTTTCTCCTCACAAGAGGAGAACATGGCTGACCTCTTCCGCCACTCCCTAGACGCTGGGGGGCAGTGAGGGTGGGGCTGATGGCCTCCTCATACAGCAAGAAACCAACGCGCGGAGATTTTAACCAGAGAAAAAAATATAAACTTAAGACTGTGGATCTGTATGATCAGAATGAGCAGAATTAACTCTCCAGAATACATGAGAAATATTATAAAATACACGAGCAGTTTATTTAATAATCTTTGCATGTATTAAATCACCTTAGTGAGCTTCTATAGATTAATCAGAATCTTATTAATTTTAATGTTGGTTTTACTATTTTTAGTATAGCTATCCTAGTGATGAATAACTAGTTTTCTTTTTTATTTGTTTTTATTTTCTTTTATAAACAGATTTTTAAGCTTTTTTGTGATTTTGTTTATATTATTTAATTTTTTTGTTTTAATAGGACCGTCATATCCATAGCACTAAGGTTCCTTTAGGTAGTTAATAGGCATCCTCTAGCCAACTTCCTTACGGCTTTGATTGGTCAGAATCATATTATTAACTGTGTAGAAAATTAAAGCAGATCTGCCAACCTTACTCTATTATTCAGAATAATTTTTTCTTAAAGTTCTTTTGATGAAAGAAGAAGGAATTTCGTTCTCTAGAAAACTTTCTAATAGTATATTAATGTGGTAATTGAAGTCCAAATTGTTGCTGCAAATTCTTGAAATTCTTAGGACCTGAGAAATTAGTACATTCTTAATTACTTTGGTTGAAATGTTATTATTCCAGTGTAGATATTTAATTACTTTGAAAGGAAAATTAGCTCTTTTATCAAAGAGGCTAATAGATGGGTTACCTCTGTTGAGCTTAATGCTTAAGTCTAGGAACTCAAGTTCCTGATTACTGTGGTTGGTTTTACATAAGTTAAGAGAGCTAGGATAGATATTATCAAAATCACTCTCTATAACTTCTGAATTATTGATACACAGCAGATCATCAATATATCTAAAAGTGTAAAGGTAGTTATCTGAGCAGGTGGGGTGATTTTTAATGAATTTATATTCCTTAAAGAACAGGAATAGATTAGCGATATTCGTGGACGTTGATGTTCCCATTGGAATACCGTTCACTTGCTTATAGAGAGTATTATTATATAAGATATGGTTATTTTTTATGCAGCAATTGAGATAAGAGTTCCAAGTTCCTACATCAACAAATCTTCTTCTCTCTGTTTAATAGTAACAGATGAAGAGCATGGGTCGGGCCATGAAGGTTAATGGATGCAAGCGAAATTGTTAACTAGTGCTAGGTCATGCTACTCTACGGAGGACATGACTTATATATATATATTTTAAACTATTTTAGGTGGGAATGTTACTTGCATCTATGGCCTTGCAGAAACCCATTTCCAACTAGGTCTTTGTGGAAGTGAGAAAATGCAGAGTTTTTGCTGGTCCTTGATAAAGCCAAGGCTCAGTATTCTCGACACCTTCTACATTCAGTTGTTTTATTTTATTTTTTTTTTTTTTCTTTTCTCCTTTTACTCACACAGGTAGATACATAACCTTTTCTATGTTGTACTAGGTGTGAGTCAAAATTATATTTGTATATTTTTTTTGCTTAGGTATCTTTATAGAATGTAATTCTGAATTTTCAAAACTGCTGCGTTGCGCGTTTTGATTTTCAGGTTATTTTGCACCCTTCGTTCTAAATTCTAAAATTTTTTCCTTAGTCTTCAGTTTTGCTCTTAAGTATATATATATATATATATATATATATAGGGAAAACAAAGGGATAAAAATTAATGGAGGTTATCTAACTCACCTTCGTTTTGCTGATGACGTAGTCATTTTTGCAACTACCCCATCAGAGCTGCAGAGTATGATCCAGGAACTTGCTGACAAGAGTAAAGAAGTGGGATTAAAAATGAACTTTCAGAAGACAAAAGTGATGTTCAATGCTTTTACAAGAAATGAAGATTTATCGATTGATGGAGAAAAGCTGGAGATAACAGACGACACGTACGTTTATCTTGGACAGCAGATATCAAGTGAGAGTCACATTGATGAAGAAATTAATCGGCATACAAAACTTGCCTGTAGAGCTATTGAAAGAAACAGCATAATTTTCAAGAGCAATATGCCATTATGTCTTAAAAGAAAAGTGTTTGATCAATGCATCCCTCCAGTGCTTACGTATGGTGCAGAGACGTGGACCTTAACTAAAAGAGACATACAAAGGCTGCAGACAACTCAAAGAAGCATGGAGAGGTGCATGCTTGGTGCAACTAGGAGAGATAAGAAGAGGAACTCGTGGATCCGAAAAATGAAAAGAGTGGAAGACATCATGATCAGAGTTAAATACCTGAAATGGCAATGGGCTGGACATACTGCCAGAAGGACAGACCATCGATGGACAGCCAAAATTTTAGATTGGATTCCAAGGGACAGGAAAAGACCCAGAAGAAATACATAGCAATATCACCTATGCGTGTACTCGGTTGCGTCCGCCAGTGCGTATATGAAGCGATAGACATCCTTGCCAGCTGTCAGAGCTGTTTTCAGCATGAGAATGACAAGTAATAACGATTTAAGTGATTTTCCAGGCAGTGTCATAGTTGGCGCTCGTGAGATGGATCATAGTATTTCGGAGGTAGAAACAAAGTTTGGATTTTCACGGACGACCATTGCAAGGGTGTACCGTGACTACAAGAATTCCGGCAAAACCTCCAACCTACGATACCAGTGTGGCCGTAAAAAGACATTGGGTGAACGTGACAATCGTCGGCTGTCAAGAATCGCTTCACGTTATAGTCCTGCAACACTCTCGCAGGTATCATCAAAATTCATTGCTAGAGTCCGGACTGCGCCTCGCTTGGACACAACAACACCGCCACTGGACACTTGATAACTGGAAACAAGTAGCCTGGTCTGACGAGTCGCATTTCCAACCGTGTCGGACAGATGGAAGGATTCATGTGTGGCACAAATCCTATGAAGCCATGGATCCCGCCATTCAACAGGGAACTGTATCGGCTGGTGGGGGTCCGTAATGGTATGGGGTGTGTTTAGCTGGACTTCACTGGGACCCCTGGTATGTCTACAAACTTCTGTGACCAGCCAACGATATGTGCACATCCTTTCTGATGAGGTACACCCGTTTATGTCCTGCATTCATGCTGATGGGTTGGGCCTGTTCCAACAGGACAATGCACCTTCACACAAGTGTCGGGGCACCACATTATGGTTAGAGGAGCATTCATCTGAGTTTGGGGTGTTGCCATATTCCCACCCAAGTCCCCAGATGTGAACGTGACAGAACACATTTGGGATACCATGCAACGCGCTATGGAGCACAGGAATCCGAGACCTCGGGATACACCTGAATTGTGGAACGCTCTGCAGGAAGTATGGTGTGCATTGCCTACAGCATATTCCCAGAAGCTAGTGGAGTCCATGCCCCATCGTATTTCTGCAGTCCTGCGCTCCCATGGGGGGCCTACCAAGTATTAGACTGGTGTACCAGTTTTTTCTGGCACTTCAGTGTGTGTATATATATATATTTCAGTGTGTGTATATATATATATATATATATATATATATATATATATATATACACACACTGTAAGGTCAGGTGATGTAAGGTCAGGTGATGCGTAACATCACAGCCTCTCCTTGACAAATGTCAACCCCGCCTTCTCGTGGTGCATCCTGTTCCCACTAAAGGGGCTCTGACGACCGCTCATAGCGGTATAACTATACCATCGGGATTAGAGGAAATTCTATCCCACACTCACCAACCCGCTTGGCCAGCGTGGTGAGTTACGGCCAAACCCCTCCAAAATGACTCCACAACTTAAATCTTGGCCCTCAGTCTCCGGCAGCTGGAATGTACCTGGCCAAGGCAGCGGCCAGTGCGACATGAAGGCAGAGGGTGCTAAGAATCCCCGGAGGACCGGACTAGGCTGCCATCTGATGCTGACCTTGGCAACGTACAATGGACGCTCCCTATCTTCTGATTCAAGGCTTCTTGAATTGGAAGAGGAACTACAAAGGATCAAGTGGGACATCGTGGGGCTAAGTGAGGTAAGGAGAAAAGGAGAAGATCTCATCGAACTGAAAAGTGGACATCTCTTCTACTATCGTGGGACAGATACTGGCAGAACTAGTGGTGTTGGATTTATAATAAACAAGAAACTGAAGGATAAAGTGGTAGAAGTTGAAAGTTCCTCTGACAGAGCTGCACGGCTTGTTATCCAACTCTCGAAAAGATACCAGGCTCAGATTATTCAAACTTATGCACCCACCACAAGTCATCCTGAAGAAGAAATTGAAGAATTTTATGAGGAAATTTGTCATCTAAATAATAAAGGTAAGCAGCACTTGAAAATAATTATGGGAGATTTCAATGCAAAAATAGGGCAACAGCAACAAAATGAAACTTCAGTAGGTAAATTCGGTCACGGCAACAGAAACCAGCGTGGAAATACTCTCGTTGAGTTTGCAGAGGCAGAAGGGTTTTTCATCTTGAACTCCTTCTTCAAGAAAAAGCCACACAGGAAATGGACATGGAGACATCCAAATGGGACGACAAGTGAAATTGATTTTATTATGTTTAACAAAAAATTCGTCATAGAAGACTGCAGTGTGCTAAACAAGTTCAACACAGGTAGTGACCATAGATTGGTGAGATGTAAGATGCACCTCAACACTAAACTTGAATGTGGCAAGCTCATAAGACAAACAAAATCTATTGACATAACCAACCTTAAAAAACACCATAATACCTTCAAGTTGGAACTGAAGAACAGGTTCTCTGCTTTAGAAGGCCTAACATCGGAAGAAGTGGACATCTCTGAAGTTAACAGAAAAGTAACCAAAGCTCTTATGGAAACAGCAACAAAATTAGCTGGGTCTAAGAACAAGTTGCATGTAAATAAATTATCAGGAAAAACGAAAATGTTGATGCAAAAAAGAAGAGAGATGAGGACAACTAAAGAAGATGTGACTTCCAAAGTGGAATATATAGAGCTATGCAAGACAGTACGAAAAAGTATCACTGAAGACGTAAGAAAATTCAACTGTGAACTAGTGAGGAAAGCAATTGAAAACAACCAAAGCCTAAAGATAGCAAAGGGACATCTCAGTAAGGGAAGAAAACAGATTATGGCACTGAGAAAAGAAGATGGTTCTGTAACAAGAAATAGAGGCGAAATTTTGACAAGAGTGAAAGATTTCTACTCCAAATTATATGAAAGGGATGATACATGCACTCCAGACATCATGAAAGATACCAGTACCAGAGTT
Organism: Macrothele yani; assembly: GCA_039090855.1. Taxonomy (NCBI): domain Eukaryota; kingdom Metazoa; phylum Arthropoda; class Arachnida; order Araneae; family Macrothelidae; genus Macrothele; species Macrothele yani. Next base: position 141,293,816 of record CM077027.1, on the reverse strand, counting down.
CCTCCAGTCCTTCCAGCAGAAGTTGCACATGCAATCAAGAACATGAAGCGGGGAAAAGCTCCAGGAGAAGATGGAATTACTGTAGACATCATACAAGAAGCAAGTGGAGAAATCGAAACAGTACTCGCCCAAATTTTCACTCGATGCCTTAATGAAGGAAAGATTCCTGAGGATTGGAACACCGCTACAATGATCCTGCTGCATAAGAAAGGTGACATTGAGGATCTCGGAAACTACAGACCTATCAGCCTCCTATCAGTAGTTTATAAAATCTTCACTAAAGTTCTTTCACACCGCTTGAAGGTAACACTGGACATGGCTCAACCGAGAGAACAAGCTGGATTCAGGAGTGGCTACAGCACAATAGATCATATCCATGTGCTGAGAGAACTAATTGAAAGAGCGAGGGAATATGAACTTCCATTGTGCATGGCTTTTATCGATTATGAAAAAGCCTTTGATTCGGTGAAACCATCAGCAGTTACAATGGCTCTGAAAACCTGCGGTATTGAAAATGCATACATTAATATTATTAATAACATCTATGAAAATGCAAGTGCAAAGATTAGGCTGTTTGAAAATACAACACACATAAAAATTGGAAAGGGAGTGAGACAAGGTGACACCATATCTCCGAAGCTCTTTAATGCCACATTGGAGGGTGTTTTTCAGTCACTGAGCTGGGAAAACAAGGGGATAAAGATTAATGGAGATTATCTAACCCACCTTCGTTTTGCTGATGACGTAGTCATTTTTGCAACTAGCCCATCAGAGCTGCAGAGTATGATCCAGGAACTTGCTGACAAGAGTAAAGAAGTGGGATTAAAAATGAACTTTCAGAAGACAAAAGTGATGTTCAATGCTTTTACAAGAAATGAAGATTTATCGATTGATGGAGAAAAGCTGGAGATAACAGACACGTACGTTTATCTTGGACAGCAGATATCAAGTGAGGGTCACATTGATGAAGAAATTAATCGGCGTACAAAACTTGCCTGGAGAGCTTTTGGAAGAAACAGCATAATTTTCAAGAGCAATATGCCATTATGTCTTAAAAGAAAAGTGTTTGATCAATGCATCCTTCCAGTGCTTACGTATGGTGCAGAGACGTGGACCTTAACTAAAAGAGACATACAAAGGCTGCAGACAACTCAAAGAAGCATGGAGAGGTGCATGCTTGGTATAACCAGGAGAGATAAGAAGAGGAACTCGTGGATCCGAAAATGACGAGAGTGGAAGACATCATGATCAGAGTTAAATCCCTGAAATGGCAATGGGCTGGACATACTGCCAGAAGGACAGACCATAGATGGACAGCCGAAATTTTAGATTGGATTCCAAGGGACAGGAAAAGACCCAGAAAAAGACCACATGGGAGATGGGTGGATGAAATTCGTAAATATGCGGGAGTGACATGGAGGAGACTGGCACAAGACAGACCGTTGTGGAGGAAACTTGGGGAGACCTTCGTCCAGCAGTGGATTGATAATGGTTGACAATGATGATGATATATATATATATATATATATATATATATATATATATATATATATATATAAAAGCAGAAATGCCTAGTTATGCCTCTGTTATTCTTCCTCATCTACCAGGCAAATTCTGTCTTTCAATCCCTTCCTGTCGCCACCTTTTAATAACAATCAAAGCCAACCTATTTATATGAGCTCCGACACTGAATTCATGCTAGCAGTGCAATTCCTGACTGATGTTCCTTTTATCTTTTGCAGTGTCAGCCCTCTGCTCATCCATGGGTGTTGTGCATGTGAATTTGCTTAGGTAACAATGAATGATGGTGGTCACATTTGGACTTTGATTGTTCGGTTGCTCTGTCTGTGCAATGTGCTTAGGAAAACTGGAAAGTCGTGGCTTTCAACAAGCGTAAAGCTTTAATGCTCGGTAAAAGCATAAAACTTTATCAAAGTAATCAGTTTGGTGAAAAAAAGGAGGAATCAAAAAATGTGACATTGCAGAAAAGTTGGTAATTCCACCAAATTCTTTTGCTGCAACTTTAAAAAAAGAGGATGAATTGGTCTAAACATGCTGTGTATCAAACAACTGCTCCTGTCAGTTTAGATAGTTGATGCTGTGCATGAGTGATCCAGACCCTCGTGCTGCTGATGTCAAATACAGACTCAATCATCTGCAAAATGGAGTTTATATTGTGATGTATTGCACCAGCACACTTACATCTGATCTGCATACTGGTGGCGGCAGGATAGTCATTTACAGGCCTCGCGAATGTCGGTCGCCAGTCACCAATGGCGACCAGATATTTTGTAGTGGCTAGTAAATTTTTAAGTGTAGTAGCCAATGATGGCAAGTAGATCCCCCCCCCCCAGATTCGGCAATGTATCGATACATTGCGAAAAACCGGTGTGAATTTAACATCGATGTTACCGTGTTTCGACTGATGAAACTATGATTCCTCACTACCGTGATGCAAATACTTGCGACGTAATCGGCATCGCACCAAGCCGTGACCAATCACTGTTGTTCAAACCGGTGTTCCTAGTCAGAGAACGGGAATATCAGCTAATCCTCACGCACGCGCGCTTCTCCGATGTAGTTTCTCGCAGTGTCTCGTTCCAGACGCTACATCGGGGGATTGCTCATCGGAAATTCGCCTCCCAGGCGAGTAATCGTGGACATCATAGGGTACCATCACAATGTTTAAACAGGTTTCTTATCGGGCCTCTGTGTGTCAACGATGCCATTAAGAGGCTGCGTGTTCCATGCGTTGGATCTCGGAAATTCACCACAGCGTAGGAATAATAGGAAGTATGTGGCAGAGTTTTTTTTTTTTTTTTTTTTGTACGTGAATACGTCTTTAAAATCAGACTAGTACTAGATGGCCAGTACGGAAAGTTGAGCGTTACGAAAAAATGGACATCGAGTTCGGTCTAATAATTTCTATAATATCAATGTGAACCAAACCAACCTAGTGTCATTCGATAGCTAAGGGAACAAAGACTTGTTTGGGACCTTGAGTTACCGCACAGTGATAAGTGGGGGGAGAGGGGGTTTGTGCTACGCCGTGCAAACTTCTAATCAGTATAACTCGGCACTGCAAAGCGCTACAACATCGAAATTGGTCTTAAACGAAAGCTAACGTCGAGATCTGTCGATTTAAAACAGAAGTGAAATCAAATACAGTGTTGGTTGTGAAACTTTAAATCGCAGTTGAAAAATAAAAAAAGAAATCACAATGTCGGCATATACTCGTCGAAAAGTCGAGCAGAAATACAACGAACATAGTCAACATGGAAGAGCAACTCATCAGCTTTCGATAAACACTGCAATGTCCACTGCAGAACGAATGAGAAAGTATCGGTCGGTCGGGAGCGAAAGAAAATTGATGCGGCGAGGCGCGCATGCAATTTGGCGGCAGCGACGCAGGAGCCCATTGACGTGGAGCATCAGCAATGAACCTCATAAAAACCAGTAATTGGACATGTCTGAATATTGACACTTTAAACGACTTAATGATGATTAGAGGCAATGGCACTTCAGTTGAAGATTTTGATCCTCAAAATGCTATTCAATAGTGGTGGGCAGATACCTTTGATGGGAAGATCAGACACAGTATGTATCAGTGGTAAACTGTATCAACATTATTAGTGCCACTTTATATACAGGGTGATCCATTTAAACCAGTACCCTGAAAAAACCTTATATTTTTGCAAGGGATCGCGCAAGGAACTTCTTTTATTCAATAGAAGCAGCAACCCCTGGAGAATGAAAACTGCCACCGTGAAGAAGATTGTTAACCGTAACTGTAACTCAGCTCGTGATTTGTTTGTTGTTGCGTTGTCATTCGCTTGCGTGCATTTGGAAACATGCAGTACTCTGTTCCAGAGCGTGTGTTTTTAGTGAAATCGTATTGGGTAACCAATTCTGTCATCAAAACGCAACGAGCATTTCGAAGAGAGTTTGGAGTTCGAAAAGTGTCAAGCAAGTCAACAATTCTGTCGATGGCAAAAAAACTGGAGCAAACCGGTTCTCTTCTCAGCGGTAGCGGTAGACATCACCCTCCGATGCCCCAAACGCGTATGGATGATGTTTGGCAACGTTTATTTCAATCTCCGACAAAATCGTTGCGCAGATTAAGCCAACAGACAGGATATTCATACGGAACTTGTCAAAGGGCAGCAAAAAAAAAAAAAAGAGAATATTCGATCATTTAAAGTGCACGTAATCCATCAGCTGCAGGAACCGGGCAAGGGAAAGAGAGTAAGTTACTGCAAATGGTTTCAAAATGTTCTTAATTTGCGATCTGATATTCTCTCCATCACATGGTTTACGGATGAAACCTGGTTTCATTTGTCAGGCTACGTCAATTCGCAAAACAGCAGATACTGGGCTGCCGAAAACCCACACGTTATGTGTGAAAAACCGATGCATTCACAAAAGGTTGATGTATGGTGTGCGGTTTCGTCTACGAAAATTATTGGCCCCATTTTTTTCTCTGAGACTGTCAACACTAACATTTATTGCCGCATATTCAATGAATTTGTGGAACAGCTTGATGACATTGAATTGACAGAGGGCTACTTTCAGCAGGATGGCGCTACATGTCACACATCGAAAATATCAATGGAACTCATAACCAGCTTCTTTGATGACAGATTAATTTAAAAAAAAATGTGGCCTCCCCGATCTCCGGACTTAACTTCCCCTGACTTTTTTTTTATGGGGCTACTTAAAGGATAGAGTTTATAAAACCCATCCAAAAACATTGGATGCATTGCGTGAAACAATCACGACTGAAATTGGCAATGTTACTGCTCGTACTCTACATGAGACATCACTGAATATGGTGCGGCGTATTCAACTGTGTTTTCAAGAAAATGGAGGACAATTCCAACATTTGCTTTGATAAAATGATTCTCCAATACCACATGTATAATTCTTAACTTACTGTATGATTTTGTTGTTATTTACAAAAAAGTTATAAGTAAATCACATGGTACTGCTTTAAATGGATCACCCTGTATATCCTAGCTTTTGTCCCTTTGTTTTAAATATTATTAAAATAAATCAGACATCTAAATTCAATGGCCTCTCAAAAATAAATTATGTTTGTGTAAATTAAGATAGTAAGAGTAATGATATTACAGCACTGAAAATAAATTATCAAAAATCAATCATTTTGGAACAAAAGCATATGCAATATTTGCAGTCAATCTAATGATCCTGTGCAGTAACTGCTGTGCATCTGTTTTTATGAAGTTAATGTGGGAGGTGTCTCTCATTAGAAAAAAACATGCACTCATTTAATTTCATTGAAACATTAGTAGAGAAGTTACTGAATTATTATTATTTTTTAAATTTCGTATGGCTAGTAGATTTTGCCATTTGACTAGTAAAATTTTTATTTTCCTAGCCACATTGGCTAGTAGAAATTTCAGCAGTTTTGCAAGGGCTGGTCATTTATGGTAATAGCTGATTTTTAGGACAAAGTGGTGTGTGCTCATGTTTGCCATCTGTGCCAGCATGCAACACTGTCGTACAGGATATTGTTTCTGGTTGACTCATTGTATTGGGCCATAAAACTGTACTGTGCCAGTTGCATGGAACAAGGTTGACATGTCCATCAGTCACCTTTGAAATTCACTTTTTTCCACTCTTTACAGTTGTGTTGTGTGTTAGTTGTTTTACCAACTTTGCACCTCCACTGCTGATACACTTTAACCACAGAAGCCCTCGAACAACCCACAAGTGTCACTGTTTCCATAATAGGTGCACTAACTCTGTGTGTGGACAAAATCTGGCACACTTTAAACTCTGATGAATCCTTGATTTTACCCATCATGTTCATAACTTTGCTTTCAGCTGTACCAACACCCTCTTACATACACCCCTTTAGTGTACGGGCCCACCCTCCTCCTCATTATATCAGTATTGGTGTAACTCACTTTGCACAGGGGTGGTCGTAATTCAGTGACACTCAGTGTTTATTAGATTATTTCAACAATAGTAAATACTTTATCCAGCCTACAGTTGTTCAAGAATGTAGCATATTGTTAATCCCATGTAGGTAAGTACACTGGCGTGCAAAAATTAAGGACGAGACGGTTTTTGGATGTAACGTCATGCAGAAGTGCTCCACATCGACTCAAATCATACCATAAGATCCCCAAGATGTAAGAATATTAGACAAGTGAGCAAAACCGTCCAAACAAGGAATCCAAAGGATACAAAGGCACTTTATTGAAAAGATAGCTTCGAGCACAACTGGACAGAAAACAGAAACGTCCATGTGACAGGCGGCTGCCAAGAAAAATCCAGTCTTTAGTAAGGGATATGATCACCCCTGACTGCGTTGCAGGATTTACAACGTCTGTCCATGCTGAGGACAAGGTTGTCAAGGAGCTGTTGAGGCATCGCGGCCCATTCCTCTTGTAGCGCCAATCGCAGCTGCGGAATCGTTGCAGGCGGCTGGTGACGTGCTGCCAAGCATCTCCCGAGAAGGTCTCACACATGTTCGATTGGATTTAGGTCCGGGGACCTTGCGGGCCAATCCATGCGCTGAATATCTTCACTCTCCAACAGCTCTGCGACAGCCACTGTATGATGAGGTGTAGCATTGTCGTCCATGAAGAGGAACTCAGGATCCACAGCACCTCTAAACAGACGCACGTGAAGCATGAGAACCTCTGTACCATAGTGGACACCAGTGACTGAACCTCCTTGAAAGATGTGGAGGTCAGTACGACTACCAAGCATGATACCGCCCCAAACGAGAACTCTGCCACCCCCTAACCGGTCCCTTTCGATGATGTTAGAGGTGTGATTGTGTGTTCCCTGCTCTCTCCAGATGTGTATACGTCCAGCATCGGTGTATACGTCCAGTATCGCTCATCAGACTAAATCGGCTCTCATCTGTAAACAGAACTCGACACCATTGCTGATGTGTCCAGTTCTTGTGTTCCTGGCACCTCAGAAACCGCCGTCTACGATGAGCTGGTGTTAATGGCGCACACCGTACTTGTCGTCGTGCAAATAGGCCACCTTTGTGCAGCTTTCTGGCCACAGTAAAACGCGATAACGGACGTCCAGTTGTCTGTCGCATGTGCCTTGCGATTTCTCCTGCTGTCTTCCATCTGTCTTTTCTCGCCTGTAGGACAATATACCGGTCGTCCGCCGCCGTGGTTGCTCGTGGACGACCACTGCAAAACTCTCAGACAGCTGTTCCTGTCGTTTGAAATGCTCTCCAAGCTCGTGAAACGATGCTGTGAGCGATCCCGAACTCCTCGGCCACACTAGTCACACTTCGACCTTCTTCCAACTTTCCAATGACGCGACCTCGGGTAAAGTCATGCAGATGTCATCTACTGGATTGCCTGTTGTCCATATCACACGGTGGCAGCAACTCGACGTCGTTCAAACTGATGCACACCGTGCAATAGCTTTCACCGAATTGCTTAGCGTACATAGCCCGTGTGCTTCAAATCCTTCCGACATTCCCCTTCCCCCCATGTCATGCTGCATATATGCGCATCGTACCGGACCCTAGTGTATCTCCTGAGTGGTCTTTTGGTCCGTTCTGCCTGCTCGTTCCGCTGTTATGCTAATTTCTCCTCTTCGTCTTTAATTTTTGCACACCAGTGTATGAGGGGTGATAAAAAGTATCGAGATTGCGTACATAACTGTTAAATGGAGCAGCAAAGCAGAATGCTGTTTGGCAGGCTGTGACCTTGGAACCTACTGCACACTGTGAGAGAACACTGTTGGCACAGCACCTTTAGTGCTGTGGCCAGTTGTTTGGAGTCTAGTCTGATCGACATGTTGCATTAACGATATCTGAGAAAGTTGAGCAATGCACTTTCATTAAATTCTGTCAGAAACTTGGGGATTCTTGCAAAGAAACTTATAACAAGTTACTGGGAGTGCACGAGTTGTACATGAGTGTATGACTAGTATGAATATTTCGAAAATGGGTGTCTAAGTGTCCAGTCAGTGTGGAAGGCCCTCAACAAGCAGAAATAAATGTCCAAGAAGTTAATTTAGGTACATCTCATCCCCAAATCTTCAATGAGCAGTGCCTGTACAGGTCCAAAACTAAGGCCTGAGTTGTCAGCAAGTTCTCTGATTGTAGTTCTGCAATTTTCCCTCATGGCTGAATGAACTTCTTGGAAGTTTCTTTCGTTCCTTCTTGTTGAGGGCCTTCGACAACGATCTTCACTTGGGACACTTTCACAACCATTTTCAAAGCGTTTGTTCCTGTCGTACACTAGTGAATGACTCATAAAGTCCTCACCATACACTCTTAAGTAACTTGCCATAAGTTTCTTCGTAAGAATTCCCAAGTTTCTGACAGAATTTGACGCAAATGCATTGCCGAACTTTCTCAGACGTGGTTAATGTAACACGCTGATAAGGCTAGACTCCAAACAACTGGCCATAGCACAAAAGGTGATGCGCCAACAGCTTTCTCTTGGCAGGCGCAATGCAGTCGGTTCCAAGGTCACAGCCTGTCAAATGGCATTCTGTTTCATCGCTCCATTTAACAGTTATGCACACAGTCTCCATAATTTTTTATCACCCCTCGTATGAGTAGAGAAGATGCACAGGACTGTGTTATTACAACTCTTTGAATGGCAAGTAATGGATTTTAGTTTTAAATTATTAGATTCATATTTTTATGTAGGAAACAAAACCCTTTATCAGGAAATTTGCAAGGTGTAATTTAGGATTACTATAATAAATGCATAACTTTATAGGCATTCAGTAGAAAATGCTTTTAACTATTATTATATTTGCTTTATGTGATACCATTGTGTTATATTTGCAGAAGAAAATAATATGAAAACATGTACCTACTGGAAACGACCCAACATGTCTCTTCTAAGCACTTATCGCCAGAGTTGGAAGCCCAGAAGTAACCATTTTATGAGATACACCGATGTAAAACCAAAAGGTAATATTATGTGTTCTATTTTTCATCATAGTTTGTTGCCTTGTACTCAAATACAATGCGTAGCAATTATGGATGCTGATAGTGCATGCATATTTTGGTTTATATTTTATATAAACAAATAAATTTGCATTTAAATTGCAGATACTGAGAAATTATGTTCTCAATGGAAGGTGACTGAAGAATAGCACATTATTCGATTGTCATTCCACAGTTGGCTTGATTCTTTTACCAAATTAAAATTTTTCTAGTACCAGTTTTCTCTTTAACCATTGTGATTAGGAGTAAAATAATTTCCAAAGACTTTGAAACAAGTAATGACCACAAATGTCAATGTCATCACAAATGTGCCATATTTTCAGTTTTTTTTCATATGGGCACATCTTCAGAAAACTTAAAAATTACATCATCCTGGAGCAGGAATTGAACCTACATCTCCCGATTTCCATTCAAGCATGCTGTCGGTTTCACTGCCCAGTCTAACAAAGTTCCAAGCAACTATAGCTAAGCAGATGTAGCTTAGAAATCTGAGTGCCATTCAGATTTGTGCTTACTCGAGGCAATCCGATGTTGTCCTTGTGGCTTCATCATGACCTTTTCTCACATCCAAGCATAGATGTAGGTCAAGTTCCAGTGCTTCAGAGAACAAATTAGTGGGAAAATAATCTCACTGAAGAAATATTTGTGCTGACAATCACATTTGTGTTTCCTTCCATGCATATATGAAGAATTATTTCTTTAAGGAGATTCGTTTTTCATTGATTTATAAGAAGTAATGACCACTTTTTAGTGACTTGTCTGTTGTCAAGTTTAGAGGCCACCCAATATAATAAGACACATCAGGGATAACGAAATGAATGATATAAAGGTGAGAGAAGATATTCAGCAAGTCTCTTTAGCTTACCTCAAAACAGAAGTCACCAAGTTCACAAGCATTTGAGTGGAATAGAGCAGACATAAAATATACATTATTGGTCCTTCAAGGATATCATGTGGTGCAACAGTACATAAAGGTAGGAAAGCAAACCCATGGTGGATAGTAGAAGTGAGTATAGTTATCAGGCAAAATAAAAAATATACACAGTCGAGTCACATTATTGTGATCACCTCGTACTTTTGACGTCAACAGCGCATAGCCAATAAAGAAGGCACGTGTCATGAGCTGGCTTGGAGGGTATATAAGGTGTGCCATAGGCAATCTAAAAACATATCACTCGTTGCTGTCATGGATAAAAAGAGCGATTTATCAGATTTGCAAAAAGAGATTATTATCTGCTTTCAGGACAAGGGTGGCAGTATTTCTGAAACAGCGTAGTTTGTGAAATGTTCGCATGCTGCTGTGGTTAAAGTGTATTGTGAATGGAGAAATGGCACCATTGCAAATAAGCGGCATGGAAACTGTGGAGCACCACGTGCCATTGATGTGAGAGATGAACGTCTGCTTCGAAGGTGCGCGAAGGCCGATCGACACGCTACAGCGGAGCAACTCACTGGCGGAACAAACCAGCAGGCTACCGGAGGAGTGTCTAAAACAACAGTTCAGCGAACCCTGCTATGTATGGGGCTCTGATGCAGAAGGATGGTCACTGCACCTATGCTAACGAAAGTGCATTGGCAGAAAAGGCTTGGGTTTGCACAGCAGAATCGGAATTGGACCTCCGCTGATTGGCAAAGGATTGCCTTCTCCGATGAGTCACATTTTCTGCTTCATCGAATGGATGGACGTTGGCGTATAAGGCGAGAAACATCGGAGAACAAACACTCTTCAACCACTGCTGGGAGAACACAAGCTGGTGGGGGCAGTGTTATGGTCTGGGGAATGTTTTCATGGCATTCTCTGGGTCCACTTCTACCTGTGGAAGGTACCATGGACGGAATTCGATATGAATCCATTCTTGCAGACCACGTACACCCATGCATGCTGATTGTCTTCTTGAGGCAGATGGGATCTTCCAGCACGACAATGCGACATGTCACGCAGCTAGAAATGTCCGAGTGTGGTTGGAAGAGCACGAAGAAGACTTCAAAGTACTTCCCTGGTCCCCTAATTCCCCAGACTTAAACCCAATTGAGCATCTATGGGACCACCTCAATCATGTTGTTCGCTCTATAGATCCTCCACCATGCACCCTCCAGCAGCTGTCAGAAGCACTAGTTAGCATGGCTCCACATACCTGTGAACACCTTCCAGCACCTTACTGAGTCACTCCCAGCCCGTCTAGCTGCTGTCCACTCTGCACACGGTGGTTACTCTGGATATTAACTGGTGGTCACAATTATGTGACTCGACCGTGTATAATGCTTTATCTGTTTATCTTAGGCTAATAATGATTACAAAATGGCATGTTTAAAGGCAAAATGCCATGATAGGAATACATCCTTGGGTTTAAGAAATTGGGAGGAGGGGAATTTACTTAATATATTATGTAGAATTGTTTTTGATAAACATGTGGGGGATGATAGAAAACCTGTGACATATACAGTGTTACATGACTAAGATGATATCAACTGATACTGAGTAATTATTTTGAAAATGTACTTAATAGAAATCCTAGATCATTGGACAGGTAACTAAAGATGATAATTAGGGCCAGGACTTTGATGACCTTAAGGATTACTGTAAAGTGCCCTTAATTTTTTTGTCAAAAAATTACATTAAAACACCTTTAGCAAATTGATGAATTATATTTCTAATTTTTAAAATAAATATTGAACGTCAAAAATGCTGATATAACTTCAGAAAAAGAAAGAAATGGTATATATATACACGGTCAAGTCACATTATTGTGACCACCAGCTAATATCTAGAGCAACCGTCGTGTGTGACGCAGACAGCAGCTAGACTGGCTGGGAGTGACTCAATAAGGTGCTGAAAGGTGTTCACAGGTATGTGGAGCCATGCTCACTGCAGTGCATCTGACAGCTGCTGGAGGGTGCGGGGTGAAAGACCCATAGAGAGAACAACACGATTGAGGTGGTCCTACAGATGCTCAATTAAGTTTATTTAAGCCTGGGGAATTAGGGGACCAGGGAAGTACTTTGAAGTCTTCATCGTGCTCTTCCAGCCACTCTCGGACATTTCTAGCTGTGTGACACGTCACATTGTTGTTCTGGAAGATCCCATCTGCCCCAGGGAAGACAATCGGCATGTGTGGGTGTATATGGTCTGCAAGGATGGATTCATAATGAATTCGGTCCATAGTGCCTTCCACAGGTATGAGTGGACCCAGAGAATGCCACGAAAACATTCCCCAGACGATAACCCTGCCCCTACCAACTTTTGTTCTTCCAGCAATGATTGAAGAGTGTTTGTTCTCTGATGTTTCTCTCCTTATATGCCAATGTACATCCGTTCGATGAAGCAGAAAATGTGACTCATCGCAGAAGGCAATCTGTTGCCAACCAGCGGAGGTCTGATTCCGATACTGCAATGCAAATGTAAGCCTTTTCTGCCGATGCACCTTTGTTAGCATATTTGTAGCACTTACAGGATAACTCTTTGCTTCGTCCGACTTCTAGTTTTGGAAATTTTCCTCCAATTTTCAAGCTGAAATACAAATATTTATGCAGTAAAATGATATTTAAAAATAATACTGGACAGAGACAACATCGCTGAAAAAAAAAAAAAATTATGATTACCGAAAAATCTGGATTCCGTTGACCTTCCATTTTCAAAAGTTTTGTAAAGATGGAATTCCATCCTCTGACAAACATCCCCCACCCTGTCACCACCAACTGCTCAAAAATTTCTGTTCACTTGTGCTTCAATCTCACGAATGACCAAATTAATAATAAAATTTGTAGAAGTCCTCGAATTCACGGAAAGGTCTCATGCCTGAAGATTAAGGGGAAATTTTTGTGGCGCCTGACTCCCATTTTCGCAAATTGTTGCTTACAGTTTCATTGGCAGGTATGCATTAAAAGTCGTTTTTCATGTAAGTACATCAAAAATGAACCAAATTATTAGGTACATCTTAACACTTTAATGTGAACAAACATCTATTGTCTGGAAGTAAGTTTTTACACCTTGAAAAGTTTGTCTTGGCATCTATAGATGTGACTGAAGCATACTTGAGACAAAAAAACAAAAACAGATTCACTTATGGGCATTTCTTTGTTGATTTAGTTCTAGTTCCAGGTTGAAGAAATGATTTTCATTTAATCTTCCTTCCCTCTGAGTTCTTTTGGATTTTTACAGATGTTTCACTTTTGATCGCAAAGTGTCTGCTTCTTCAGCCAAGAGAGATATGGAAAAATTGTTTTCTCTCACCCAATCCCCCCCCCCGGACATTGTTTAATTTGGCAACGATAATGTCCAACTTGCCTTTGACAATGTAACCGGTCATGCTGATGATTTCCAAGTGAGTTCTCTTTACCATGATGATAGAGGGCAAAAGGCATGTCAAAAGTATTCTCTGATCTTTTTATTTCATAGAAAAAAAAAGACAAGAATTGGGAAATGTACTTTAAAAAAATACAAGTAACTTTTGAAAGCCTGGTCACAATAGGCAGAAAGTCAAAATAGACAGATTTCTTTTAATTGTATATAAAAAATGAAAGAGCAGAGAAATGTCCTAAAAAGCTGTTTAAAATGCTGCAGAAGGGAAAGAAACACCAAAAATTCTAAGGTCGTCAAGGTCCGAATAATGGTAAGCATGTTGTTGCACGAGGTTCTTATCTTTGTAGCAGTCGAAATACTAAATAACTACTTAATCAGATACAAGGGTTGGACAGAATAATGTGAACACCACGCTGAGAGACGTGACTTTTAATGCAGTTGTGTACGTCGCAATACGCAAAAGTATCTACCACGTTTTGGTTGTAATAGCTGTGTATAGAATTTCAAGATCCTGTTTAAGTGCATTTAAAGTGTCTTGCAGCAAAATTTCTTTCAAACGACGAAATGAGCAGTCTAAACGGACTTCGAAAGATGGCTAATTGTTGGTGGCCGGCTAGTTGGTGCCTCTGTGACAACAGTCGCCAGGGTAGTGGGGCTATCAAGAGCTACTCTGTCTAGCATCATGACAGCATACCGTGTTCGTGGCAAAACCTTGTCTGCAAAACACAAGAGTGGCCGGAAAATGACCCTGACTGATAGAGACAGGAAAGCATTAAAGAAGATTGTTACCCATAATACAGGTAAGAAGACCCTGGCACCGAAAATTAGTGCGGAGCTCAATCTGCATCTCCAGACCCCAATATCAGTGAAAACAGTGCACTGGGAACTGCATAAACAAGATATTCATGGCAGAGCTGCTATTGCAAAATCTTTGGTGGCCCGGGTGAATGCACAACGGCGAGGACAGTCATGCCAGGAGCATACAATGTGGACTGCCGAATGCATGGAAGCGTATAATGTGGTCGGATGAATACACATTCACACTATTCCCCACCCCTGGAGTTGTTTACACGTGGAGAACACCGTCAGAAGCATACAACCCAGACGGTGTGCTCCCAACAGTGCTGCATGGTGGTGGTTCTGTTATGCTCTGGGTGGTCATATCATGGTTTTCAGCAGGTCACCTGGTGAAAACACTGTATGACCACCCAGAGCACGACAGCAGGATGACTGGCAGGGCATATGAAATCATTTTGGCCAACCAAGTCCATCCAATGGCTCAAGCATCATTTCCTGCAGGGGATGCTATCTATCAGGATGATAACACCCCAATTCACATAGCTCGGAATGTCCAGTCATGGTTTGAGGAACACGAGAACGAACTTTCACACCTTTCCTTGGCCTCCCCTATCCCCCGACTTGAGCATCATCGAGCCACTGTGGTCTGTGTTGGATAACGGAATAAGATCCCGTTATCCTCCTGCATCTCTCAAGGACCTGGGGCAGTTTCTGAATGAAGAATGGTGTAAAATCCCACTAACCACCATCCAAGATTTGTATGTGTCCATTCCAAGGAGGATTCAGGCGGTTTTGAATGCCAAAGGTGGTCCCACACCTTACTAGGTACGTTAACCCTTCTTTTCCTAGGTGTTCACATCATTCTGTCCAACCCCTGTATGTGCAGTGGTTCAGCCTTCACGCAATGTAAGTTTGTGCTGTTCTTGTGCTAAACAAACAAACATTCAGGTACAGTTTATTTGATGACTTTCACATGTTTGTGGCATATGTGTTGTGTGACTGCTGCTTAGTCACATTATCATTCAAATGACTACATTATATAATAGAACCAGGGGTCGAAAAATCTGTTAGTCTGACACCCTGGACTATCAGTTTTTACATTTGGACTAGAGCAAAACGTTTTTCTTTAGCCGGGGACTACTGTTTAAAAGTTATTTTTCCATAGCTGTGGTATTTAAGACAGTGTATTTTTTTAGATATTTTGCATGCTCTGTATTAATTTTTATTTTAAATAAGGTATACATGCAGCTGTTGAATCTTACACATTTGGTGTTCAACATTTCTAGTTCAAGAATCACATCTGCTGTACTGAGGAGTATGAGTGTTGTAGGGAAAAGGCAGCCAGGATTTTTTTTTTTAAAGATACCAACCAAGGTTGCCTGCTTTTCAGGCTGGTAAACTGGATAATTGAAAAAAAAAAAAAAAAAAAAAAAAATCAATCCCTTCAGATTAGATCCAAGTGGACTCTATTGGGAGGCAGATAAAAAGTGTTTTGTCTGCATACCGTAGTTTGTATGATTAACATTTCCTAAATTAGAGGTTTACTTGATCTTGATTTGCTTGGAGCTATATATCAAAGGAAGTTGAGATTAGTGAATTCTCATTCCGGTTCTCTGGGTATAAATAAGCAGAAAATAATTTCCAACCCCTAAGAACAACTGTAGATAAATACCAGTCTACTAACTGTAGACTTCTTGCTCAACATTAGATGATATGTTGCCAAAGATTAAAAATAATGTTCATTTTAATTCAGTGTTACTGGCATTCAAGACAGTTTGCTTTGCCTTTAAATGTTTACTAGGCATGTGAAGTTTTCTGAGGAAATGGCCACGTGAGAACAGTGAAAAAGGTTCTATGTGCCAAAAATAATACATATAAATACATACATATCACCAAAAATAATACACAATTTTTCATTAATTTCTGTGATGGTGGTAGTTGTTCTGCCTCCATTGTATCACAGTTCTTCTCAAAAATGGGTATTCCATATTGTTGTTTCCTATTTGCAATTGTTCATGTCCTGATCAGGATTTCTTAATGAAAAATTTTCATTAATTGATTGATATCTCTCAGAATTACATACATAGGTATTGAAGCTCATTTGGTATGCCTGCCAACACTATTATTTTGCCTGGGATACTCCAGACTGTTGTTTCTGTATTCTTATTTTTCTCATAATCTCTTTGTTTTTTAAAAACTCGTGTCAAAATTCTGAAAAACTTTTTTGTTAGAAGTTTCGTTGGAAACAAAATAATGCATACAAAATTCGTTTTTAACTTTTTCTTGATCTTTTATTATTGGTATGTTTTGTAAAATTGATACTAAAGTAGGTAAAAAATAATGGGCTTGCCTATTTTTTATCAGCTTGTTTTCTTTTGTGTATTTTTAAAAATATACTTTAAAAAATTAACTTCCTGTGTAATTGCTTTTTGGTCGTGTTTATCAGCCTACCAGTTTTCAAGTTTGTATTTTGAAAATGTTAGATCATGTGATCTTTTCATGGTGAAATGCATCTTGAGTTATTTTTTGGGTTTTGTAAATTGAAACAAACATGTAACGAAACATAAAATTTTCTGTTCTTCATGATGATGACCCTAAAACTGGCATGAAAAAATAAAATCAGAAATGTAAAAATGAGTCTCCAAAAGCTACTCTGTGTTATCTTTAAAAAATTTTCACTCCCTGTTCTTTAAAAGTCAATATGTGAAAAAGGAAAGCAAGGGGAAAGCTGTCATTTTTTCTGTTTAAGTGGGAAAATTGCTGAGAAATATGATGTGTTTATTAAGTACAAAAAACTCTGTTGAACGCCTAATTTGTGCTTTACATTTTTGAGCTGCATTCTTGGAGCTAAACATCCTATGAATGTGTGTTTTCTTTGTCATTCCAAATTTTTATTTTTGTTATGAAATTTTCTTCCTAAGAAGCATGCATTTATGTTTTGTTGAATCAGTTTTTTTTTACCTTTATCAATGCTTGACTCTTTTTCTGTTTTGAAATTCATTGATACTTATTAAATTTTCATATAGAAGAAAAGAAATTTACCATAACAGAACTGGCAAATCACAAAAGCACTATCGATGAAGTCCAAGGTTGGAAAGTATACCATTTTGCTTCACAGATGCAAGAAGTGGTGAGTGCAAGATATATTGTAATCATATTTCCTTAGAAATGTAGCCTTTTGTTTTATGTACACTGTTACTCAGAGCAAAACTGCATTTGAGCTTAAAAATGCATTTTTCAATATTTATTGGATTGGTGCAAATGAAATGTCTAGCAAAGGACCAGCACATGTGGACAGCGAGAACGAAAATGTAGGACAACTTACCCAGGCGAAACAATCCCCCCTCAGCACCGACACAGGGTTGCCATCTGTCCGGCAAGACCATGATCCCGGAACGAAAAAGTCTTGTGGGTGGGCCCCGAAGAAGTCATCAACTGCACATTGAACCTCGTCTGTCGTGAATTGTTTCCCAGACAGGAAGTGATCCAGGTGACAAAATAGTTGTTAGTCTGTCTGAGACAAGTCCGGGGAATAGGCAGTGCGTCATAGCCCAAGGCACCTAGTGTCAGCATCGTTCGTTGTGTGACATGTGGGCAGGAGTTGTCCTGGAGCAGAAGAACACCATGTCTGTTGACCAAAGCCGGTTGTTTCTGCAGCAATTTCTGGTGCATCTGGTGTAATTTAGCACAATAACTTTCTGCAGTAATGAATTATCACGGCTGTGGACCACCAGACAAGGTGTATCATCTTTTTGGTGTGTAGGGGTGGCTTAGGATGCCGTCCAGCAGGCTGTGCCTTGCTTAACCATTCTGCAGATAATTTCCGATTATCATAAAGGACCCACTTCTCGTCGCAGGTGATGATTCAATGTAGTAGAGGTTCCTGTTTATTCCTGGCAAGCAGACATGTACAGATTTACACAAGCCTAGTCTTGTCGGCAGTTGTCAACTCATGCAGCAGCCACATGTCCAGCTTTTTGACCTTACCCATAGCAGCCAGACGCCGACCAACTATCGTGTGGTGGACACCTGCCTCTGCCGCTATCTCATGACGCATTTTTCTGGGGTCTGCTTCAACCACACGTAACAGAACATCGTCAGAAACAGCAACAGGCCAGTGACCACGTGCTTTGATTTGCAGGTCCGTATTTCCGCTTCAAAACTTCCACAAACCATCGCCGAATGATTTGCTGGTTGGCAGTATTCTCCCCAAATGCTTTGTTAACGTTTCAAGCAGCAATTCCTGCAGAATGGCCCAGTTTGAATTCATACAGGAAGATGACTCTCAAATCCGGCATCTGCATGTTTCCTTTGCAAGCCACGTTACGTCCGAACAAACCATGCCTGGACCTTGTTCTTCACACACGTGCTAGCTATTTATAGTAACTCTGTCGTGTAATACCCACAACACCTGTGGGTGGTTCCATTCTGCTGTGGTGGGGGCCTGAGATGTATTGTTTTTTTTTTTTTTTCAGTATTGTTAAAATATTAGAAATCACATTACAGCAATATTATCACCTACCATCATTGTGCTCATTTGTATTGAGTCACTACTTTGGGCCTAAAATAAGAGTTATATAAGACAATTTCACTCAGACTTACCTTATTCATGACAACACAAAAATCACAAAATGCTGAAAGTCAAATCACCAACTATAACTATATAAAAACACAAAAAAATAATGTAGTTGGCCACTGCGAACCAATCTTAACGAAAAGACATCCCCAGCAACCGACAGATTGGTTCCCAGTAGCTGACTGCATTATTTTTTTGTGATTTTATAGTTGGCGATTTGACTTTCAGTTTTTTTTTTTTTTTGTGATTTTTGTGTTGTCATGATGTGTGCAGCACAGACAGCAGCTAGATGGGCTGGGAGTGACTCAATAAGGTACTGGAAGGTGTTCACAGGTATGTGGAGCCATGCTGACTGCAGTGCATCTGACAGTTGCTGGAGGGCGCGTGGTGGAGGATCCATCGAGCGAACAAAACAATTGAGGTGGTCCCACAGATGCTCAATTAGGTTTAAGTCTGGGGAATTAGGGGGCCAAGGAAGTACTTTGAAGTCTTCATCATGCTTTTTTAATCGCTTTCGGACATTTCTAGCTGTGTGACACGTCACATTGTCGTGCTGGAAGATCCCATCTGCCCCAGGGAAGACAGCCGGCATGCATGGGTGTACGTGGTCTGCAAGAATGGATTCATAACGAATTCAGTCCACAGTGCCTTCCACAGGTATGAGTGGACCCAGAGAATGCATCGAAAACATTCCCCAGACCATAACGCTGCCCCCACCAGCTTGTGTTCTTCCAGCAATGGTTGAAGAGTGTTTGTTCTCCGACATTTCTCGCATGATATGCCAACGTCCATCTGTTCGATGAAACAAAAAACGTGACTCATCAGGGAAGGAAATCCTTTGCCAATCAGTGGAGGTCCAATTCCGATACTAGTGTGCAAATGTATGCCTTTTCTGTCGATGCACCTTTGTTAGCATAGGTGCAGTGACCACCCATCTGCATCGTAGCCCCATACACAGCAGGATTTGCTGAACTGTCATTTTAGACACACTTCCGGTAGCCCCCTGGTTCATTCGGCCCGTGAGTTGCTCCAGTGTAGCATGTCGATCGGTCCTCACGCACCTTCGAAGCCAACGTTCACCTCTCAGATCAATGGCTCGTGGTGCTCTGCAGTTTCCATGTCGCTTATTCGCAATGGTGCCATTTCTCCAATCACGATGCACTTTAACCACAGCAGCACGCAAACAGTTCACAAACTTCACACAGTTTCCGAAATACTGCCACTTTTGGCCCGAAAGCTGATAATTATCCCTTTTTGCAAATCTTATAAATTGCTCTTTATATCCATGACAGCAACGAGTGATATGTTTTCAGATTGCCTACAACACACCTTATGTACCCTCCTTTCATTGGCTACACACTGTTCATATCAAAAGTAGGAGGTGGTTACAATAATGTGACTTGACTGTGCATTATCAGAAGACTTTACGTAGTAAAAGTAAATGTTCACCACTGTTCACAACTTCACTTGTTAAAAGGTTCCAATGCAACTTTTAAAGAGGTGGTTCATTAGTCAGTGGTTGTCAGATTTTGAATGAGAAAAAAAAAAAAACAATAAAACCATTCTTGGATGATTAGTTAAAAATTGGTGACAGATGGAAAGAATGAAAATGGTAAAGTTAAAATGGAGTTGATTCTGATTTTCTCCTGGTTAAAAGCACATTTAAAATGGATAAAGTTGCCCAGAAGAAGAATACCATCCAGAAGTTGTCTGGTTAAAATGGTGTGCAATGTTCGTCAAATATACTTCACCGTAGTAACTGGATGCATCCATCTCATACAGAGTCATCCTCAGCAAATATCTGTTTTTGTGTGAATCGTTTTCTAATGGATTCAGCTTTCTGATTTTCATTTGGAGTTGATGCTTCACACGCAATGCTATATTTTATGGCATAATCTTGAATATAATTTTTGGTGTTTGATGTATATGTGCAGGTAGTTACACAACATGTAATGACTAATGAATATAACAAACATAATATTTACCGACAGGAGTTATATACTTTCTGCAAACATTTAATTTAATTATCATACCATCTTTTTCCCATTGCCTTCCTAGTCTGACCAGAGCCTTCTCGATTGTGTACGGGTGTCTTTGCGCAATCATGGCCACCGATATTGTCGCACTGTTGCATGGGAATGGCCAAAGTGTTGGGCATTTCATTGATACAACCAAGTTGCTTCACTTAGTTCAATGATACTGCCCCCTTCAAAGTCTCTGTGTTGTTTGTAAGATTTTTGATTCCATCTTTGAGGCATTTTGGGTGTCCTCTGAACTCACCATAATCATGGAAGCAGGGACAATGATCACACAATGCCACTCACAGCTTTGTTATGGGGCACAAGCTAAAGCATTTGTGATGCGCTCTATAGTAAACTGAGGGTCCTGTAGCTGCAATAGTTTAACCATTTGCACACCTAACCAAGAGACATTTACATACTGGATTTTTTTTTATGGGTGCATAGATTATTTTATCAAAGAGTGTGTAACAGTCCTGGAAAAAAAAATTGGAGGTGCTCGGAAAGTCTATGCTTATTATTATTATTTTCTTTGTGGGATCTTGACCACATGATCATTTGGTGTCATGCTGTTTTTTAAACTTAAAAAAAAAAAAAACTTAAAAAATTGTGTTTGATTATTGTGATGACGTGAGAAAAATTGGGAGATTTTAGGGTCAGAAAGGTGAAAAATAAATACAAGCTGGGAGACGGGACGCCATTTCTGGTCAGCAAGAGGGAGGATGGCGACAAGTCGGCCGTGTTGTATGTGCCAGTGGAAGAAAAGAAAAAAAACAAAAAAAATCCTTTCCTCAGTGAATTCTGCGAGGAAGAGGGGCTCGACAAATGCGCGACCCTGGGATGTCATGGGAAGTTTTGCTGGGTGCTGGACATTGAGAGAAACCACATGGCCCAGCCGCTCAGAATTCTGGCACCATTGGACGAGCAGTCTCCGGGCACGAGAAAAGTTGAAGAGGCGCAAAAAGTCACAACGGACTTTTGCTCTCTTGGGTTTCTGAACGTGATCGAGGAAGACGCTTCTTTTTCTCCGTGGTAGCGGTGTGGAATATAGAATCCAGCCGTTAATAATGCTGTTTCACTGAGGTGGAGTAGCACTGTAGCAGAACCAACCCGAGGGTTTGGTTATACGAATGATGTTCTAATACCTGCGGGTTATTTGGGGACATAATATTCAGGCTGCGGTCTGGTATGATCAAAAGTTCACCCTCCATCTGTGTTTCCTAAATGTTGTGTGACTGTGTATCCCAACAGGAACTTTGACATTGTATCTCATCCTCTCAACCAGAACTGTGTTGCTAATGAAATCCAGAACTCTGTTGCTGGACACTGAATCTCATCCGCTCAAACGTATGGAGCCCACAACATGAAAGATGTATTAATATTTGAATATACTTATGCACACCATAAGAGGATGTAAATAAAACCGTGTACAGGTTGTAATTGTTTCGCAGCTCGGTATCATATCACTCACAGATCCTTCACCATGTCTCGGACAAGTGGCTGAGTAAAATACGGTGATCGGTTCATATAAGGTAAGGAATTGATCTGGTGGCAGCTACTAAAAAAATATTTCGTAACGTGCAATACTACCTTGCACTGCAAACGCCGGACACCTAACCAGAGAAAATGACAAACAAACAAAAAAACACCACAATTATAAAATACGAATACAAAAATCTATGCTTTACTGTAAGTAAAATTTTGTTTTGAAGTTTCATCATTGTAGCTGCATTTTCTCCATGCACACACACACACAGACACACACAGTAATATATCTATTCTTAATATGTATTTTGTGTTTATAGGCAACCAATAAAACAAAATTGTTTTTATAGGTGGAGCTAGAGCATACAGTAGAAACCAGACTGTCTCAGTTATTAGACTTCATAGAGAAGGATGACCCTCCATGGAGAAGACGGTTATTAAATTCTGAAGAAGATAAAATCCTGGGCAAATTAACAGATCTAACCAAAGTATGTTTTAGAATAAAATCCTCCCCTCTCCCTCCCCATACTTTTGATGAAAATATCTTGAAAATCCAATGAACAGATTGTCATTCAACAGTTTTAGTTTTTTTTTTTTAATTGTGCCAATTTATTAATTTAGCATGTTGTTATTGATGTGCTGCAGGATTAAAAGAAAAAAGTATTATGCACTACCCTTTACACGTGTGTGCAATATTTTCTGTCTTTTTTCCATTATGCTCCGGCTAACAATTCTTAAGTTTTTGTCCTTCTACAAGAGGAGCTGGAAATGAAAAACGTCAGAGGAAATTTGTTTCTACGGGGAAGTAAAACCTCTTCTGCACTGTCTATATGAAATGTGCAACTACATTATCCCTTTACTTTCAAAATAATGTAATTTATAAATATTTTTAACACTATATAATGTTTGTTTCTTTGTGGTACAACAGTGTGAGGTATTGGTGATCCTTGGGAAACTAGTTAGAATATATGATAAGAAAGATTAACTGAGTTTACTGTCAAATTGAGGGAGGGGGGGATTTCATACCTGCAAAGGTTTACAGTTTACCCATAAAATTATGTACAGAAAGTTTACATCTTATACTGTTATTTTATAGACAACATAATTATTATAGACTCCCCCGACCAGTTTAGTGTAGTTTTAAAAGAAATGTCCCCCAAGTATCATGGTACTTGTTGTATGTATTCTGATTTACCTGATTATATTTTCTTTTACCCCCTTCTCGCAGCCTAGTGGAGAAGAGTCTTTCCTTTTAGGCTGAGAAGACAGCGGGGAAAACTATTTGTGACCTCACACATAACATGCCAGAAATAGCCATTTTCTGATCTGATGGGCTATAGCCAATGTTTTTTAAACTCTCGTTTCAATTTCATTGCATACAAGTTTGACTTTGTGTACAGATTGCATCTTAAAAGTTATATCCAGACAGTGCCTGGTACATTTCTGCTAGTACATATATTTGGCTCCTCCTAATTTCTTTTACCTGGAAATTTGCATGTGGCCCTTCAGACCTCAAAATACTCAGTCTTGGCTCCAGAGGACAAGAAAGTTGGCCGTCCTTGCCCTATAGATAAATTCTACTCCAATCAGCTGTCAGACTTGGACAGTGTGTTCACATTATTGCTGACCTGGCAGATCTGTTAAATGATGCAAATTGGTTTTTAGTTTTTTTTTTTTTTTTTTTTTTTTTTTTAAATTCCTGATAAGCTGTTTTTGCTTTCCAACCCATAGCACTATAATGCAATGAGATAACACTTTGTACGAGGGTCGTTCAAAAAGTAACGAGATTGATTTTACATGGGGCAGAAGTGTAATGTAGTAAACATACACTTTTGAAGTATTCTCCCTCTACCTGAATGCACCTATTCTACCTTTCTAAATCCACTTCCGGAAGGTGTGTTCGAAGCCCTTCCTCAATTTGTGGTACAGGATACCCAATATTTGACATAAACTGATGCCCACAAAGTTGTTTTTTCACTACAGGAAATAGGTGGAAGTCACACGGCACCAGGTCCAGTGAATACGAAGGGTGTGCCATCATTTTGATTACTAGATTTTGAATAACATGCTGGGTAAAGCAAAGCACGATGTGCAGGGGTGTTATCTTGATGTAAATTCCAGCTATTTGTGCATATTGTGGATGTTCTTTGGGGAATTTTTTTTAAAGCACCTTTGAAAACTTCAGAATAATAGGCATCAGTAACAGTTTTTTTTTTTTTAATACAGAAATTTGACGTGGACTAGGAACATCAAACAGAAGTCATCACTCTTTCCACATTTTATAAGTGAGTCATGGAAAAATTCTCATTGGCCGCCACTGGGAACCGAACCTAGGGTCTTCCAGTGCAAAAATTCAGTGGAAGCATATCCGACGTGTAACTGGAAGACCCTGGGTTTGGTTCCCGGTGGCAGCTCCTGAGAATTTTTCCGGGACTCACTTGTAAAACGTGGAAAAAGCAATGACTTCTGTTTGAAGTTTTTTTTTTTTTTTTTTGGAAACAACAGGGTCATGCACAATTCACTTTTTATAAAAGAAAACCAGATGCATGACCTACCCTGCACTTGTTTGAACCTTTGCTTTCTTGGATTGGGGACTGTGGGCATTTCCTTGAATGCTCTGATGTTTTATTTTTGGATTTAAATCATGAAAAAATGTTTCACCACATGTGGCAACTCTATCCAAAAAAAGTGTGGCTCATGTCGTAGCCAGCACTTTCATTGGTGTTCACTTGTGTTTATCTGCGAGCAAGTGGGGAATCCACTTTCAGCGACTTTTTGGTAGACCAACCAGTTTCTCACAATGTCATCAATGGAACCAATGTACATCTTCATCACATTAGCAACCTTCTCAGTGGTCATTCGGTGGTCATCGCACAAGAGTGCCTCGATGGCGTTAACATTAACCTCTGTAGACTGTCAAAGGCCTGCTAGAGCATGGCACATTTTCCAGACACTTCACCATTCACAAATTTCTTGTTCCACTCAAAAACTCTTGCACAGGACAAAGGATCTTCATTCTAGGCTGTTTTAATCATTTCGTGCATTTCTGTGGGGGCCTTACTCAAATGCACACAAAATTTTATAGCTGCTCCTTGCTCCAGATTGAAATCCATACTGGTTACAGAAACGTATCTGAACTCTATGCCGTCTGCTACAAGAATGAACTGGCAGAGTGCTGTAATGACTCGTCACATGACCTTGCAGGTGTTCCCACACAGGCAGCTGCATTTTCTGCATAGGTTTGTTTTGACACTATGACGTTGGTCTTTTTTTTTTTTTTTTTTTAACGACCTACGTTCACAGTATGTATTACTGGCGAATTGATTTGATGAGCACAAAGTGATAAGCAATAAAAATGAGTCTTAACTTTCGTTCAACAATGCAAAACAATTGCTAATGCTATTTTCATAGTTAAAATAATCACAAGCATGTTGGTTTGCATGGAAATCTGAAAAACGTATCCATAAAATTGTGTAGTCATAAAATGCGAATATTCCTGTATTTTTTTTTTTTTTTTTTTTATTCTTTCTGTATGACTTGTCTAAAATTTGTTATTGCAGTGACTTGTACAACTAGTTTGTGTGTTCACTGGTTAAATAAATATCAGGATTTCTGTTAGTTGCTGAAATCCAGGAGCAACAATGCTGTGTAAGTTATCAAAGTATGAGTACCGTATATACTCGCGTATAAGTCGACCCCCACTTTCAGAGGAAAAAATCGGAAGAAATCGGAAACTCGCGTATAAGTCGATCCCGGAATGAGAAAAAAAATTCAATGAATTTATTCAAAAACATTTGAAAACGAAAAAAATTATATATATAATACTAAATTTAATTTGCATACCCAGAAACTTCATCAGAACCTTCAAAATCCGATTCCAATTCAGACTCGCCAAACAGTTCAAAAAAGTCTTTCTCCGTCATCGGCGCGTCATCATAAACATCAGTATTCCCATCTATGCCTGTGTCATCAGAATCACTGTCATCATCACTCATAAAAATCTCATCATCCTCTGTGCCATCAGGTTTGTTACTAATGCAACATTTCTTGAATGATTTCATGACCATTTCCGCAGGTATCGCATCCCAAGCATCCTTGACCCATCGCGCAATCAAAACGATATCCGGCTTCTTTAGATTTCCGCCCTTGGTTTCAGTCGGCAAATCGGAACTTATCCAATCTGCCCAGTACTTCCGCACATTGTCCTTGAAGGGTTTATTAAGGCAGACATCTAGTGGTTGAAGAACAGATGTCAACCCACCTGGGATGACAGCAAGAGTTGTTTTTGAATTTTCTGCAGTTTTTTTCACTTCTGCACAACAGTGTGCAACAAACATATCCCACACCAAAAGAGAATGTTTCCTCAAAAGTGCACCTGGCCTTTTGTTCCACACATTATTTAACCAGTCAATTGTTCCGGATTCTTTCATCCATCCTTTTTCATGGGCACGAACGAGCACACCAGACGGAAAGACAACGCTTTTCGGCAGAGTTTTGCGTTTGAAAATAATTACCGGAGGTAGCTTACTGCCGTCGGCCAAACAGGAAAGAACAACCATGAAACTGGATTTTTCGTGGCCAGTCGTTTTGATCAAGATATTTTTTTCGCCCTTTTGGTTCACCGTCTTATTTCAGGAAGGTCGAAACACATGGCGGTTTCATCCATGTTCCCTATTTGGGAAAGTTCAAAAGCAGTCTTTTTTCTCTTTTGAATTACATACTTTTGAAATTCCATTATCTTTGCTTCGAGGTCATGAGGTAACTTTTGTGCAATTTTGGTGCGCTGGCGTAGACACAACCCATAGCGGTTCATGAACCTTGTGCACCAACCTGGTGAGGCACGAAAAGTGTTATTTGCGGCTGCAAACTTTTCATCTTTTGCGAGCTTCATTGCTCGCAAACGTATACCAGTTCGCATTACAATGTAACCATTTTATCTGCAGCCCACAATCCAATCATTCAAGACACTTTCCAGCTCTGGGAAAGATGTCGTTCCATGGCGCAGCGCCTTTTGCAATTTTGGGATTTTCACCAAGTCCATTTTTTTTTACGCCAATCTCGAATAAGTTTTTCGTTAATGCCAAATGGCGTGAAGCAGCACAGTTGTTAGTATTTTCTGCAAAAGAAACCACTTTCAACTTTAATTCTGCGTTATAGGACATCCGTTTCTTTACACAATCCGTGTCACCCATAATAGGAGAAGCGAGACACGTGCGATTAAGAACAAGCAACACCTAACACTGGCTGTCGCATGGCTCCGTTACGTCGAAGGTCAGCGCAGTCAACTAGTAGTAGGAAGGGCGGAGCTTTCTATGCGCGACTGTGACTGCGCTGTGGATACGCAAAGCCAGGAGAGATGAGACTTTTCAAAGCGCGGAGAAATCCGGAGGGTCGCGATTTCGTAATTCTACCACATCGGTGTTTTTTCTTTATTTCTTTCTTTTTCTTTTCTTTCGGAGGGTTGCGATTTCGTAATTAATACCGCATTGGCATTTTTATTTCTTTTGGGATGAATTGCCTTTTGCCTCATGGGAAGAACTTTTACAATTTTTTTAGACCCCGCGTATAAGTCGACCCCATTACTTTGAAGCTCTCATTTTGTCCCAAATTTCTCGACTTATACGCGAGTATATACGGTAATAACTTTGCTAAATGTGGGAAGAATATAATCAATTAATGTTGTAAGGCAAAATAATTTTAAATAATTGATTCAGTCTGTGAAGAATTCCCATTTTTATACAGTTATGAATATTCATATGATAAAATGATTCTGCTTTCTATGAATGAAGGCTGTGTACAAAATTGTATTCCTGATTTTCCTTGAACCTTTGCTGTAGAATATTGACTATTGCTGTTTACTCAGTATGGTTTCCTATGTTGTTCATGATTTCAGAGTAGGTGTGTAAAAAAGAAACATTAGCATATATGTTTCTTTGTTGCTTTTTAGAATATCTTTTTCTCTCAGGCATAAATCAGATCATTTTAACAGACATGCAAGCCCTTCTTGTAAAAATGAAGACTTTATATAAGTTCATATTTAAAGAAATGCAAGTTCCAAAAGTGTTAGTTTTTCTCATATATATCCACTTTTTTCAGTGTCAGTTGCTAAAATCTTTTGCAAATTTTTTGCAAAGGAGGTTCTCATTTATAAATTATGCAAAAAAAGTATAAGTTTTACAGTGGTGTGTTAGTTATTGCATTTTATACTGAATATGTAGGTTGATCAAAAAAAAAAAAAAGAAAAAAGAAAAAAGATTACATGCACTTATATAAAGTAAATGTGGATGTCGTACGAGTGGCATAGATGACATGTGCATTCGAGAGATGGTGATAGTGCTCCAGACACCTGTGAACTCCTGTGCTCAGTGTAAGATGCGCAGTGACATTTTGAAATGGCAATGCGGTTGGAAATGTGGTCTCAGGTTGAAGTGAAAATCGTGTTATACTGTATAAGATTTATATGGGTCAAGAACATACCCACAGCCAAAATTCACAGGTAGTTACTTGAAGTTTATAATGACAATGTGATGTCTTGACAACACGCGTTGAAATGGTTCTGTTCGTTTCAGTGCGGAAGGAATGATGCAAGGAACTGACATCGCACAAACACTGGATGTCCAAGTTCGTTTACGACTGAGATCAACACTACACATGTGGATGAAGTAATCCAAGACAACTAAATGGTAACTTTGCGCCATATTGCATCCGGTCTGGAATTGAACCAAGATGTTGTTCAACATCATGTGGTTGATGTTTTGCAGTACTCCAAGGTTTGTGCCAGATGGGTGCCACGTTCTTTATCTGTCGATCACAAAGCACCACGAATGATGGCATGTTTGACATTCCTGCTGCGTTACACTGAAGATGTGCAGAGCTTTCTTGATGGCATTGTGACTCGAGACAAAACTTGGCTCCACCAATTTGCTCCCACCAGCAAGAAAGCTTCCATGCAATGAAAACCTGCTGCTTCTTCACCACCGAGGAAGAAGTTGAAAGTCACACCATCTCCTTGAAAAATCATGGTATGCATTTTCGGGGATCCCTCGGGCATGCTTTTGGTGGAGTTCTTAGAGCATGGATGCACCATATGCTAATCAGCACTGTGCCATGCTGAAAAAATTGCACAAGAGCATCCAACAAAAATGACCAAGTCTGCTGAGCGATGTTTTCGTTTTCCTTTACGATAACGCATGGCTGCGCACCACTAACACTGCACAACACTTGCTCCACTAATTCTGGTAAGAGGTGTGGGAGCACCCGCCCTACAGTTCGAACTCGGCTTCTAATGACTTTCACCTCTTTCCTGCCCTAAAACGGCACCTCTCTGGTAGTCGCTTCATGTGTGACGATGAGTGGAAACAGCTACATTAGCAGGGACAAGAACTTTTTCGGTCCGAGATGGACAAGCTGGTCATATGGTCCAGTAAATGTCTGAATCGTTGTGGTGATTTCATCGAGAAATAGTGCTTCATGTCCTTTTTCACATCGCACAAACACTTCGTGGTTGGTGAGTTTTCCTTTCTCCTACTCAGACATGCAACCTTTTTTTCCCCAATCAACCCTTGTAGGACTAACGTATTCCTTGGATTGATGTCTGTTCTAATATTTTTGCTATGTCGTGTGATGGATGACACTGAAGCCCGTGCTGTGTGTCAAGATCGCTGTAAATGGAGAAGTTTGATACAGCAACAGTAAGTAAATAATCAGTTTAAAATTCATCTAGTGGTTTGTATTATCTGTTAAATGTTTATTTGTCAGATGGTCTTTCTTTGAGGAGCTAACCTCTGAATATCAGAGAACAGCCTAATGATATGATATAATAATATTCAGACTACCACAACATGTTATCATGAATTCTATCTTCTTATGAAGAAGTGCCAAATTCCATTTAAATAATGTATGTGCTATTAATTTTGTTTTGCTTAAATACCTTCTGCCCCATGTTCCTGGTGTCACTTTCATGTACGAAGCATTTAACTTATTGCTTCACACTCAGCTGTCACTGCTATAGAGTTAGTCTGAATGCTACATTGGATTGTTCTTTGGCTGTGCTCTTTCTTAGTGAAAATATTTTTGTATAGCTGATTTGAGTTTCAATGATTTGCTGGTTTTTCATATCAAGCCCTCTGCCTTATCTCAGCAACTTCTTCGTGTGCCCTGTCTAGACAGGAATGTTAGCGATTCATCATTATGAGCTGCACACAGTCATGATAACGAGAAAGGAAATTGCAACAAAGTGATTTACTATTGCCTCTCTCATCATGTGTTTCCTCTTCTTCTTTAGGTGTTGTGCCTAGACAGGGACTTGGACACAAATTTGTGTCCATGTCATACAGCCACACTTGATGAAATGAGAGTTTTGCTTCCTGATTCGAAGCCCATAACAGTAATTTTGCAGTGTATGTCATGTTGAGAATGAACTGCGTTAGAATGTTAGATTGCTGAAAGTGGACCTATCTGACACAAGTTCTGTGATTAAATAGATTTTCAGACAAAAAATTTTGTGTGTTGCTTCATGATTTTAAGCATATAATGGTTTCATATGTGATCAAGTTAGATTATAGGGACTGCTGTATGGAAAAAAATATTACCACTTGAAGTAACATTTTTGCTGACAAGAATTTGGTTAAATTTAATGGCACATCTCTTTGTCTTTTGCTGCTATGAAACACATAGCTGGTTTTGGTAGGTATGATGAGCAACATTTCTGTGTTATAGAAAAGAAGACAAATGCAGTGTTGTGTGTCTTGCCAACACTTGTTTTTCCCAGCGACCTGCCATTTTTGTTGCTGTTATATCTTACTTTTAATGCAAATTTTGCCAAAAATGAAATCTATTTTTATTTTGTGAAATTTTTGCAAAAAAAAGGAGGAAAAAAAAAAAGCATGAAAAATATAGTTTGCTAAACTGCTATTATCTGAGATTTTGAGATGTAATGGATGTTGAAAAGCAGCAAGAACAGCTGGGGGTGGGGTGGGGGGATTAATGGGAAGTAAGGGAGGGGTCGTTTTTCATCTTGGTACAGTATTTCATCTTCCAAAACTTTGGAAAATGGAAGTTAAGACAGCTTGAAGATTTTCCTGTAGTCTTCAGGCATGAGATTTTCCCATGGATTTGAGGATTTTCACAATTTCTGTTATCATTTGGGGCATTCTCAAGATCAGTGCACAACTGAACAAAGAAATTTTGGGGGGAATTCGTTTTCTGTTTGAAGGCAATATCCCGTCTTTTGAAACTTTCAAAAACGAAAGTTAGACACGGGGTAAAGATTTTTCCCGTAATCACAATTTCTTTCTTTCACGATTTTCTGTCTGCTTGGTATTGTAGTTAAGTTTAAATGTTCTTTTATTCCATAAATATGTGCATATCAGCTTAGAAATAGGGAAAAAGTTTCCAAAAACTGAAGTTGTACGAAGGTAAGATTTTTTTTTGTTATAACCTCCCCCCCCCCTCTTACGATGTTCTAGCTGTCCTGTGTTGTGTTGTTAAATGTTACATTCCCCCATAAATGGTTGCATTTAAGCTTGATGAGGGGGATTTGTAAGGCTGATGCATGATGTTCAAAGTGTTTATATTCTCAAAGTTATCTAAAATTGTCAAAGCTCTGATATCATGCATTAATAGTCCTTAATCTGAAAATTCTTTCAGCATGATAGATAAAATTGTCATTTGAAGGAATAAAAAAAAAAAAAGATTAGTGACAATATGAAGAAATGGGAAGGGAATTATATCAACAATAAATTAAATTAAGCAATGAATGCCATGCAG
Organism: Macrothele yani; assembly: GCA_039090855.1. Lineage (NCBI taxonomy): Eukaryota > Metazoa > Arthropoda > Arachnida > Araneae > Macrothelidae > Macrothele > Macrothele yani. The sequence continues at coordinate 141,261,900 of CM077027.1, read as the reverse complement.
CTGCAGAGTCAACAGAAGACTAATATGGCCATAAAACTTGTTGAGAAGAAAGCAGTACAAGAAAAAACTTCAACTGATGTTCTAGCAAGTACAACAACAAAACAAAGCAAAGCAAAAAAATTTTACTGTTTGAAGCAGTGTCTTTTAAAACCATATTATTTTATATCAATTCATCAAATATTTCAATTTGTTGAATTCTTTACGTGGCTATAATTCATGTTATATATAAATGTCAACAATTCTGTTGTTGCATAATTTACTGTTTCTCATGTTATTATTGAAATGCTCTTGGGAAACGCTTATAATATAAATATATAATAAAAGTTTCAGAATATTACTCACATTTCGTCATGAAGTCTCCAGGATATTGCAGAGTTTTCTGTAGTCCTATTGTGATGAAGTCTTCAAATGGGTAGGTAAAAAGCTGCAAATGAGTATCACTATTTTTGAGACGTTATTTAAAAGATGATTTATGAACGTTAAAATAACTAAATATTCAGAACCTTATGTTGAAGGTGAGTCGAATTGGTAAGAAATATCTTGTATTGACTAAAGTTCAATCTTCGTTTCCCGTAGCACCAAGTTCCCATACTAGTTTCAATTACCATTTTGTAATCTTCTTCAGTAGGTATAAATGATGTATTTCTCATTCATGTTGGCTCTTAGATGGCCACTGATCTCGAATCTACTGGCAGAGTCAAAAGTTCCACGTCGGCAAAACCACAGCGCATGCGGATTTTGGTTTGATTGCGCACTTCACGTCGTGCGTGTTTCTAATTGGATCGTTCGAATTTGTTTCCGATTCTAATTCCTCTGGTGTCGCCATCTTCTGTTTGTTGATAGATTTATAATTTATCTTGTTTTTGTATTTTTTATTTTTATTATGGTCTTTTTCTATAAGGTATCTCCAAGCATATGGAAGATCCATTGGGTCATTATAATTACAATTTGTTTCCCTAGTTTTTTCTATCATCACTGCTTCCGATGTTAAAATTTGATTCTTTGTTTTATGTGATGTTATTAATTTTGATTCTGGCCAGTCTGGGACAGCCTCATTTTCTACGCAATGTTGAATTAAAGATGTTTTGTTCTCTTTTTTGTTCCAGTTGGATATATGCTCTCCCAATCTGGTCCTAAATTTTCTTTTAGTACTTCCTATGTATATTTTATTTTTTTCTTCATTTCCTTTCGTTTCAGTAGAGTTTTTTTGTTGGTATACAGTATACTCCTGCTTTATCAAGTATTGATCTTTTTTCACTTCCAGTTGTCAATATGGTTTCGTTATCGATAACTGTCTCCGCCAGTATAAATTTTTCTTTCGCGCATTCCTTCTTTAATATATTCGTTAGTGGAGGAATGTAGGGAAATTTACTTGCCAATTTCATTTCAGTCTTAGGTTTAATGTTGTTGTTACAAATAGATTTTTTCGTATTTTCAAGTATTTCTTCAATAATCTTTTTTCTGTATCCAAACTTCATAGCAGTTTCAGTTATCCAGTTAATTTCTAAAATTTCTTTAGTTTTATTACATGAGTGGGTTAATATAGAATTGTAGTGCTGATCTTTTATATTTCCATGGATGGCTTGAATCAATCGGAATAATTGCTGAAATAAACGTTGGTTTTCTATAGACTTGATATTCAACCATATTGTTGTTTCTAAATAAAGAAATGTCTAAAAAATGTAGTTGTCTGTTAATTTCTTTTTCCGTAGTAACCTGTATTGATGGATAAATGCTATTGTATTTTTGTATGAATGCATCAAGGTCTTTTTCAGATTGCTGCCAGAAGATAAGGATATCATCAATGTATCTTAAATATATTAACAGCTTATTTTGATTGAGTGGTTTAATGAGTTTATTTTCAATGTCCTGTAATACTATTTTAGCAAGAAGACCTGAAATCGGGGATCCCATTGCTGTACCTTGTTTTTGTCTATAGATTTTCTTATCATATGTGAAGTAGTTATTATCATCAACAAGTTTTACTGCTTGGATAATACTGATTCTTTGTGATTCGGGAATTTCTCGAACTCTTAACCTCTGATCTAATAGTTTAATTGATTCATAAACGGGAGTATTTGGATACAGAGAGACTACATCTAAACTGATCATATAAATTCGGTTGTTTTGACTTCCTTAATTTTTTAGTAACTTCAATAGAGTTGTTAATCGTATATTCATGTTGATAATAGTATTGTTTTTTAAGTGTTTAAATAGTTATTTTTCCAGGAGGATATTCCATATGCTTGGAGATACCTTATAGAAAAAGAAAAAGACCATAATAAAAATAAAAAATACAGAAACAAGATAAATTATAAATCTATCAACAAACAGAAGATGGCGACACCTGAGGAATTAGAATCGGAAACAAATTCGAACGATCCAATTAGAAACACGCACGACGTGAAGTGCGCAATCAAACCAAAATCTGAATGCGTGTTGGTTCTGCCGACATGGAACTTTTGACTCTGCCAGTAGATTCGAGATGAGTGGCCAAGAAACAACATGAATGAGAAATACATCATTTATACCCACTGAAGAAGATTACAAAATGGTAATTGAAACTAGTATGGGAACTTGGTGCTACGGGAAACGAAGATTGAACTTTAGTCAATACAAGATATTTCTTACCAATTCGACTCACCTTCAACATAAGGTTCTGAATATTTAGTTATTTTAACGTTCATAAATCATCTTTTAAATAACGTCTCAAAAATAGTGATACTCATTTGCAGCTTTTTACCTACCCATTTGAAGACTTCATCACAATAGGACTACAGAAAACTCTGCAATATTCTGGAGACTTCATGACGAAATGTGAGGTGAGTAACATTCTGAAACTTTTATTATATATTTATATTATAAGTGTTTCCCGAGAGCATTTCAATAATAACGTGAGAAACAGTAAATTATGCAACAACAGAATTGTTGACATTTATATATAACATATTATTTTGTTTTAAATTCAATAATTTTATATTGTGAATATGGTGATGTGCTCCAGTTTAATATTTACAGAAATAAATTGCAGTGAACAATTCCATCTCATGCTGCATTATATTAACACTTTCTCGTCGCTCATTCTGATTTTTCATCCAGTTAAAAAGTTCAGGTTTTTTGTTTCGTGGTCAGTCTCATATACGTTTAAGTGAAAATCTCTTGGAAATAATTTATTGTGACACCTAAGTGAAATTCTGGCAGTAAAAAGAACTCAGAGTTTAAATCAGTTGGAATTGGTACATCTTTATGAAAAATGTGCTTCGCAGTGAGAGGAAGCGTAGTGTGTTATTTGAAAATGATTTACAGTAGGTAAGATTGTGAAATCGTTTATTCGGTGTCAAAATGATATGTGATTTTTTCCCTTAAAATATTCTCTTGATTGCATTGTAACATGTTTGTTTGTATGTATGTATGTAATGTATGAGTATCTTCAGGAACTGTATTAAAAAGTGTTTACCATTATCTGCAATAACTCAGCAATACCAAAATTTTTACCAGTTAGGACCATCTTCTGTTAAACTGTTTTCATTTTTAGTGGAATGCAAGGCGTTTTACTTTCGTAAAATAATGATCAATAAAATCGCGTGAGAAGTTTTATGACCATTCAGCTATAGGAAAATGTGTTTTTAGGTAAAAATTGAACTAATTCCATTTAAAAATATATATAACTTTATGTTGCTGTATCACAAACTATATAATTGTCTTTAATCACCATATAACACTTGTACCAGCTCTATTGTTGGCAGCATTAGAATGAATTCTTTTTTTTTTTTTACTCTAGTTCGAAATTTCTTTGTCCATTGTAAAATTTTCCACTTCTAATACATTCCTCATTCATTAATGACAAACTTTACATCTTTTTTATCTTCCATCTTGTTCTACATTCTATTCCTTAATCTGCAGCTTAAAAAAAGCACACAATGTAACATCTGTCTAGATGGTCTTCAACCTTTCATGTAACAAACACATTCATATTACCTCATCATGTTCTTATGAATTCCATCTTCTTAAGGAAAAGTGCCCAGTTCCATTCTAATAATGTCCGTATTAATAATTTTGTTTTACGTAATACTCCCTGCCTCATGTTTTTTATGTTGCTTTCATGTAAGAAGCATCTAATCTTTTGCTTCACGCCCAGCTCTCGCTGCTATATGGTTAGTTTAAATGCTGCATTGTATTATTCTTTGGCTTACCTCATAGTGAAAATATTTTTATACAGCCAATAAGAGTTTGTGTGAATTGACAATTTTTCATATCAAACCCTGTCTATCTTCTCTCAGCAACTTCTTCCAGTGCCATGTCTAGACTGGGATGTTGGTAATTCATTGCCATTTGCTGTGCATAGTCATGGTGACAGGTATCCCAGAGAAAGGAGATTTATGATGAAGTGCTTTTCCATTGCTCCCTCATCAAGTGTCTCATCTTCAGATGCCATGTCTAGAGAGGAATGTTGGTGATTCATCATCATGAGCTGTGCATAGTAATCGTAAAGAATATCCTGGAGAAAGGAATTTCAATGAAGTAAATTTTCATTGCCTCCCTTGTGAAGTGCCCTCTTTTCTTCATGTGCTGTGTCTAGACAAGGACATTGGTATTTCATCACCATGAGCTGCACACTCTGCTGCTGGTGATGAATATCCTGGGGAATGGGGGTTACAGTGAGCTGTTAACCCATTCTCTTCCTCATCAGGTGTCCCCTTTTCTTCTTTGTAGTAGACGCCATGTCCATACAGGAACATTGGTGAATTCATCACCACCAGCTGCTCATAGGCATGATGGCAAATATTGTGGGGAATGGGGAGTATGATAAGCTGGTTTTCCATTGTCATGCTCATCATGTGACATTCTTCAGGTGCCATGTCCAGGCAGGATATCGGAGATTTACCCCCAAGAGCTGCGGGCAGTAATGGTGATGAATATACTAGAAAATGAGAATTTTGATGAATTGGTCAAACAAACAAACAAACAAACAAACAAACAAGCGCGCGCGCGCGCGCGCACACACACACACACACACACACACACACACACACACACACACACACACACACACACACACACACACACACACACACACACACACACACACACACACACACACACACACACACACACACACACACACACACACACACACACACACACACACACACACACACACACACACACACACACACACACACACACACACACACACACACACACACACACACACACACACACCTCTCAAAGGTTAAAAGATCTTTTATGTTTTGTAGTGTAAGTATGCACCTGGTCTTCCTGAACTAAACTAAACTCCAATAAATCTAAACGTCGATCCTAACACATCCCCTCCATATCATGCAAAAGTGTACCAACAGCTGCCGAACCCAGACATAGCTTGAAATATTTAAAGTATCCATTTCATGTCCTATGCGACCTCTGTCGGAATTCACAAAAAACTGTAACAAAAATTAATTGTTTTTGTGTTTTTATGGATGTCAGCAAATGTTAGGTTTAAATGCTCTGGGGCGACTCGGAGGAAGATATTTTAAATTGAGGCCCGAAGAAAAAGTAGTCCAAAGCTTAAAAGGTAGTAATGTTACATAGTCTGATTTTATAAGATTTTCCCGAATTAAAAGATGTCAATAATTTTTCGAAATGAAATAAACAATATTTTAATGTATAATTATTTTTTAAAAAGAAAAAAGTATTTTTAACTGCTGAAATACTCCTGTGTAGATGTTGCCAGAAGCCAAGGGCTTCATGTAAAACTATGAAAACTTTGTTTTTAACATTTTCTCCAAATTTTTGATGTAGAAATTGAGTCTTAGCTTGTTTCTTATTTCAAGTATTTAAGCTGTTAATGTTCGAATGCCTTTTTAACCGCACTCCTGTATATTATATTACATTACATCAGTGGCAGATACTAATTATGTGATATAGGTTATCACTCAGAACACCTCCATTTTGCTTATAATTTAATGTATAAAAGAATTTGTATGGTTGTTTTTATGTGTGGTTGACTATACCAGATGTCATCACATCCATTCTTGTGCAGGTGTGTAATAAAAGCTTTGCCGTTATTCTGTCGTGGTTAGCCCATTTATTTCATAAGTTTTTTTTTTTATATTAGAAATGAAAAGAGAAAAACAATGTACCCCTAAAGCCATTAAAATTTCTTATATCTGCTATTTTCTGCATTTTCCAAATTGCTCTGTATGTGTGCATGACTTTGGGGCGGAGGGGGGGGCATTCAGCTCTCATTAATACTACTGTTTTTAAGTATGAATATTTTTTTAGTAATAGGAATAGTGAAAAAATTCCTCTATATCACTAAGCCGTTCTCTGAGTTTCAGAGGTTAGCCCAACAAAAAATACATATTACCAAATAGTTTTTACTTAGTGTTGCAGTATCGTACTTCTCCATTTACAGTGATCTTGACGCACAACTCGGGCTTCACTGACATCCATCACATGCCGTACACAAGAACTTTTATACTTCATACTCATAATCTTTTTTTCATGCAGACACTCCTTAATCTGATCCTCCCATGACTTCCTTGGCCTTCTTCTGCCCTTCCTTCCTGCCACTTGGGCTAAAAATAAGCATCTCATCACTCATTCTTTCAACATGGCCAAACCACCGAAGCATATTAGTCTCCACCTTGCTAACAACATTTTGCATCACATTACATAACTGCAACACATTTTCATTTCTCACACAATCTGAACACGTCTTACCACAAACCACCTGTAAGTAACACATTTCTCCAGCACACAAACAACTCCTATGTTTCTTCTGTAGTACCCAGGTTTCACTGCCATATATCAGAGTAGGAACAATTACACTTTCATACACAGCCATGCGGGACTCTCTTGAGAACCCATCATTCCTGTGAAAACCTCCCAAAGCAGCCATGACTTTCAATGAAGAATTCCCTCGCCTACTAATTTCACCATTCAATTTGTTCTCTCTGTCAAACATTCTTCCTAAATACACAAACTCATTCACCTGGTCAATCACTATGCCATTTAGATTTATATTACATTCAGTACTACCAGTTCCTCTCTCAAAAATCATAACTTTGGGTTTTCCCTTATTTATACTAAATTTGAATTTCATGCAAACTTCGTACATCCGGGAGAACATACTCTGCGACTCACTTTTGCTCTTGTCCAACAGGACTGTGCTATCAGCATACAGCAATCTGCACACACGGATATTACCAAGACATAAACCAGTATTGTCCCATCTTGGCATCACCCATGCCTGCATCCATATATATATTGTTACGCGGGGTCAAAAATGAGCTGAGAGAAACAGCAATTTTTGAGAGGACAAGTAAGAGTTTGGATGCCTTATTTCCCGACTCGGGCCTCTCAGGGAAAGACTTCGCAAGTGGCAAAAACAAGGTAATGAATTCCCTTGTCTTCGCTCCCTCGGCGTCAACCGAATTCCTATGTGTAGAGGAACGTCGCTCTTTGGGAAGCAAAGCTGCTGACCAGATAAGGGAGCATGCTTGTTGAGGGGCCATCCAAAAATTTACAGTGCATGGGAGGGGGACGAACAATTTGAGAAAGACCAGATGACATTTTTGCACCGTTGTTCAGGGAAAGCTGAGCTCGGGACAAGGAGAGGAAAAGGACACTTAGCAACAGAAAGAGACCGGAGACACCCGATGTAGCGGTGACACTGATATTTTCGCTCGGATCGCCGTGCAGCAGAAAACAGAAGGAACGAAGGAGAATAGCGGACTCCAAGTCCAAAAAAGATGACAGCCAAACTATGGCAGCAGGAACGAGCTGCGCTATTCCACAGCCTTGTGGAAAAACAAACGGAGTAGTGAAACGACTGCCGTCCCAGGACAGGGCAAAAGACACGTCGTCAAGAAGAGCGAGGAAGAGACGCTCTTTAGACCAGCGGCCTTTACGGGTGCAGAGGGGACCACTCCTATATGCTCCACCACCCTCTACCCCTCGCAATCGGCGAGAAGAAGAAAATCTGGGTATGATAGATGCTGTCTCGTGGTGAGAAAAACATTCCTAGGCCATCACACATACTGGCCCACACCAGTGATACCCAGAGAGTGCTTCATCCCCAGTGATTACTTGTGCGTGTGTGTGCGTTACTCCAAAGCGCTAAATTGGCGCAAAAATGCCAAAGGATTACCTTGAGGGCATGTAAGTACTTTTTTGTCTCTCATTGTAAGAACTACGGGGAGTGGATCTCTGAGAACTAACGCCCGACATATGAGCGGTGAACTCCTTCACAGAATGTTCATCTGGTCAGGGGTGACGACGAGCCTCGAGCTAATAATGGTGCAGGATATTTCTTCTTTTATTTAATTCCTATCCAAGGTGTTAACAGAGTAATTAAATGTTGTGTTCGTGCTAAGTCCTGATCATTATTGTGAGTGTGTGTTGCGTGGTTTCTGTCCTATCAGCGAAATCCAAATTGCCTCTTATATTTTTATTATCGCCGTATTGCAGCGAATTCAGGCTCAGGGACGCAACCCTGGTATAGGGGGAAAAGCGTAACAATATATTGAACAGCCATGGTGACATTACACAACCTTGTCTGACTCCTGCACCAATAAAAAACCATTTTGATAAAATACCGTTCACTTGTACACAAGCTCTACTTCCGGCATACATGGCTTTTACACTTTAAGTAGCAGTAACACCATATTCATTCAGTGCCTTCCACAAAAGTGCTCTATTTACTCGGTCGTAAGCTTTCTCTAAATCTAGGAAGGTAGCAAACACTTTCTTGGAAACAGCCAGATACTTTCCAGCCATCATGCGTAATGCAAAAATTTGGTTAGTGCAGTCTTTACCAGGCATAAAACCACTGTGAACAACATCCCACACTTTCTGTGATGTGCGACCCCGTACTTTTTATGCCTACATTTAATGCCTTACATTTTTACACCTACATTTAACTATTTTCAATAATATCGCATTTCATTTTCACAATTTAATAAAATGCAGTACGAAGACAAAATAATACAAAATGTCACATCACCGGCTGTACTGGGCCTTAAACGCATGGGTTTGAGCTTGGCCAGGCTCACCAAATAAGTCCATGCAGACCTCTACCAGATCATACAGGTGTGAATATTTTTTTAATCCAACACAAGAAACTGCCCACGTCTTGCTGAAAATGCTGTAACATTGCCCTAGCTGCTTTAGCCAGACAACTCTTCTGCTCCGCAGTCAGGCATTTTGCTACCCATTTGGCGGAGAGCTTCCTCATGCTCAGCATCTCGTGGCTTACTGGGCATCCCAGAATTTGCACCATCTTTTTTTCTGTTTTTTTTTTTTTAGAGATGCTTTAGTATTCCAAACTTATGTTGTAGAGAGCATCTGCATTTTGTGGGACTGTGACCACAATGTGCCTTCCAGGACTATCTTCATCCTCAGTATTACAATATCATAAATTCGGCTAGTCAGTTTTCAATTTTTAACTGTGGGATAGGAATGACTCTGATAACACAGGTCTCTGGCCTTTCACTGTGGGTTTCTTTCATTGTCTTTTCATTTCTGTAAAAGAGGCAGAGTTACTCATACTTGTGACGTCACAAGCGTGGGCTATTTTTAGACCATTTGTTGCTCTTCAGACGGCATTTCATTTGTGCTATATTACAATTGTATTTTTCTTTTACTCATTCCACTTTTTGTAAATCAGACATTATGGTATCATAGCTGCCAATCCTTCTGATTTACCCGGAAAGCTTCCGATTTTGGGGCATCTTTCCGATATTCCGAACAGAAAGTGATTTCTTCTGATATTTTATTCTCATACCAAAATCCCTATTTTTTTCCCTGTTTTTTTCTCTCCCCATTTTAAGAACAAAAAAAAAAAAAAGAAAAAATCTTTATTACACTTCAAAAAATCCTTAACACGAGATGATTAAAAAGAAAAAAATTCTTCTTATTTCCGCTGTGAAGAGAAAGTGCGAGCGGCACGGTTTTCTGCTTGGACATGGACTTTTGGATGGATCACTACGGCTTCCCTTTTTCTGCTTTGACATGGACTTTTGGATGGATCCGAGTACCTTCCCCTGCACAAGCGGCACAACGCTGGTGACCTCAATTCCCATCAGGCTATGCAGCTGGGTAACATAAGGGTTACAATCACGTTCTCTCTCGCTGTTTCCTCCCCTCCCGCCATTCTCCTTTTCCGATGACGCATTGTTCGTCCTTCGGGTCGCAACTTCTCAGAGGCCAACGTGGGGTGTGTCTTGCATTCAAGCATGTGTCTTTATTACTCCCAGTTCGAAATGCTATTTCAGAACGTAGTTATCGTAGAAAAAAATTCAAATGGATTTTAAATCTGTGGAAATTTTAAGCCCAGATCGATGCCCAACATGATGAAATTAAGGAAAAGCTGCTAGTTTTGTGAAATTAAAAATGCATTATGCATGGTTTCGTAACTTCTGTGGCAATAAATTTGCTCCAACAAAAGAATGCTACTATAAGAGGAAGTTAAAAAAATAAAAAAGGCCAATGTTCATTCGAGCCTGTGCTTCTCCAGCAATGATTTATTATGATTTATTTTGCTGGTCCATTCGAGCCTGTGCTTCTCCAGCAATGATTTATTTTTCTGGTCCAGGTCAGTAAGTTTTCTACGCTTTCCAATCGTGCTTTTCTTGTTTGTCGCTCGAAAACGTGCATTAAAATGTCTTGGCTTGATTCAACGAAATTAATATGTTGGGGTGCTATTTTTTCCTTTGCAAATTGCATCTCTTTAAGCGGTTACTGTTTTACTATAGCAGTTTTACTTGCATTTTTTTTCCAAGTGTCAATAAATTTAGTATTAGTGATTCGCTATGAGCAGCAATATGAAATGGGAGGGGGGGTACAATAAAATATTCCGTGATGCATATTCTGCAGAATTCCTGTGTATTGCAAAATCTTCAAAAAATTAAAAATATGCATTTTACACTACGTGTCGATGTAATTTTAGTGTTTCGCGTGGTGGAAGGAATGTTATTACTAATCATATTTCTAGTGCGAAGTACAAATCTAATGTTGACAACGTTGAAAAAAAATACGAAATTAACTTTCTTTGTTAAAAGTTATAATGCACTGAATGCGATTCGTGCAAAACGTTTGTTTATTTCGTCTTTAGTTGAGCATAATTTACCAATTAGTGTCCCTCAGTCACTCATTTATTTCATTTTTTTTTTATTTAACTGTCTCATTGTCTGTCTCTCCGTAAGATAATCCTAGCATGAAAATGGTTTGTTTTTGAAAACATTTTAGTTTGTTCTGTGACAGCATGGGATACGATCCTATTGGATTTGGGGGTCAAAGGGTGTGGAACATCTTTTTTTTAGATGCAAGCTTCCATAAAAATAAATTTTTATCTCTTTATAGATCATAATGATATAGCATAGTAATGAGAAATTATGTATGGATAATCGAAATAAGCAAGCCGATAAATTCAAGCATCTGTAGTCATATCAATTAAAAGTTGATACTTGAGCTAGGTAACATAGTTTTTTAATCGATATGTTCAGTACATTTAATCAATATGTGCGAAAAATAATTTCATTGGATATATCGATTAAAAATTTCATCGAACACATCGATAATTTTTTTTTTTTTTGCGATTTTTAGTTTCTGAAAGTTGGCAGGTATGTGGTATGTATTGATTATCTTTTACCATTACTTTTGACATTAAATTTAATAAAGAATTAAACTAAATTTTTATGCACTCTTGCTAATCTAACATAGTTTTTTAATCGATGTGTTCAGTACATTTAATCAATTTGTGCGACAAATAATTTCATTGGATATATCGATTAAAAATTTCATCGAACACATCGATAATTTTTTTTTTTTTTTTGCGATTTTTAGTTTCTGAAAGTTGGCAGGTATGTGGTATGTATTGATTATCTTTTACCATTACTTTTGACATTAAATTTAGAATTAAACTAAATTTTTATGCACTCTTGCTAATCTGGCATTCTGTGCAAAGAATGGCTGGATTAGCAACATTCTAGTGCATATTTATTCATGTGACACATGTTTCATTTTTTGGGATAAAAAACAAAAAGAAAGAAAAAAAGATGGTGTAAAAGCCAAATAACACTTGCTGTTTGTTTTCCCTATATCAAAACAGTCTGTCATATCAATCAAGCCTGACATTATAATGTGAAATACACATTGGAGAATATTTTTACTCTTTGCTAAAGTTGTGATGTTGTGAAACATGAATTTTGTTAAAAATTGCTGTCTACAACTGTCAGAAATGTCTTAAAATATTCATGCATGTTTTGCCAGAAAAGTTGATACTTTGGTTGGATTCAAATACCATAATTTCTATGAAGCTAATTTCATAGAAGTAATGAAAAAAGAAGGTTATTTCACCATTGTTACCTCTGTTACTCCTGTTTGAATATGTTAAACATAGCCACTGGGGGATGTGTTATATATACATTGAATTCAATGAAAGAAGATATCTTAAAAGCAAAATGCACAACATAATACTCATTTTAAAATTGAACCATGAAGTCCACATTGCTGTCACTGTCATCAACATACCTACAGGCTTGCTGCATTTACGTGATGCAGGCACGTTGATGGTGGCAACGACAAAGTGGACTTCCTGGTTCATTTCGAAAATGAGTATGTATTGAGTTTTGCTCTTAAGGTACCTTCTTTCATTGTATCCAATGTATATGTTTCACATCCTCTAGTGGTTATGTTTAACAAATTCAAACATTGTGTTTGTAACAGGGGTAACAATGGTGAAATAAACCCCTTTTTTTACTACTTCTATGGATCAATACACTTCGTAAAAAACTCATGCATTTTTGTGACCATTGTTACAATTATTGATACAATATATTTATATTTCTTTTAGGTACTTTTTTCCCCTTACAAAATGTAAGTTCGTTGTTTGACTTTCTTTCACATTTTCAGGAACACACGCAACACCAATGTTGTACCATTAGTAGAAAAAGTCAGTTCTGTTATGTATATAAAGCAACAAAAAATTGAAAAGGTTCAATAAACTGAGCAAAGAAATTCAGCTCAGGATTGGGTGAGTTTGTCTGCTTCAAAGGCAACTAAAAACTATGTGGTAGTGTATCACGAGAGTAATAAACACATAGTACTCGCAAACAGATGTATTGAACACCAATTTATAATGAATCAGTGCTTAAAAAATCCAGTTGTAATGTTGTAATTAATTGGTCCATAAAGTACCACTTACACATTTATTACAAGTTGGTATTTTTTGTCTCTATAGATGAATAAAATAACCCAGAGATTGCACGTAGGTACTCTACTGCATTGCACGTAGGTTGGATTTGGAGGGCCATGTCTCACAAGTATAACCTAATTAAAAAATTTATAAGTGCAGTTTCTTTTTCATAGTGACTTCACAGATATTTCCTGTGAACATTTCTTTGCAAAACATGGACTTTTGAATATAAGTATCCGTGAAGTGTAATACACACAGACGTGCCAACTCTCCGGATATCTTTTTCTTTGTGTGTCAACGCAAGGCAGCATTGTAGTCATCAGTTTCATACTTTTCTTCTCCTCCTATCTGCAAAAATAAAGCCGCCCCGGTGGTGCAGTGGTAGACAGCACTGGCTTCTGACCAATCGTCCGAGATGAGTTGGAAAAAATTCGCTTGAAACAAGTTTCTCCCAGTCTGATTGTCATACGACGACTTCAGCAAAGACTTCACCCACTCTGGCACTAGATTGCCGAGTAGGGTCAATAAGTGATTGACAGATGGAAGCTGCGCTGCCTTCTCCTTGCAGTTTAATCTTTCAACCCCTTGCCTCAACAGAGTCGCGCACATTCTAAGTGATGATAAAAAGTTGAGTTGTGGCGAATTCACTTAATGACAAAACGGAGTAGTTACAGTTGGCCTTGGATTGTAACGAAAGGCGATGTTAGTATGATGCTTTTTGTCGTTTTTGCCTTTGTGCACAACCTAAAGAAACGAAAAATAGTTGGTTGCTATTTTATTTGTAAAAAAGCATGTGGGCCATTTTATATTCGGGGGTGGGGGGGGGGGTCGCACTGTGTTTTTTTTTCCCCTGCAGAACTTTTAGTGGAGCAATATTACTTTTTCTGGAAAATTGTTCCTACGTCTGGAAAATGTCAGTACAAATAGCGTTCATGTGATTTTATGGGCTAAAAATCTCCCGATTTCCTAATTTTGAAGGTTGGCATGTCTGTGCACATTAGACAGTTTCACTTGGTGTATAATAAATGTGTAACAATTGTAATTTGTAGAAATACATATTTGGAGGGTGGATTTTCACTTTGGGAGCATCATTGTACTCTACTGTGATAATTTTTGTGGCAGGTAATCAAGTTAACAGCAGCAAGAACAAAAAAAAAAAAAAAAAAAAAAGCTAGCTGCTTCTGCAAACCCTGTTTGTTGGAGAGTTTAAATCATTCAAAGTAGTTGTCCTGGTGCACAGTTTTCATGTTATGTCCAGAAAATGTAGTTACACTGAAAAGCATGACTGTTTTCACTATAGATAAGATTTTTAGGTGCCAAAACCCAGAAAAATATTTTTTGTGTGTGTGCCAATAATTTCGAAAACCTTTGCTAAAAATGAAATAAAAAAAAATGTCTTTAATGACAATGTAACTAGCTATTTTCTGTAGTAAAAGGTAATGTTAGTACTTAATTTACTAATCATAGCTACACATTTGACAGAAAACGTTTTTTGGAGTTTTAGTGGGTGACAACAAATGCCATCCCTAGATCTTCCAATACAAATTTATATCTGCTGTCACAAAATAAATACTGGTTTTGAGAAAACGATTGCTCCACATCACAGGAAATCAACCTGACATGTTTTAAGAAGGGAATGTCACTAACACCTAAGCAGTCAACTTATGCCTTCTAAAACGTTGTGCAACTCTACTCATGCATTGTTTGGAATCCATTGTTTTTCTTAACACATGTACCAATTTCTTTCTTGAGGCTTCTATATTTGAACCCAAATATGTTTCAAGTTTCATTTCAACATCCTGCACTTAAACTTCTTCAGCCAATGGGTTTGTTGTTTCTAATTTCTTTGTCGAATTACCCAAGAAACTTAAATTAGCAGATATGTTTGCCAAGTCATGCTTTAAATTAGCATCATTCATTAAATGTTAAGCTCAATTAAACAAAGCACCGTCTTTGTCCATTTCATTGACAACAGATCTTAAGTCTTCAGAATGATCTCTGTAGTATGCCACAGCATTGAGCCAAGTACCCAAGTGTGTGACTATGGACATAGGTTGCAGTGAGATATCAGGAATCTTCTTTTAAAGAGATTGATCCTTGTTTGTGATTCAACAAACACTTTTCTTCCCATTCCATACTAACTTGTCCATTTTAGGATAAAGGATTCAGTTACTATATTTTTATTTCTGTTCTACACTTTTTTCAGGATCTTTTATGCCTTTTTGAGTCCAGCTGATATGTTTAAGAGCACTTATTTAATGATTTTTACATACCTTATTTTGAAATCTGTTCTGAAGGCTTCCAATCTTCACCCTTTAATTCTTCATTTCGTTAGGTGTAACATACATTGTTCATGCTGTTAAGCCCAATCTTGCACATTTGCATAGACAGCAGCTCTTTGGCCTGGCAGTAGATATTTATCATGTTTCTTTATATCTACCCTTATTTTTGTATGGTAGTATTGGGTGCAGATTGGAAGCCTTCAGAACAGATTTCAAAGTAAGGTACATAAAAAT